>JAMSGL010000027.1:0-83912 GCA_030490775.1 Starmerella etchellsii
GTCAAGCACGCCGAGGCTGCCGAGACGCACGCGTTGGTAGCCGCTCGCGCTGCCGGACTGCAGAAGCACGTACCTTTCGTTTACAAGGCCGCGGCACGCGAGCCCGCGCCGGTGGACGGCCTGCAGAGCGCCGGCGAGCTGCACGGCAATGTAGAAGAACGTGTTCATGCTCATGGGCGCGACGAACTCCTTCGACGCCAGGGACACCGACAACGGGTAGTACTCGTAAACAACAACGAGGCTCGGCTTCTGCGTCCCAAAAGAAAGCGTCGTGAACGCCTCAACAACGCCCACAACGGCCGAGCTCTGCACGCGCCGCCACTTGTTCACGATCTGCAGCGGGTTCTCGTGCTCGTGCAGCGCGGCGTTGTCGATCCTGAGCAGAACGTACGCGCGCGCGTTCGCGTACGACACGGCCTTGTACCTCGTTACAACGACCTCCTCGCCGAAAAGCTCGCGCTCCTTGTCGCCAGGGCCGAGGTCGAGCGGGGACAAGGAGTGGTACGTGTGGACGTGGTCCGGGAGGCCCGGCGCGGGCATGATCTGCAGCGTTTGCGTGTTGCGCTCGGTGAGTTCGCGGCGGAGGTCCTCGGGCGCGGCGAGGTCCTCGGCGCGGCGCTCGTGCGCCTCGGGCGGCGCTAGGTGGTTGCGGAACGGCGTTGGCGCGTACAGCTGGTACTGCAGCGGGTGCAGCGGCGGGTGGTACAGCGACAGCATCTCGACCTGCTCGCCGAGAGTCGGCACAGGCCCGCCGGGCACGCCGGGCGACGCCGCGGGCGTGCCGGCCTTCGGGGAGAAGCCGCTCGGCATGAACGTCGACTTCGGGTTGAACCGCCGCACGGGGCTCGACTCCGACATCACGAACGTCCGGTTCGGGTTATACTTCTTCGACTTGCCGCTCCATTTCGGTGACGACATTGCATACGCCGGATCAGGATGGGATGCCGGATCAGGATGGGATGGGCTAGGAAAAAGGAGCAACCCGCGGCTGGAGAACAGTCTTGGCACCGACGGCGAGGAGGCCGCATCCACGAGGTCGCACTGGCTGTGCGCTTCGCAGGAAGTCCTGGGTGGGCCACAGACCCATTCGGGGCTTCACGGGTCAGCAGCAGTTGGCTGTAGGTTTCTTCCCTCGCTGCCACCCACGCAGTGCGGCCCGGAGGAGGCCTTACCACGACATTGCGGAGGATTCGGAGATTATTCTGGTGTATTCAGGGGCACTGCTGCCATTCCAGTGCTGGCGTTTTGCATCCGCAGTGTTGCTGGTGTTTACATCGGCAGTGTATGGGGCCGTTGATTGTTCTTGGGCGGTGAACTCTGCTAGGTGAGCGTCTTGGGCTCGAATATGTGGACCTAGACTATATGTAATATGTAGGCCGCCGTACTTTGGCCAGCCAGTTGGACGGCGGGTTGCTTTGTTGGTTCCACGGTGTGCGTCTTTTAGCTACTCGCCGAGCTGCTTCTGCAGCTGCTTCAATTGCTCGCGCATGGCCTCGGTGACCTCGCGCTGGTTCGCGAGCATTGCGCGGCGCTCGCGCGTGGCGGCGTCGGTGCGCTTCTCGTCTTCCGCAAGGCGGAGGCGCGCCTCGATGACCTGCTGCGTCGCGACGTCCGGGCGGCGGGCCGCCGTGAGCAGGTCGGCGAGCTCGGGAATGCGGCGGCCCATGCCTTGCGCCTCGGTGTGCAGAATCGTGCGCAGAACCTTCTGGAGCGCGATCACCAGCTTCAGTTTCTCGGCGGCGCACTTGTCGGGGCCTTGGCCCTGGTCGACGTGCTCGAGCAGCTTCAGCTGCAGCCGGTAGCGCCCGTCCACGAGCTCGTGGTGCACGCGTGCAAGGTGCTCCGCCTGCCGCCGCTTCAGCGAGTCCAGCAGCGCCGCCGACACCATCTCGGCCCGCAGACTCTCCTTCAGGGCGTCGCACTCCGCACGGTAACTGCTCTCGAAGTCTTTGTTGTCGCTGTCTGGCATTCGTGCGCTCACGAGTCCCACACGAAGGGCCTGCGCAATTTATTCGCGCTGGCTCGGACACATTATGGCTCAATATGGTAAGGCTGCATGGCCATGCATAACCCTTTCCTGTATGGTCCTGGCTCAACCTGTGCGTCGTACAAGATCGCCACCGTGTGCCGCCAAAAACTACTTAAACACATGTGTTGCCGGCCCTTCACGCTTTTATGACGCAAGTATTGCCTTGTTAGTGTGTTTTGCGCGGCTACGTCGGGCCGGTGGGGGCTGCCCGCCAACTCAAGCCCGAACCCGGGATGGATACTATATCCGCTGGTTGTCGACTACACTGCCCATGTGTATCGCCACCCTCGCCCACAGCGCTTACGCACAGGCTTTCCTCTCTGCAAATGGAATGTATGCACTCCTGGGCCTGACCCTTGTGAGTGCGTGCATCACCGCTACGCTATACTGGCATAGCACCTGACCGGCTTCAACCGCGCTCGACGGCCGTGGTAGTCGCAAATCGGCTAGAACCGAATACTGACTTAGTTTCTCTGGTCCTCTTTTGAGACCTTGGCGAGCCTGCTGGGCCCCCGCCTTCCACGCTGGAGCTGGCGCCAGCTGAGATCTCAGCATGACCCCTGTGAACCCGAACCCAGAAATCAACCACTAGATGCTGTAAATAGCTCTGCTAGGCGACAGGGTCTCTGCCGCCAGCGACTGCGTTTACCCACCATAAACCGCTGTCGTTTGCTCACTGTATTGGTGACTTTGTCGACTCTCACTGACTGTTGAAGATCATCGGTTCCAGTTATAGCGAGTATCCCGGCCGGTCCCGCTGTCGTTGAGCTGACAAAGTCAGAAAAAATGTCGTGGTATTAGGGTAGTGTCTTCCTCACCAGTCTTCCTGCACCAGCAGAGTCGGCCGGTCTCGAGGCAAAACCGGACCGCGACCATCTCGCGTGCACAGCTCGTCACACATATCCAGCTCACAGATTAGCCAAGCTGTATCCCCGAGCCCTGACGGGGATGATCGCCACCTTGCTGTGTCCCTGAAGGTACCGAGGTTGTCTGCAGAGTGGAACCCGTGACCGCATGCATATGCACGGAGAAACCTCTTTAGACTAGATAACAAACCCTCTGCCCTGGATTCATAAGACCAAGCAGTTCACGCTCTCTAGCGGCCGCTAAAAAGAGACAGAGTTGAATTCCATTCACTAAACTAAATTTCCAGACATTCGGTGCACTGGAACTATGTGATCAAGCACCGTTGACCGGAGTGTAGCTGTCCAGAGTTTTGCGAAAATACCCTAGAATCACCTGGTGCATAGAAACCTCCTCTTCGTGAATAGGGTTGAGTCATATTTAGTCCAGTGGTGAGGCCGGCTTCCCAGCGGGAAATTGTGTTTGACTCGCTGGCGTCTAAAATGTACTCGTACGGCGAGAAGCAGCTTGGTAAGCCAGCCGGCCTAGCGCCAGAGGACCTTTTGGCTGCCCAATGGGACGGTCCAGACCTCGCCGACCTCGCCGTTGGCTTTGCCAGCGACGTACAGGATTTAGAAAAGGCAGAAAGTTCTCAAAACTCTTCGGACTTCTCTGCGGAGACTCTTCCCGGCGGCAGATCCCATAGTGACCGGTGCCTTTCAGGTGCCGCCTCCGCAGGCAGCTCTTATGCCGATGGCTCGTACGCGAATATCTCTTTGGTGGTTAACAACAAGGCTCAGGAGTCACAGATTGGCACCCACGCGATGAATCTCGAGCTAGAGGAGTCTAATCCGGCTAGTAAGGAAATGAGCGACTCCCAAACATCCAACTCACTCGTGAACAACTCCCAAGTGAGCATCGCTCAAGCAAGCTCCATGGATGAGCCCTGCGTGGACTTCCCCCTGGTGGAGAATGCCCAGTATTATGACTCGCAGCTGAGTTACCGCCATGAGGCCAGTTTCGGGAATCTTGCGGCCCTTTACTTCACTACAGAAGAGTCTCAGTACGCAGAACTCTCACCCTTGAATGACGTTATGACTGGGCCCCAGGCAGTGAGCTCTCAATCTGTGGCTTCCCAAGTACCCTCCCAGGTGACCCCCCAGGTGACCCCTCAGGGCCCTCTGGAGGACTCTCAAACAAATGAGTATCTTGGAATGGACCCATCAGTGCTTCTTCCTGAGGCTTGGCAGCCCCTAGGCGACCCAGAGTGCCCACCCGCACTTGAAGACTGCCTCACCCGCGATTCCAGTCCTCTCGAGTCAAGCTTCACAGCCCTCGCGGCGTGGCCCGCTAATCACCTGGGCGAGAGGTGCCCCAGTTTGCAGTTTCCGCAGGACGGGGACACGCTGGACAACACCTCTGCCGACGAGAGCGATGGCGGGGAGGTGTCAGCCGGCAGCGACGCCGGCAGCGATGCTGACGACGTGAAATGCCGCTTGCGCCGCCTGAGCTCGCAAAGCTCCGTTTGCCGCAAGCGGATGCGGCGTATCCACTGCCTCGAGCACCTCAGAACGTCGCTCACAGCCGATCTTGCCGTCCAGCGGAACCGGCGCGAGGGCATTGAGGCCGACATTCTCCAGTACCGCCGCGCGTGCTGCGATATGGAGCAGTACCTTGCTTCCGAGGCCGACGAGTTGATCAAGTTGAAGAGCACGGACGCGTACTTCCGGACCGCGGTGCGCAAGTACCGGTCGTCGACGTTCACGCGGGACCGCGAGAAGTTTCTGTTGTCGCTCGAGAAGTCCAAGCTGCCCGTTGACCAGGAAGCGGGGCTGCTGCACAACTTCTGGACAACCGTCGACGATATCGTGGGCTCTCTCGACCGCATTTCGGCAAAGAAGGCGGACGAGGAGGCCATCGACGCCGAGCTTAAAAGCATGTCGGCCGAGCAGTACGAGCTCCAGGAGCGCATGGTAGTCCTGCTGGCCCGACTGCAATAACATTATATGAAATATCAGATAGCACTCTGAACTAATAGCACGCTATATAGGAGCGGATTCTCAGTTAGAGATACTCAAGAATGCCTCAGGCGATTTACTAAACCCTTCGTGCGAAATTCTTGGCCATATCGCTGGAACTCGTGTTTATAGGGATAGGGTATATGCACCCCTAGTTCGCGGTGCGGGGTGCTGGCATGGTACAACGAAGACGGGAGGCGCCGGGTAAATGCATTAGCAAACGAATAGCCCTAGAGCTTTGATGTATGCCTTGCCAGCTGCCAACTGAGGCTGCCCATCAGGTGTGAGAGCTGAGTCCCGGCGAAGGGACTGATTTACTATCCTCACCAACTCCTGATTTGGCAAGACCAGCTGGGTTCTGGGTCAGTTGGGCGCAGAATGGGGAGCGCCAAATATTGTGTGCATCACTGCAGTCTGCACTATCCACGCGGGCCAACCCGTCAGATTGTTCGCGCCACACAAGCCCACCCAGACCAGTCGCATCAAACGGAATGCCTAATTGCAACTATTAGCTGCTTTCTGAATGCTCTATTTTCCAAACCAGCGAAACCAAAACGCGCGAATCAGACCCTCCAGCGCAAGACGTGGGTTGTGCCTGGCGTCTTTGTCATGTGATCGGAGCTACCGACGCATGTATCCTGCAGCAACTGTCGCGCAATCTGCCGAAAGCTGCAGCTGTGCTTGCCCTGCCAGGAACCATTCGCGGCTCTCGACCGCCAGTGATGCAACGGATTGAATTCATCACGGTCAGCGGGCCACGATAATAGCCACCCCGCACTCCGATTCATCCTCCTGCGGGGCCCGCCAAGCAGCCTTGTTTTTTGGCGGTTGCAGGGTTTACGGATCAGGGTTGGCTCGTTAGGGTATCTCATTATATATAGCCTGGCTCTGTTTGGCTGGCGCGCCTAGAAACAATGTGGAGATTGCGAGTCTCGAGTCTGGCAAAGACAGCCGTATTTGGGACGTCTGCAGTCGTGCTGTGCGGCACTGCGTACGCACAGGCCCGTGTGAAGGCGGCCGAGGTCGCGAAGCACGATAAGCCCGACGATCTGTGGGTTGCCGTGAACGGGCAGGTGTACAACTTGACCGAATTCAAGGCGGCGCACCCGGGCGGAGCGAAGATCCTCGAGAAGTATGCGGGCACGGATGCCTCGGAGATCTTCAACAAGTTTCACGCCAAGGATCTGCCCGAGAAACTGCTCGACGACGACCAGAAGCTCGGCGAGCTCGACGGCGAGCTGAAGTCTATCGGAAACATCATGGATGCGTCTGCAGGCGACCGCGAGCACCTCGAGAAGAACAAGCCGCCGCTCGAGCACCTCATGAACCCGAACGACTTCGAGTACGTTGCTAAGCGGCTCATCTCTCAGAACGCGTGGTCGTACTACTCAAGCGCTGCTGACGACCAGATCACATTCCGCGAGAACCACGATGCTTTCAAGCGCATCTTCTTTAAGCCGCGAGTGTGCGTGGACGTTACCGACGTCGACATGACCACCGAATTCTTTGGCGAGAAGGTCCCGGCACCCTTCTACTGCTCAGCGGCCGCCCAGGCCAAGATGGGCCACGAGAGCGGCGAGCTTGGCATTGCGCGCGGGTGCGGCCGTGCGGGAATCCCCCAAATGATCAGCAACTACGCGAGCTACCCATTGCCTCAGATCGCTGGTCAGATAAAGGGCCAGACCCAGTGGTTCCAGATGTACTCGGAGCCCGAGGAAGAAAAAAATAAGGAGAACATAGACAGTGCCGTCAACCACGGCCTAAAGGCGATTTTCGTTACTGTCGACACGCCGCAGCTCGGCCATCGCGAAAAGGATCTCAAGCTCAAGGCCGAGCAGGGTCTCTCTGATGGCGGTGTGCTCGGCCAGATCCACTACGGTGCAGCCCACCCGGTGACCTGGGAGCGCATCAGCGCGTGGCGCCACATTTCGAAGGTGCCCATCGTGCTCAAGGGTGTTGGGTCCGTTGAGGACGTCGTCAAGGCGGCTGAGCAGGGTATCCCGGCCGTCGTGCTCTCGAACCACGGCGGGCGCCAGCTCGACTTCGCGCGCGCTCCGATCGAGGTCCTCGCCGACACAATGCCCGTGCTCCGCGAGAAGGGCCTTGACGGAAAAATCGACATCTACATTGACGGCGGCGCCCGCCGCGGGTCCGACATTCTGAAGGCTGTCGCCCTCGGCGCCAAGGGTGTCGGCTTCGGGCGCCTGTTCTTGTACGCCAACTCCGCTTATGGTGAGGAGGGCGTGCAGCGCCTTTGCGAGATGCTGCAGGAGGAAATCCACATGAACATGCAGCTCCTCGGCGTCACAAGCCTTTCCGAACTCGGCCCGCAGCACCTCGATTTGCGCAGCCTCTACTCCCGAAGCACCGAGCAGGACATGGCGTTCTACGAAAACTACGAGCCCGTTGGGCCGCCGAAGTTCAAATTCGAGCTCCCTAAATAGACGGTATGTTGAGCTTCAAAAATATCTGTTCTTAATAAATTATATTGTCCTCTCTCTTGCTTTGTTTAGACGTAGGTACTGATGCTTATCGGTGATTATGTAACCACTCTTATCATGCACAACCTCGAGATCGTCGTTGATGATCTTAAAGACGTGTACACAAACAACGATGTAATCCTCGGCAAGGTTGTTGCGTCGAGCTCTGGTCCATTGAATGTCCAGGGCATCTATGTGCGTCTGAAGTGCCGCGAAACAGCGACTGTCGAGAATCCTATCATGACCACAGCCACTGATTTCATGGACTTCTGTACCATCGAGCACACTCTCTTTCCATTGCCAGACGTGATGTCAGCCTCTTCTTACACTTTGAAACCAGGCACGCACTCCTACCCTTTTGAGTTTCGCGTGCCGACCTACAGCCCAGAGCTGCACTCAACTTGTAATTTTTCTGAAAAATCCGGCATATACTGGTACGTCGAGGCAGTAGCACCGACGCCTGGCGTCTCGTTAGGAACCGGTTTTCACGATCTGCGCCGCCTCTGGGTGACCCAGACACTGCCGGAATATAAACCGCAGGGTAACAACGTGCTCAGTATAGACCACAAAGTTTCTCTTGGTTCTAAAACCTCGAAACTGAAAAATATGCTGGGTCGCGGCAATACTCAGACTGTGCACATGTATGGAAAAGTGCCAAGAGCTGGTCTGCCCCAGCGCTGGAACCATTCTGCCTTCGCTTTTGGTCTCAAGTCTGAACAAGGGACACAGCTGGTAGTCACAAAATTCAGATGTGTTCTCAAGCAGGTAAATGAGCTCTATCTCGGTACTCCAACCTCTGCTGAATATGTACGCCGCGATATCCCAGTGGTGGAAATCACTGGTGTCCACTGGGGACTGAAGGAAGGGCTCGACAAAATTGAGACGGCTCTCCATAAGGCGAGACTCCGTGAGCCGCTGCCCCCTACGAGACATTCTGGCTTCATTGATACGCAGTATAAGGCTCATATGGCGGTCACCCTCACCAACGCTGAATCTACGAGCCAAGAAGAAGTGGCCATAGATGTGCCCATTGCTATTCTCGACATGGCCCCAACATCTGATAAGGCGCCCCCAGCATACACTCATTAATCCCATGGTAAGGGGGACAGAGTAATTGACTCTCACATTGATCTGCTGACCTTGCGCAACCTTAGAGTAGAGAGATGCCTTAAAATTTGCAGGATGCTCAGCTGTATTACTATGGAAATTAACATTTCATCTGTAGATGCTCAGCCTCCATGTGCAAAATATACCCTTAACTTGACCGTTGGAACCCTGCCTCGTTGCAGAGGCACTTCATGACATGTCGCAAACTCTAGAAGTTACATTCGGGAACCTAGTGTATCAAACAGCAAAATATCTAGCTCCTAAATAGCACTTGGTTGTGAAATAGATGTATAGAAATAAAGCACGCCACTTGTTGGGAACCTCAAATCCGACATCGCATGCATCAATGCATGCGTCGTAACGACGATTTAATGCGCCTTAGGAATCACACTGCCCTAAAATAACCCTCGATCTGCTTCCCCTCTTTGCACGGCTGTAACGAACTCCTACACCAGATGATATCCTGGCAATCATCTGCTTTCTGGATGACCAAGTTGTCCCACAGGGCCCATGATTCGGCGTTCTATCCATTTCTCAAAGTCCAGGATTGCCTCTTTTCAAACTCGAGCTCTGCTGAGCGAATATATACCAACCCTGCCCTCTGCATCAATGTTATGCCGCGTGTTTAGCCGTTGGGAAACCTAACCATGGTTGAGTATTTCCGCTGCCGATAATGGGCTATTTCATGCCTTCGCTTATATATCTGGTAGGAGTTTGACGCAATTTTGAAGCTATTACTTTATCCGTGATAGATTTATTCCGCATTGGACTTGATAAAGGTCTAACAATGTTGCTTTTCCATCTTAGCCAGCCGCAGTTACCCTGCTCCATGTGTTTGACCGTTGAATACCCTAACCAGAAATATACGGTGGGCATATATGGGAAGACTATTGAACGTGAATGCTTTTAATGGGGTACGTTGGTCATCTCAACGAAATAGTTCAATTTTATGTAATATATGATGGTATATGATGCATTCAGTCGAGCTCTTCGGCCTGACGGAAGATCTCTCGGGGCATCAAATACTCGGAGGTAGCTCTCTCTGCACAGCCATACGCAGAACCCTACGCAACGCATTTGTCAAGTCACTTGCATGCATGGAGGCACCTGATTTTGCCTTCCTCGCCTCAGGCCCCCCATTTCTCGGTGAATATATAAACTCGGATTTATTGGGCTATTGAAATATCTTCATCTGCTGTCCATTTTTCTTTCCATGAACTCTCTCGACTCTCCCTTCGGCTATGTTCCTAATCTTCCGGCGAATGTCATAGGTGCTGTGCTATTTGGCTTGATATTGCTTTATCAACTTTGGCTAGGTGTACACTTCAAAGAATACCTCGTCATGCTCACCTGGGGTCTTGCAGCACTTCTAGAGTTTCTCACGTACGTCGCTCGATCCGTCGCCCACCACGAATCCCAGTCGATCCCGATGTACGAAATGCAACTGATATGTGGAGTTATTGCACCGGCATTCGTTTCTCGAGGGACATATTATCAATTGAGTAAACTTGTCACTATCTATGGTGAGCGTTTTGGTGTTATGCCACCCAGAGTAAGTGTGTGGTTTTTTATCATTGTTGATATTTGTGCTGTAGTCGTTCAGGCTGCAGGGAGTGGGACCACTGCGGCTAATGTTGGTAAGAGCGCCTCAGGTGCAAGCATTGGCAGGTGGGTAGTCGTGGCGGGTATTGCTTTCCAGACGATGGTCATGGTGTTGTTTCTTGTGATGTGGGTCACTGTTCTGGTCAGGATCCACAGATCCCGCACTGTAGATTGGAACCCCAAATTTGAGTCCAATCGCCACCGGAAGCTATTTCCATTTTTCGTTCCAGCCATCACCTTGTCTCATTTGTTTATTCTTATCCGTTCGATATTCCGCATAGTAGAGATGGCTGAAGGCATACCATCGAAGCTGACACTTCACGAGCGCTATTTCTTGGTCTTGGATGGACTTATGGTTCTATTGGGTATGCTTGTCCTTTGCGTCGTTTATCCCCGGATTGCCTATGGCCATGTCCCTATTAACGGAATACATAAACCCAGTAAGGCAGATGATGAGCTCGAGTTGACGGCAAAGTTTACCAGTTCTTCATGAATATATTTTTGCTTTTGCTGATTTTGAGCCCGAGGAATGACCAGTGGGAAGTATTGGTTTGAAAAGACGCCCAAATTCATTATGCACTTCGAGTTCTGTCCTGAACCAGCACTGGCATCCAAGGAATACTCGCATTTTGATCCAGAGTTCGAGAATAGCATTTCTTTACTAATATTAAGTCTTCCAACAGGCTTAATGAGTATACATCAATATAAGACATATTAACCCTGCGCAGTCCACCTCAAAGAAGGGTTACCTTTGTGATTGATCTGGAGCTATTATTCGAGATATTTGTCAAGCGAATATCTGTCAAAGAGCTTCAGATAACAACAGGACGAGGAAATCAGGGTATGCCGCGTGGGGCAGACGTGTATATGAGGGTGACCCGGTGAAGAGTACCACGGAACAAAGCAAACAGGATAAACCAGTAGCGGGTTATATGTACCGTTGATTCGAGCTTGGTTTTTGTCGAATGAGCCCTTGTCTTGGCGCATTTTTCGCTTGCTTCCTGGAAGCCCGACCTAGAGCGAAGAGAGGTGAGTATGGTATTCCTAGTAATCTTTGGGCGCCAGCTTCTCCGGAGGTCAAGAATATTCCTCGCTCAAATACCATATGTCCGGTACGCGCGATCAACTGCGCGTGATGCCATTGGTCCTGGAGTATTCGCTGCATCCTGGTGACTGGGATTTTGATTGCTGGCAATGCTGTGCAATCGCATATAGTGTCGCAAATCAATGCCTTGCTGGCTGGTATATCGACAAACCTATTGCTTGTCTATAAGTCCTGGTTCCCTACGCTTTCAGAATATATTATAACCTGATATTACGCGGAAATCGTTTAGTCCATATATCATCGTCTGTAAGGCATCTCGTCAGTTTTTCTCTAGGTGGGGAAACACGAAAGAGGGGTACTTTGGCGTTCTTGGTGGCCATTTTGGAATTGTATGGGCCTTTCGGCCTCGAATTGGGGTTTTATTTACGAGTCTTACCAAACTCTTGGCCTTGTTCCCCACTAAGCCCATAGCCCCCTACGGTCCTTATTTAATTATCGTAATATATACCACCAATAACGCATAGATAGTAAAGTACAGATACGAAGCAATAAAACAACATATATAAGTATAAGTATCGAAGATATACGTCTCTAATTTATAAAGGTTCATTTACATCCAAGCGATTGTCAACTCTTCAGCGAGGGATACAGTATCACGCAATACCCCTACCCACACAAATATAAGTTGTTTACATGTATTTCCTCCACTCTCCCACCTTACTCTCGGGAATTGTAAATGTAGCACAAAGCAACAGAGGCTCCAAGACTACACCCAGACAACCACACGGCAATCATGCAAGATAGAACGAACTTCAGATAATCGACACGTTGGTTGCGCCGCACTTTGTGGTGCTTTCACGACTAGGCCCGTCACCACGGACTTGCTGCCTCAATTGCCGGCTGGGAGCCACCAGAACGAGATATCACAAGTTATCTCACAAACAAGATAGGTCATCAATTGTTTGCACGGTACCTTGCCTAAACGAGCCACCTAGCTCCTTGAGACGCGTTTGAGCTGGCCCCCATTTTCCACCCTCGCGCCCACAAAGGGTGTGAGCCCCCCACCATATTGAAGGGAAGCCTCTGGTGAGGGTGTTGTCAGCGATATCTTGCATCCTTACCCTGAACGCTTTACAGCGAAATCTGCCTCTATGTTCGAAACAACGATATCCAACGATGACATAACAGACCTTACCCTACCAATTATTCTGACAGGAGTCAAGTCGAATTTTGGAGAATCTCACATCAGCTATGAGGTAATCACCCGTACCCTACCAATAATTCAGGTGGGAGTCGACTTGAGAGTGGAGGAGCATGACCTCAGCCATGAGGTAATCGCCCATGCCCTACCAATAATTCAGATGGGAGTCGAGTTCAGATTGGAGGAGCATGACCTCAGCTATGAGATAAGCACCCATGCCCTACCAATAATTCAGATGGGGTCGACTTGAAACGGGAGGAGCATGACCTCATCTATGAGGTAAGCACCATACCCTATCAATGATTCAGGTGGGAGTCGACTAGAAATTGAGAGAAAATAACCTCAGCCATGAGGTAATCACCCATACCCTACAGATTATGATGAACTTGAAATTGGAGGGATCTCACTCAGCTATGTGGTAAACACCCGTGCCCTACATATTATTCTGATGGGAGTCGACTTGATATCGGAGGAAGATCTGTCATCATCGACAAAATCGCCCGTGCCCCACGAGTGATTCTGATGGTAGTCAACTTGAAACTAGATGGTATGTCAGCGATAGACTGGGCATCTGTACTCACTGGTAATCTCGAAAGTAAGTAGGTCGTAGCCAACTCGAAATTGGAAAAATAGAAGTCAGCGATGTGTCACGACCCTATGAACGTGATAATAAAGAGGCATATCAAACCGCTTAGAGCGGTTTTATCCACACTGCGAGGTATCTATTACATAAGCTATTTCATGAGAACTATGTGGAGAAACTGGAACCGCATAGAGCGGTTTCATCCACACTGCGAAACTTACCACACGTGACCAAAAGAAAACACAGTGTGAACTATGAAAAATTAGTCGCGAAATTGGAACCGCATGAGACGGTTTTATCTACGTTGCAAAACGCACTACACGCCATGACACGTGACCAGCACCTTAACGCACCTTATATAAGCGACATATCAATAAATAGTCAAGAATTTGGAACCGCCTGCGGTAGGTTAAATCCACATTACCGGAAGCACCACACGTGACTACACGAAGGCACGGATTACATAAGCAATATCATAATAAAATACCTGAAATATTGAAACGCAAGGAGCGGTTTTAATCTACATAATTCGTAAAAGAACCATAACCCTGTGGAGAGATGTTTACAGTCAAAAAAATTATGAATCTCTGCGACCATAACCCTGTCTGGAGACTTATTCTGGCGAAAATGAGTGAAATTCGACCCCAAAATGCCGATCAGGTGACCTTTTCCTCTGAAAATTGAGGAATTTTTAAACCATAACCCTTACAAAAGTTTATTTTTATTACTAGAGAAAATATATATTTTCCCAAAATTAAATGAAATTACTTTTAAACTAAAGTTTGTGCATAACGATGACTAATGAAATAAGGCGATATCATTGGTCAATTAATCGAAGCGAGTGTTTCACGTGAATATCACGTTATTTTCAAAATCATATGACTATCAGGTGAGCATCAGGTGATAATAACGTGACGTACATGTGACCCAAAAGGTGATATCAGAGTTCACCCGCCTAACCCGTTAAACAATATTAAGTATTGTTGGTAAGTTAAAGTTTGTACATGGTCGCTATATTTAGATAGATATCTAAGTACGTAATATGGGGAATAATGTTGTACAATGATATGTATATGTTTTAAAATTCTCATACGCATCTATTTTATCTGTTCAACGGCTGATCAAATGATTGGATAACCATGATGACCGCAAATGTTTTACGGTCCATCGAACACATAAGAAATACTCTGCTCTCCAGAGAGATCTATCTGACTGAGTTGAAGAATACTCATATTTAAGGTAATTTTACTACCAAGTCTTATGTGAAGTTAAATTAATTCTTGCAACACATACATATGATATATAAAGAAAAGCCTAGATCGGATTTATCATGAGTCGAAACATTTTGAAATAAATATATCTCAGCAGCGAGTATATACTTATTAGATCTAACAATATCTAGGATCAAATTGTTCTACTGAAGCTTCAGAATGTTTACCAATACACATGTTATCTTATCAGTAAGTATTTCCGATAAACTAGGTCATCTACACTAGTGCATTTCATGGCGAACTATTGTGACAAACAATTGAGAGGACTTGTTTATAAAATCATAACGTTAACATTTAAATATATTTCAGGGAGTTTTCCGTATGGCTAATTTTGTAAAGTAACCCGGACTAAAGTTGCGTTTTGTACTATGACAAATGTTACACTAGGAATGATCAAGTTCGAATATTCCGAGCATACGTGCTGATATTTATTCATAAGTTATGGCATCTACTGAATTTGCGAAGCTTAAGCGGTCGCGTGGTCCGTCGTGGTGGGCCAGGTGTACTTCTCGTCAGCCTGAGAGCGGACATATCCCTTTTCCTTGACAAGCTTCTCAGCGGCCGTGGGTCCACGCGAGCCATACTTGTACTCGTGGATGGGCACCTTGCCCTCATCGATGCTCTTAAGAAGCGGCGTGAAGATCTGCCACGCCTCATCGAGCTCATCGTCACGCACAAAGTTCGAGTGGTCACCCTGCAGACAGTCAAGAAGCAAAGACTCATAAGCCTGGGGGATCTGGACGTTGCTGAACCGGCGGCGGTACGTAAGATCGAGATCTGTGACGACGGCCTCACTCTTGAGACCAGGGAACTTGGTGTTCATCTTAAGGTAGATGGCCTCCGTCGGCTGAACACGGAACACGAGCTCGTTGCGAGCGACGGATTGCTTGCTGGCACCCGGCACGGGGCGGAACTGGAGACGGATCTCGACCTTAGACTCGTCAAGTGCCTTACCAGCCTTCAGGATGAACGGCACGCCGTCCCATCGCTCACTGTCGATGTAGAGCGTAACCGCCGCGTAGGTTGGCGTCTTGGTATCCTTGTTCTCGATGGAGTCGTCCTCCTTGTAACCCGGCTTGGACTCGCCGTTGACGTCAGCAGCACCGTACTGGCCGAGGACGACATCCTCGGGCTTGATAGCGCGGACGGTGCGCAGCACCTTGACCTTCTCATCACGGATGTCCTCGGGGCTATCAGAGACGGGGCGGTTCATGCCGACAAGAGACAGGACCTGGAGAAGGTGGTTCTGCATGACATCACGGATGATGCCGATGTCGTCGAAGTAGCCACCGCGGCCCTCGGTGCCAAACGGCTCCTTGAACGTGATCTGGACATTGGAGATGTGCTGGTTCGACCAAACGCCCATCATGAATGTGTTCATGAACCGCACGATGTTGAGGTTCTTGACCATTTCCTTACCGAGATAGTGGTCGATACGGTAGATCTCCTCCTCGGAGAACAGCGGGGCGAGCTGTTCCTGGAGCTCGCGGCTGCTGGCGAGGTCGTGGCCGAACGGCTTTTCGATGATGACGCGGATGTTGCCGTCCTCGGGCTTGACGTAGTTGTTCTTCTTGAGGTGGGCGGCGACGTTGGCGAACTGCGACGGCGGCAAAGCGAGGTAGAACAAACGGTTCTTCTCGTCCATCTTCTCCTCAAAGCCGGTGAGCGTCTTCTCGAGCTTTTGGTAGCCCTCGTCGCCCGAGTACTGGCCCTCGACGTACTCGCAGATGCTGAGGAATTCGTCCTTCTTGCTGGCCGTTTTCGGCCCGATGAGGTCGAAGTGGCTCGAAATCTTCGCGTTGAACTTCTCCTCGCTCATCTGACTGCGGGCGTAGCCGAAAATGCGGGTCTGCGGCGGCAGCAGCCCGGCGGTGAACAGGGTGAACAACGCGGGGAACGTCTTCTTGGCGGCAAGGTCACCGGAGGCGCCGAACACTGTGATAGTGCAACTCTTCTCGTAAGCGTGGGCCGGCATTGTCTACTTCTGCGGTCGTCTGCGTTGCGGATATCGATAGCAAGTGATGTGGCAACGGGCAATTTATACCGTTAGGCCCAGCCCTTGCACAGATAGTCCCAACCTCACTTTGCCGCCCGTGCCCTGACAATTGTCCACTACACCTAATCCGAGTCACACATGCAGCTGATGATTATGGGGACAGCAGGAAAAAAGCGGTGTGGGCCGTGCAAGGGCAATAGTGGCAGCAGCAGCGGCACTGACGGCTAATCGAGTGTAGTCCAGGGGCCATTGGTTCCTATCTGAGCCTGCAACTGGCCACAGCAACGCCCTTCTGGCGGCGCACGTCGCCGAGCCCTAGCCCAACGTACGCGAATGGCCCGCATGATTCGCCCAGCTTGGGGTTCGCGGATCCCAGCAGCGGCGTTTGTGCTGTTCGCGCACACAGCAGGCGAGCAGTCAGCAATTGGCGGCTCAGACCGCTCTTTTGTGCACTCAATGGCCTGAGAGCAGGCTTGCGCGGCTAAACGGCCTGTCCGTGAGGGGAAGGCAAAGCCACACTGGGCTGAGAGGAGGGCCCCGCCAAGACATGGAAAACCCCACGCCAGGCCCTTTATGAACCCCTAGGTGCAATCCAGCACGGTGCAATCCAGCATGGTGCGCAGGATTTTGGGTTGGTAAAAATGCAGATCATGCTAGTTATGTAGGTCTAGAATTAGTGTTGGGCGTTGATCCAGAGGCGTTGGACCATGAATCAGAAGGCGTAAAGAATGTTGTTCACGGACTCCAAACGGCTTGGAGCCACAATTCAGTCTAGTGGTGTGGAGCATAGCCAGTAGAGGCAAAGCCGGTAGGGTTGGAGTATCGTAGCTGCAGCTAGCCTCCAACCATAGACAAGACCTCTTTCAATGATTTCCTTTTAGTTAGTCAATTGCGCTTGCGAGCACTCTGATGTCTTAGATGTCGGCCTGCTAGCTTGTCTTGTAGCCACATTGAGTCGTGCTGCCTGGAACCGTACATGTCTAGACTACTGTAACGTGTAGAGCAGTGCGTATCAAGCTGCGATGCTAGAGACCCGTTATAATTATCTCGCTGTTGTGGTTTAAAACTTTCCGATCAGCTTGAGAATGCTGAGCCGGCGAGCACAAAGCACGTCATTTGTAAGGAACCTCTAAAACGATCACACAGAACAACAGCGTCTTGCTAGGATTATCAGGATACGCACTAGCTGAAGTGAGCAATGTGTTCGCTTGGAAGCCTTACAGTCGATCCTGTGCGCATGCGTCACCCTGAGGTGGGCGAATCAGTGTTGTCAGCTTTAGGTCCAAATCTGGCCGCAAAGCACCACTCACCCAGTCATCCCAAAGCAAGCAACCACTAATTCATCACAGTGAAAGCAGTATAGTCCAGAAAAGCCTGTAAATAAATCCGTGGAGGTATTACCCTTTTGGATATTTCCGCGTACCCCCCTACATACCCTGCAACCCTGTGGCTGCAGGGTAGAACCGGATAATTTCTGTCCACATATTCATGTACATGTAGTATCAGAACTGCTATAACCATTAGCTTAAGTCCGGGAAGGCCCTCTTTGTTGCGTCAATCATTCATTAAGCCATATAGGACAGACAGCGTGACTTCGAGTTTCCAATTATTTGATCGCTTGTAGGCATGTGAGTTTTTGTTTTTTTTTTGAGTAAGAATGAGCCACGGGGTTCAGCAGTGCTAGATTTGTTTCTTAGCCGCATAAGTAGCTGTGAGCGAGCTATTGCATTGATCATGACATTCAGATAAGAATTTTCACAGCTCGGCTGGTCATGTCGTTGTCGCATTGTGCCTTATCACTAGAATTATTTGCCGGTGACTCTGGTAAAGTCTTTCACAGCACTCATCGGTCTTTACAAAATTGTACTCCGCGCATAATCCTCACGCGAAAAAACATCCTCACCACTTTGGCATCAGTTCCAGGTGTTCCCAATATATATACGGCTTGTATCCAAGTCGCTTTAAGGAGATACTTCGCTTCCTCTTGGGAGATCAGTAATAATGTGAAACTGATGGCCGTTCGATGTGTATAAATAACGAAGTACTGTGCTATTCAGAGTCACCAGACTAGCTGTCACAGCCTAACAGCAAGCTAACAGTAGGTTTACTTACGTCAAGCTGATGAATTGCCAATGCTTACTATCTCTTATCGATCTTGTCTATATACGTCTTCGTAATCGAAGTTATGGAAGGCATAGAGCCGGCACAGGCCCGTCTGTGGAATGCCTCAACCAGCATTTATGTTCAATTCACGCCCAAGTGCCAGGAATTTGCACCAGCCTGTTTACACGTAGAGCTCAGAAACGCCGCGCTCGACGCCGCGGTGCCCAATCTGGCGGCCAAAAATAGCCACAAGGGCCTCTGAGGCGAGCTCGGCGCTGCCCGTGGCAACTATTTCGTAGTTCGGCGGGCCGTCGCTGCTCAAAACCAGCGCCAGCGCCGGGGTTCCGAGCTGCTGGGCCCGCGACACGCACGCCGCGCCCGCGCCCTGCACAAGCACCGGCGGCTGGGCGCGCGGGATCCGTGCTTGCTTGAGACCCGCTGCTGCCGACTCGCTGGTCGCGAGATAGCACACGGGCGCGTCCATGAAACTCTGCCCCGGCGTGACCAGCACGACGCGCGCGGGCGCGAGAGCGGGCACGAGCTTGGCGCCAGTGAACGCCGCCTCGGCCTCGGGCATCGCCGGCAGCACTGCGACCGCGGCGGGCGCCTGCGCGGGCGCGCCGCCCCGCAGCCGGTGGACGGCGATCCGGTATGTGTGGGAGGCCGAGAAGTCGCTCTCGTCCGCCTCCGTCTCGTACAGACCCTGAACAGTCCGCTCGGCCTTCGCGCGCGTCACGCAGTGCACCTCGGCGTGGCCGAGCTCGTCGTCGAGCGCGCCGAGCACCGTTGCGCACCGCGGCGCCAGCAGCAGCAGGTCGTGCCCGGCCAGGCTGGGCACATGCACCTCAAGCCGGAATTCCGTCGTTTGCGGCAGCTCGGCGTCCGCCACGTCGCCGTCCAGCGCGTAGCGCGGGGGCGGCAACTCGTCTTTGAAGAACATGCCTGGGTGGAGCCCGTGCCCAGCCATAAAACCGCCGCCCCGCTCGGCGGCCGGTCCCCGCAAAAGGACGGTCGCCACCGCCAACAAGGCGCAATTTCGAGCACTCCCGTAGCCCAGACTC
Organism: Starmerella etchellsii; assembly: GCA_030490775.1. Classification (NCBI taxonomy): domain Eukaryota; kingdom Fungi; phylum Ascomycota; class Dipodascomycetes; order Dipodascales; family Trichomonascaceae; genus Starmerella; species Starmerella etchellsii. The sequence continues at coordinate 19,340 of JAMSGL010000027.1, forward strand.
TGTTTTGAAGGCAGGCCGCGCGGCGGCTCTGCTGGGCGCGCTTCGGCAACGCCCGTCTTATCACCGCTCCACACGTGACAGATCGTGCGTTATCACATCTGCCTCTCGCGGAAGCGGCTGACTCGCTCTAAATGAAGCGCATTGTGGTGATGGAGGACGACCACCACTTCGCCGAGCGCGACTTGGAAGGCTGGGCGCGCGCCAGGGGCCTGGATATCGTCTTTGTGCGCCCGAAAACCCGGGCGGAGTTCATGCGCCTGTTCGACACCACCGACAACCTGCTGCTCGTGAACTCGCTGCCCGGATCGCGGGCGATCGGCGGGTACACCCCCGAGATGATGGCGCAGATCGCGGCTTCGGGTGTGCGCGCCGTGTGCCACCGCGGCGCCGGCTACGACCCCGTTGGCGACGTTGAAGAGTGGCGCCGCCACGGCGTTGCCGTTGCGAACTGCCCCGAGTCGCCCGGCCCCGAGACGGCGAACACGGCGATCTATCTGCTCTTTGGCGCGCTGCGCCGGTTCTGCGCCGGTCAGCGGTCGCTCCGCGCCGGCGCGTTCCGCGGCAACCTCAAGCGCAAGGAGATCTTCAGCCCGGCCACGACGACGCTCGGGATCCTCGGAATGGGCCGCATCGGCCGTATGGTGCGCGACCGGGCGCTGCCGAGCGGGTACAAGGAGATTCTGTACCACCAGCGGCGCGCGCTGCCCGCAGAGCTTGCCGGTCCGACCCAGTTTGTGGCCGACCTGGACGAGTTCCTCAGCCGCTGCGATGCTGTGGTTGTTCTTGCGCCGTACAACGCCTCGACGTACCATCTGCTCGACCGCCGGCGGCTGTTCGAGGTTGTCCCGAAGGGGGTCGTGATTGTGAATGTTGCGCGGGGCCCCCTGATCGACGAGGACGCGCTTGTCGATGCGCTCAATGCCGGGCATGTGGCTGCCGTCGGCCTCGACGTGTACGAGCACGAGCCGGCTGTCCATCCCGGCCTCATAGCGCACGATTACGCGCAGCTGCTGCCGCACGCGGCCGCGCTCACCGAGCAGGTGTTCCGGTCGTTCGAGCAAGAGTATGCAGAGTTTGTGAAGACGTACGTGGAGACGGGCACCGTGCGCAACCTCGTGAACTGAAGGGCCGATACCGGCAGGTCTTCCAAGACCGGCATTCAGGCGATCCCACAAGTTCCGAGGAGTCTTTTGAGGATGTGAGTTTGGGAGACGAGGCTGAGACGCCGCGTGCGTCCTTAATTGTGCTGCGAGGTGATCCAAGTTCGCTTAATGTGCTCGCTCTTGGGTCCGAAACACTTCGCTGCTCGCCCTGGTATCTTTATCTTTGTGTATTCTAATGGTACCTTTGTGTATTCTAATGCGTACTTTTCTATATTCTAATGCGTACCTTTCTATATTTTAATGCCTACCTTTGTAAATTGTAGAGCGTGCCTTGGTGTATTCTTCTGCGTCTTTGTGTATTCTTCTGCGTCTTTGTGTATTCTTCTGCGTCTTTGTGTATTCTTCTGCGTCTTTGTGTATTCTTCTGCGTCTTTGTGTATTCTTCTGCGTCTTTGTGTATTCTTCTGCGTCTTTGTGTATTCCTCTGCGTCTTTGTGTATTCTTCTGCGTCTTTGTGTATTCCTCTGCGTCTTTGTGTATTCTTCTGCGTCTTTGTGTATTCCTCTGCGTCTTTGTGTATTCTTCTGCGTCTTTGTGTATTCCTCTGCGTCTTTGTGTATTCTTCTGCGTCTTTGTGTATTCCTCTGCGTCTTTGTGTATTCCTCTGCGTCTTTGTGTATTCCTCTGCATCTTTCTATATTCCACTGCGTCTTTCTATATTCCTCTGCGTCTTTCTATATTCCACTGCATCTTTGTGTATTCCACTGCGTAGTTCCATATTTGAACACCTAATGTCTGCTTCCCCTAAGGCAGACTGGCCGGCGAGCCCTTCCTAACCACCACCATGGAGGCGATCGCGCAGAAGCTGCAGGCAGACCAGCGCGAGCTGAACCAGGCGATGGTGGAGCTGCAGAAGCTCGAGGTGCAGTTCCAGGAGTCGCGCATTGTGAAGGAGGAGTTCGACCGCCTCGACGACGAGGCGAAGATCTACAAGCTGATCGGCCCCGTGCTCGTGCCCCAGGAGAAGTTCGAGGCCGACGGCAACGTCGCGAAGCGCCTCGAGTTCATCACCGCGCAGAAGGCGCAGGCCGAGGCGAAGATCAAGTCGCTGCAGGACAAGATGCACGCCGCCCAGGTCGCCTTCCGCGAGCAGCAGATCAAGGCCGCCGTCGACGCCAAAACGGCCCAGGCGTAGCGCGGGCCTGTATATATTTATCCATACCGTAATTGCTTCATTCCCTCGCGGGATCCGCGGAGGGCGGCGATCCCAGCAACCGCCGCCAGCTGACCGATCCTGACTGATCCTGACTGATCCCGTCATCAACTATGGTTACATCGAAATATACATCAATACAATCTGAATCCATTTAGCGGATCAATATAGCCGTTGTTTTGTAGCTGCAAAGCGATCTTCTTCAGGCACCCTTGCGGCACCTAATCTACTGGCACAGGAGGCAACGTTGGATGGACGGAAGATGGGTGGACATCCCAGAGTTGTTTTTCAGTTTGAGAAACGATTTAAAGAAATAACATGCAACAATGAAGAAATATGCAATAAATTATATACGGTGGGACGTCTTCGGCTGCGGCCTGGCTTTGCAACTGGGCAGTCCTCTCAAAAGCAGTTCTGTCGAAAGCAGTTGTCTCTAAAGCAGTCCCCGCAACAGCAGTCCCCTCAAAAGCAGTCCCCTCAAAAATTCCAAAATCCACCCATTTACCAGCTCATTGAGCCCTGAACCACGCTGATCTGCGTCTTCGGGATCTGGTCCGCTCTGGGCTCTGGTTCTCAATTGCCACGCCACCGAGGCATCACGGCTCACAGGAGGTGCTCAGGCCCGAAGCTCAGCGGCAGCAGCTGGTCCAGCGTGCGCTCCGTGAGACCGCCGTCGCAGTCGTACATGAAGATCGGCGTGTCCGTCGTCGCACACTCGCGGATGAACTGCCGGCACACTCCGCACGGGCTCACGAGGTGCGGCGTATCCGAGCTGACGGCCACAGCGCTGACTTTCTTGCCCGCATGGCCCGTCATGTGGCCCGTGATGAGCGCCGAGCGCTCCGCGCACACGCCGGGCGAGAAGCTCGCGTTCTCGAAGTTCGCGCCTTTCACAATCGTGCCGTCTTCGTACAAAACCGCCGCACCGACCCGGAACCGCGAGTATGGCGAGTACGACAGGTCCCGCGCCTCGAGGCAGGCCGCCTTCAGCTCGTCCCTGCGCGCTATCAGCAGTGCGTCCATTGCCCGTGCCCAGCTGCAGCCGCCGCTTATCATTGATCCACGCTGCCATTGGTGGGTTTTAGACCGGGAAGGTCACTGCGGTGACAAATTTAGATCATGTCGACATAACTACTGCCTGTGTTGTCTGCGTTCGATTAGTGTGTTTCGGCCTGGGTGGCTCTGCTTGGCCAATTCCACATATTAGAGTTAGTCCGCCTTTGCTTCACAAATGTTGGTATCACGGCTCGAAAGCTTCAGCGCTATGAAATATATACGAATTTTGGCTACGCAGCTTGATTGATTCTGGAGGATGCCGCTCCCACCGAGGAAGGCACACCTGGGTGGTGCGATCTTGACGAAACTTTACTTCGCGAATAAGCTTTCGAAAATAAATATCACACTTAGCGCGCGTCAGCTCTTCAAATTCGGATGCCGGACCGTCTGCCGCTCGAAGCGCTCATCGCCCCGTATCCAAAGGAATTCCGCCAGCTCGCGGAGAAGTACACTTACCTGAGGGAGGACCGCACGAATGAGGAGTTCATTCAGGCCATTCACTGGATCCTCGAGGACGTGGTTGAAAAACTCTTTCTCCCGAAGGTGGAGGCGGCTGTTTCTCACAAAGAAACCATTCGTTTTCTGCACCAGGCCGGCATCGTTTTCTTGCTTTTCACCGTGCTTGCCTGTGCAGTCTTCCTCATTACCAAGCGCGACTCCCTAAGAGCTGTCATCACCTTGTTCTCGAAATCTTTCCAAAGCGAAGAGACCCAGGTCTCCTCACCGACTACCTCTGAAAATCTCGGGAACTCTGAGAACCTCCACCTCTGTGAAGACAGCTTAGCCTCAGTGCCGGACTCGCTGTACCTCGATGCATCTGACGAGCTGGACTCAGAGAACCTGAAAGTCACGGTGTGCGGCACGAGAGACGAGCGACGGGATCAAGTCCTATCAACTGAAAGCCTTGTAGCAGATCCAAGCCAGCATGGAAGCCACTTACTTCCCACGCCAGACGAGCAAGGGGGTCAAGTCCTATCCGCTGAAAGCTTTGTAGCAGATCCAAGCCAGCATGGAAGCCACTTGCTTCCCACGCCAGAGTCCAACGCAAAGCAGAAGGAGCCCAAGGAGTTCAGTGCAAGCCAATACTACGACAATCTCCAACACAAACTGGGGGCTCAGGATAATCCCCTTGCGTCTCCGGCCGAGAGTATGGGAACCGCATCGCAAGAAACATGTAAGGACGGCCTAGACTTTTGCGAGAGTATGTTTGCGTCGCCAAAGATCCCCAAATGGGTCTGCGAGGTAGCCCAGCCTAACGAGTTCCAAACCTATCTCGGGCACACGGTTCACCAGCTCGATGAGCTAATTGACAGCGAGCAGTATACAATAAGCGAGACTCGGGAACTCATAGTGAGCGGGTTGGATCGTATTCTGCTACAGCAGTCGTACCTGTTTGACATCCGCTGTCTGAGAAGAGTGAGCGAGCAACTTGCGGGTTATTCGATCCTGCTCTGGGTGGCTGATACCATGGAGCAGCTCGCCAAGACTTATTCTCTCGGCGCCGTTCCCGAAGACGAGGGCGCCCACCTGGCCAGAACCTTGAGAGAGTTTGGCAGAGAGAATGCCGCTCCCCGCTTCGTGGAAAGTGCTGATGGGCATATAGACGTCAGCGAGATCGCCAACCGTCTGCTTCTCTTCAGCAGCAGGAAGCTGTTCAAACTATACTTTCGCTGCGAACCCCAAGACTTTGGCATACACTTCGAAGAAGCCGTCACAAATGCTAAGCACGACCAGCATCAGATGTTGCGCGCGTATGTCAATCGCTACCGAAACTTTGTGGACGCCCTCGCAACAGAATACGGCAGAGAGCTGGAGAACTTCGAGGCCTACAAACAGGCCTTCCTATCCCACATCATCAGCTGCAAACTGTTTATCGAGTCGCAGAAAGCGGTCAGTTTCGACGGGCTTGTCTACCGCCTTGTGAGGAGTTTCAAGAACTGGCACTGCCGGAACCTAGACGCCGTATACGATGTTTTCCTGACCATGTGCTACCAGCACTTTGACGAGCTCACTTGCCCGCAGCTTATTGCTGACGAGCTCTATTTCCGCCATCCGGATACACTTAAAGACCTTGAAATTGAGCGGTTCAAAGAAGCTAACCGCAGAAGCCTGAAACAAGAAGAGGATCCCTTGAAGTGGCTGCAAAACGGGCTTTGGGGCGAGGCGAAACAGCAGCAGAAGGCACAGGATCTTCTCAGGCGCATGTGCGAGCACAAATGGCAATGGAAGCACGACGAACGCTCCCTAACAAAATCCGGCAAACAGATTAATCTTTGCCAGAGCCTCGAGGACGAGCAAGTTGTTGTGGCCCAGTATATCAAGGTCCCGCCGTCGGCGGCATTAGACGTTGCCAGCCAACTCCGCATGATGCAAATGCTGGACCATCCCAACATCCTCAAACTCTACTGGGCGTCGCAGAAGGGCTCTAAAGTGCGCATGGTGATGGAGTATGTCCCCGAGGCCGACGAGGCTGATGTGAAGTGCGTCGCTGGCGGGATCAGCGAGGCTCTCATCGGCACTGTGTGCCGGGAGGTGCTTCAGGGCCTTGCCTATATGCACTCGCTTGGGGTTCAGCACCGGGACATCCGACCTGGCACGATCTTTGTGAACGGCGCGGGCGCCGTGAAGATCGCTAAATTCGAGCACGCGGCCGACATGCGCCTGAACCAGGCGCCGTTCATCCCCACAAACGAGTTCTACAGGCCTCCCGAGGGGCAGGCGAGCGATGCGTATGGTATTGGACGCACGGCGCTCGCGCTGGCTATGGGCAGCGAGTCTGAACACGCTTACAGCCAGACAGCCGAGCGGGCGAGCTCCCAGTTTCTCGAGTTCCTGCAGCGGGCGCTGCACCCGCAGCGCGTCCACCGCGGGACCGTTCACGAGCTCCTCGCCCTCCCTTTCGTCCAGAACGCGCCGCCGGTCAGCGGGCTGATCGAGCACATCCATTACTGGAACCAGAATTACTAGATTACGGACATAAAATCATTAATCACATTTCGAGTGGACACTCAGCGAAGGATGGCTCACATGCCGATGCAGCGGCTGGCGTTGCAGACGGGTCCACCGGCGTACTGGCCGATGGGGACGTGCTGCACGGTCAAGGCGCCGCACCCGCCCATGGGTCCGCCGGCGCGGCCGCCGCCGCACATGCCGTTCGTGCAGGCGCCCGCGCTGGCCCGGGCGGTGCAGGTGCCGCTCACGCAGTTGCCCGGGGCGTTTGGCAGGAACGTGGCGCAGGCCGGGTTGCTCGGGTACATGCCGCGCGAGATGCCCTTGTCGGCGGCGTACGGCGCATTGTGATGCGTGGGCGGGAGGACGGAGATGCCGCGCTTGCGGAGGCGGCGCGCTGTTTTCTCGAACTTCGCTTCGAGCTTCGACCGGCGGACCTCCTCGGCCATGCCCTCGTCGACGGCGCCGATGGGTTTGATGGCGTTGTGCGCCGAGATGTGCACCGGCTTGCCCGTGTTTTTCTTGTAGAGCTTGACGGCGTTTACAAGGTGCGGCGACTTGCCCAACGGTTTTTTTGACGAGTCGCAGCGCGTGGCTTCGCAGTACCAGCAGGTGCAGTTTGTGTAGAGCTCGCCGCGCGTGAGCTTCGTGTACAGTCTGCTTGTCCTTTCGAAGCCATCAGAGAGCTTTCCCTCCTCGACCTTGTCGTCGTGGTTCACGAGAATGCCGGCCTTGCGCACGCAGTACGCGTAGTACCGCCGCGGCGCGAGCTGGTGCGTGTGCCACGCGAGGTCGACGTCGAGCGTCGGTACGGCCATCTCGAAGCTCTGGAAGATGATCTGCATGAACACCTCGTACTTCGCGACTGCGTGGCTGAGCGTGTCCGGCAGCGCCGGCGAGTGCAGCCAGTCGATCTCGTCCATCTTCGCGATGAACGTGCCCTGGCGCAGCACAGCACCAACGAGGTCGAGCATGAAAGGCGACGAGTTCTCCCAGTAGCACGCGAGCATGCGGCGCAGCGACGCGCGCTGGACCACGGCCTCGGCCTTTGTGGTCTGCGCGCTGCCCCGGATCTCGTCCACGAGCTGCTTGTTGTTGAGCAGGTTTTCAAGCAGTGAGCGCACGTCCTCGACCGCCTGCGTTTGCAGCACCGCGTCCAAATTTGTGCCCTGCTGGAGCAGGACGTCGACGTACGTCTGCAGCGGCGTCGTGGTGAGCTCGATGACGCCGCGCGGCGGCACGAGCGTGCCTGGCAGCGGCACGTCCGCCTTGAACAGAGCAACTGCGTCTTCGTGGAACCGTGCCACGCGCAGCGCAGCGTGCGTGATAGCAAATGTGCACTGCGGGCACGGTTGCGCGAAGTTCGGGTCCGTGAAGCCCGCGCCGTCGCGGCACAGGTTCCCGGGGCCCTTCGTGGTCGTCCACGGGACGCGCACGGCTGCCGCACACGCCGGGCACTTGATCTCCTTATTTTTGTCTCTCTCGTTCTCCCACTCGCGGCCGGTGCGCTTCGCGAAGTACTCGCGCGCGGCGGCCGGCGGCTCGAACTGATTGTCGACGACGCACTTCCGGAACGCCGTCAAGGGGAACCCCGCGTGCCAGAGCCCGAGGCGCTGGTGGCGCAAGCAGTCCTCGAGGAAGTCCCGCGGGTTCAGCATGTACGCGTGCCAGACCATGAGCACGTCGAGCGGCGGCAGCCGTTCCGGCGCCCACTCGGCAACGGCGCGGTCCCTAGCGAAGTGCAGGTTCTGCCTGTTCACGGCGTGCACCGTGATCGCGGCGATCTTGCTGTTGATCTCCTCCTTCCGGACGCACGCGCTGTACCACGCCTCGAAGCGGTCGACGGCGCGCGCGACGTACACGGCCCAGCGCTTCTCGCGCAGCTCGCCGAGATCGCGGTTCTGCGTGCCGCGGCTCGACGCCGTGACGTTCCACAGCCCGAACAGCCCGTCGTGGTGCGCCACGCCGTCGCGCAGGTCCGCGAACAGCTCGAGCAGCTCGAGGTGGGCGGCGCACTCGTCAGCAGACACGGTCCTCGACGCCGGGGCCGCACACGTTTTGGAGGGTCTGCCCACCGTCTCCGAGTGGGTGGGGGGGCCGGCCTTATCGGAGCTCTCCATTGTCAGGAAATAGCGCACCTCGGGGTCTTATCAGTGTCGATAAGGCACGCCTGACGTCATGCCCTGGCCCTGTAATCATCCGTGCATGCAGTCGACGGGCCCGCACTTGCCTGGGCTCCACTGGACGGGCTGGGTACATAGATAGTTTATGCTAGGTCGTATGCTCATAGAATAGCCTGAGGGCCAATGCCATCGAGCCACTGGGCCCGCAGTCGATGCGATGCCATTGGTGATCCTGCGATCAATATGCGGGCGATGGTTGACGGGCGGGCTCAGTGACGGGCGCGCCGCTTCCGGAGGGCACGCAGGTCCGGCGGGCGCTCGATTCCGATCTCTGCGCGCAGCTCGTCGGCGTCCCGCTCGAGCTCGTGCTCCCAGAACACGTTCAGCAGGCACTTCGCGCGGAGCCCGTTCGCGATCGCCCACGGGAGGTAGATCTCGTGCAGGCGGGCGCGCGCGCGCGGGCCGAGCTTGAACGGCTCGCTGAACGCGGCGAGCCCGGTCATCGGGAGGCCGAGGTTCGCGAACTCGAACGCCTTCACGGCCACCTCGCCTTCCATGACCACGGGGAGGCCCGTGATCGCGTGGTAGAAGTCGTGGCACTCGCGGTACCGCTGCACGACGTACGCCTCCTCCGGGTCGTCCACGTACCGCACGGGCAGCCGCGTGTCCGGCGAGACCTGCTCCGTCTCGAGCCACTGCGTGTACTGGAAGCCGAGCGTGTTCGGCGGCAGCCGCCGCAGTGCAGGGATGTCCAGCGTCGTCGACGTGATCCGCGGCCGCTCGCGCAGAATCTGGCGCCCGGTGCCGTCGCTAAGCATCGCGTCGCGCAGCCGCCGCGCGAAGTACGGCTGCGCCGTCATCTCGCCGAACGTCGCGATCAAGTCGGCCCGCCGCGGGTTCGCCACCGCCGCCAGCCCGCTGCCCACAGTCAGAAACAGCCGCTGGAAACAGTTCAGCGGAACGTGCTGGGGGTAGCGCTGCATCGGCCGTCGAAGGGTGTGCCAAGGCCCGGTTAGGGGTCGGGAAGGGCGTATTGGTCAGCGCGGCCGGCATTGGAAAATTGGTGCCCGGCATTGGAAGATTCGTGCCCGGCATTGGAAAATTGGTGCCCGGTCTACCACGGACGAGTTTGCTGTCGCGATGTGAAGAATTCCTCAATTGTTTCGAAACGCGCGGCGAGGTGCGAAGGGATGCGCCCGCTGAGCAGCGTATTGCGGTCCGCAAGCAGTTTGATGATCTCCTCGTGCATCTCGAGCCGGCGGCGCTCAATGCGCTCGCTAATGATGTCAGCCCCGTGCTCTTTGGCCGGGCGGGGGCGGTCGTCTCTGCCGCGCCGCGTGCTCCACATGTTTACGTTAAGATTTCGGTGGTTAGGACGCGGTCCCAATCGGGAAGTGTTGTCTAATCGCTGGGAGAACGAGTCTATGCTGGCGGTTCTGGCCACCAGCCAGAGCTAATTTGAGTTTCAGAAATGACAGCTGGCTCTCCAGTACTGCCAAGTAAGCCCTGCGGATCAGCAAGCGGATATGGCCGAGCTAGTTTCCCCTGTATATATTCCCGCCTAGTCCCGCCCGGTTCACTAAATCATATAGCATACTCAAGACACTGATCCCATGTCCGCATCCCAAACACCCGATTTCGAAAGCGCTGCCTGGACCGACGACCCCGGTACTGCGGGAACCCCGGCAATTACCCCGGGGCTTCTGTCAAACGCCGCTGGCCTCGACGCTCAGGGACTACCTAGCTTCGAGGGAATTACCCACGGTGTCCACTGGTCAGAGTCCAGCTACCCGGCTTGGACGGGGCAGCAGCCCGAGACCGCGCCATTTGGCATCGAGCATATTGCTGCTATGGTAAACCAGACCCGCGAAGTCTTCGGCTTCCAAAAAGATGCCGCCGTAAACGTCTTCGAGCTGCTCATGAGCCAGCTCGACTCGCGGAGCTCGCGCACAAGTCCAATTACAGCCCTCCATTCGCTTCACAGTGATTACATCTCGGGAACCCAAGCAAACTTTCGCAAGTGGTACTTCGCCGCTGGTATGGATCAGATCGACCGTGACAATCGTAGAGGCCCGCGCACTCACGGGAACTCACCGGGCTCATCCATGTCGTTCGTGTTCGAGTTCGAGGGGAAGGACAGACCCAAGACTGGTAGCGAGCTCGAGGAATTCGACGAAGATGAGTGTACATTGCAGGCTGCTGAGTGCGCGTGGAATGCTCACCATGCGGCTGCATCACCCAACGAAAAGCTCGTGGATCTCCTCATCTACTTGTTTTGCTGGACAGAAGCAAACCAGGTGCGGTTCATGCCCGAGTGCCTCGCGTTCCTCGTCAAGTGTGCCCGCGATTACTACTATGCCCGGTTCCCAGCTCACCCACTTGTGGACCGCGATGTCAAAAATCTTCGAGAATGCTTCTTCCTAGATATGATCATCACGCCAATCTACAATGCCTACTGCTCGTTCAACTTTGTGCGCACGGATTCAGGGACCTGGATCAGGCGTGAGGGCGACCACAAGGACTTCATCGGCTATGATGATATGAATCAGCTTTTCTGGTATCGTCAAGGAATTGAAAAACTCAGAACGAATACCAAGTCGTTGGGAAATGATATCTCAACCGGCATTCGAGTGATCGACTCGCCCAGCGAGATGCCTGCATTGATCAGTATGCCGCAAGAAGACTGGTTCTTGGCACTAGCAACCGTTCCTTGGGATAAGCCGTTTGCAAAAACGTACCGCGAGTTGCGCAGCTGGATTCATAATATAACGAACTTCAGTCGGATCTGGATATTGCATGCCTCAGCCTTTTGGTTTTACACAGCATTCAATGCACCATCACTCTATACAGTGGGCTACAACTACATGAACCCAAAGCCCCCAAGGCTATTTGTGCGCTGGTCTATTGTGAGTCTTGGTGGCCTCTTCGGACCTTTCTTAAGTCTTCTCGGGCTTTATGGCGAATGGCGATTCGTTCCTCGAAAATATGCTGGTGCTAATCCAATCCTTGCTCGCTTCGTTGCCGTTCTCCTTCTGACGGCATTCTTGGCGGTGCCAGTAGCGTGTAACTTAGCACTCAATCCTTGGACAGGGAGTCACGATATTGATCTGATGCCGGCCAACGTCATTGCATTTGTTTCTATGGCACTAGCCCTGGTATACACAACGTACTTTAGTTTCCAGCCACTCAATCGCATTTTTATTGGCAAAAACGTGGGGCATAACTCAAAGGAAACCGATAAAATCAATCGACGGTATCTTGCTAATAAGTTGTTCACGGCCAGCTTTCCTCAGCGAAGTCACAACGATACTCTGCTGAGCTGGATCATGTGTTTGTTGATCTTTATAGCGAAACTTACGGAGTCTTACTTCTTCCTGACCTTGAGTGTAAAAGCACCTATTCGTGAGTTAGGAATAATGGATCTCGAGGGTAAATGCATTGGGGAAAAGTATCTTGTTGGTGCTGCTGTATGCCGTTGGTACCCCAAGATAATCCTTGCCGGTGTTCTTTTTACAGATATGACCTTGTTTTTTCTTGATACCTACTTGTGGTATGTGATTCTGAGTACCCTGATTTCAGTATCCATCGCACTCAAGCAAGGAACATCAGTGTGGACCCCCTGGCGCCATGTATACAGCCAACTCTCGCAAAGAATCAGTACCAAGTTACTGGCCCCGAGTACAAATGTACGGCCTTACGATGCGAAGGCATATGCAGTGCGGGTTGTGTGGAACTCGATAGTTGAGTGCATGTATCGTAACAATCTGCTTTGCCGCGAGCAGGCATTGCGCCTGATCTATGTGTGCTCAATGACACAGGAACCTCGATTTTTCACAATGGAAGAGGACGGTAAAGTTCTAGACAACTCATCGGGCTATCAGTCTTCTGGAGCGCAACGCCGCATCTCGTTTTTCGCTCAGAGTTTGAGTACAACTATGCCACCCGCAGTACCTGTGCAACAGATGCCAACATTTACAGTCATGATTCCACATTACAAAGAAAAGATTTTGCTCAGTCTCAGCGAAACAATCAAGGCAGATAGTGGGGCAAAAGTCACTGTTCTCGAATATTTGCAACGGCTTTACCCTCAAGAGTGGAATAATTACATCCAGGCTCTGCAATATCAGAAAGAGGTGAATGCAGTCAATTCTTTTGAAAAAATGTCTTCTTTCAATATTTCTCCGTCTCCACGGCCATTTCTATCAACGAAATTTACTCCATCTTCCCCCCAGGGTATCCTTAAGCCCCAGAAATCGTTCACGTCACCATTGTCAGAGGCTTTCATACCCAATTCAATGAGGTCTCCAAAGAGTCATCAGCTCGCAATTCAAAAGCTTGGTTTTTCTACACTTGATCCAAATGATACATATCGGACCAGATTGTGGTGCTCGGAAAGAACCCAAACACTTTATCGCACATTGCGCGGGTTCTCGAATTATACGCGAGCAATTGAAATTCTCGATCGGGCAGAAAGATGTGAAACTCCAGAGATTGATAAATTTCAAGGTATTGAGCAGTATCCCCGGATTGCAGACGTAAGCCGCCGTAAGTTCCGGTTGCTCGTTTCTATGCAACTATACGCCCAATTTACGAGTGAACAGCTCACACAAGTCGAAAATATTCTCTCATATGTCCCTGAACTTGTTGTGTCCTATTACGAGCAAGATTTTTTTGGTGTATTTTATTCTTGCGTGTTTGATTCTACGTGCCCACTTCTTGAGAACGGCCGCCGGAAACCAAAAATGCGCATCAAACTCAGTGGTAATCCAATTCTTGGTGACGGGAAATCTGACAATCAGAACATAGCATTACCATTCTACCGTGGAGAATATATCCAACTCGTGGATGCTAACCAAGATAACTATTTGGAGGAGTGCTTGAAAATCAGAAATGTTCTCAGGGAGTTTGAAAACACGACTGAGATTACAAATGGCTTCCAGACAGAGAGATATATATCACCCAAATCTCCTCGACCACATCGTCAAGTCACAGATTTGGAAGCTCAAAGACAGCCGTTCACAGAAGCTTCAATTCTTAGTCCCAGTACCGCGCCAATAGCTATTGTTGGAGCTCGTGAATACATATTCAGTGAGAATATCGGTGTTCTTGGTGACGTAGCGGCAGGAAAAGAACAGACATTTGGTACCCTTTTTTCTCGGACACTGTCAAAGATAGGAGCTAAACTCCACTATGGTCATCCCGACTTCCTGAATGGTATTTTCATGTCAACAAGAGGTGGTGTTTCTAAAGGGCAGAGAGGATTACACTTGAATGAAGACATCTATGCTGGAATGACTGCAGTTCAGCGCGGTGGACAAATACGTCACTCCGAGTACTTTCAATGCGGAAAAGGTCGTGATCTTGGTTTTGTATCTATTCTCAATTTCACGGCTAAAATTGGAGCTGGTATGGGGGAACAAATGCTGAGTCGTGAATATTTCTACATGGGAACACAATTGCCCTTTGACAGGTTCATCAGCTTTTATTATGCACATCCAGGGTTTCATATCAACAATGCATGCATAATGCTTTCGTTACATATGCTGCTCACGGTAGTACTTTGGTTGAATTCAATTGCTTCCGTGTGCACTGTTTGCAAATATGATAAGACACTGGACCCCACAAGCCCCCATCGACCTGCTGGGTGTACCAATATACTTCCCCTACTTGACTGGGTTTCTCGTTGTATTGTATCGATTTTCTTGGTATTCTTTGTGTCACTTTGTCCCCTATTGTTCCAGGAACTGACTGAGAAAGGGCTTCTCAGGAGCTTATGTCGAATATTCCGACACATAGGATCTTTGTCGATGCTTTTTGAAGTATTTGTGTGCCGCATATATGCAAAAAGCTTTTGGGCAGACATGAACTTAGGTGGTGCGAAGTATGTTGCTACGGGTCGCGGTCTTGCGACTTCTCGGCTGAGTTTTTATCATTTGTATACGGGATACAATTTGGAGATAGCATGTGGCCTGAAGATCGCAGGAATTCTTATATTCTCTGGTTCTATTTTATGGAGTCCGGGCTATCTTTGGTTTTGGACAACTGCCTTTTCCTTTTGCTTCTGTCCTGTACTCTATAATCCTCACCAATTTGCGTTGACCGAATTCTTTCTCGACTACCGGGCACTGATACTCTGGTTCTGGAATGCTACATCTACATCTTCTAGTAAGATAATCGGTAACGCCTCGTGGGGCTCCTTTAACCAGGAGAGTCGCGAAAGGCTTACCGGGGTGAAGAATCGTCAAATTTCTTCGCAGAGCACGCGACCGGCGTTCCGAAACGCGGTTTTCTCCGAGGCAGGAATAGCATTTCTCAATACTTTGTGTTTTTTAATTCCCTACGTTTACATTGGAGTGCAGAAAACTTCGCACAATCAAACAGTCCCTGAAACGAGTCCATTACTTCGATCTTTGCTGGTATCCCTGGTACCTGTGGCTATTAATAGTGGGATGCTTATCATTGGCCTGCTCGTTTCTATGGTTGTACACGGCATTCTAAGAACCGTGAAGCACGCGAATGCTATTGCTCAGGTAGTGCGTGTGACGTCTTTGTTGGGATTAATTTTTTCATATTGGATTCTGAGTGTACTTGAAGCCCGCCGGTTTGCGCCGACTCTGCTAGGTGTGATGTTCGTCGCCTCATTGCATCACTTATTCCACATCCTTCTTGTCATTCTAATTGTCCGACGGCAGCGTCATCAAACCGAGACAAACGATCCCTGGTGGACTGGTCAGTGGTTCTCTCAAGGCAAGAGCAAGTTTTGGCGGGTGCCCTTGGTGATCACGGAGGAGTATCTCGTGAAAATAGTCGAGACACTTCAGTACGCGTACGACTTCCTCCTTTGCCATCTAATACTTGCTGTCCAGGCCCCACTACTGTTCGTTCCTTGGATCGACAAGCTCCACACGCTTTTCTTGCTGTGGTTGAGACCGGGCGTTGTGTCAGATGCTGCGAAGTCTAGTAGTGTAAATCGCAAACACTATACTGTCCAGATGAGTCGCATTTTCTGTGCCGTTTTCATCCTAATTGTCAGTGTGCTTGTCATACTTCTGTCCTTCCCTTTCTACGCACCAATGAGCTGGATCGACAACATCGAAAGCATACTCAACACTAAGACTTTGTGGTCGTAATTATTTTTTTTTAATGTATTTATAGGTCGTTTATTTATTTCAATAAATCTCATTCGCTGTTTTTCGTACCTTTACCATTCCCTAATTGTCATGACGTCAAGTCGTCGCCCTGAATCACAGCCCTCACCCAACCCTTACCATACCTCATGTGAGTCACTTCTGCATGCTCATGTGCGGTTGAATGTAGGGTATATATGTAGGGTAGGAGTGCAAGCTCTGATCACGTGTTGAGACATGGATTCTTCGAGGTCTGCCTGCAAATTCAGCTATAATTAGAGCCGATCTCTAGATTCAGTGCTGCCAGTGCCATGTACTATTGTCGATTATCTGATGCTTGAAGGATTCTCTAATCTGGAGTCGTTGCGATTACTGTTTTAGTCCCATAGCTTTGCGCTTTTTTTTTTTTTTTGATGCCAAGTCTAGGACGGGCATGTATGCTCATAACCAATCCCGATTTCTGGCAGCTCCTTTAAAACCACACGCAGTTATCAACCAGCTAGCTAGAAAATTCAATAAACAAGCTACAAGGGGGATGACTACGTAACCGCGGCAGCGCATTAGGATTTTTCTTTCCCCAGTCCAATTTCTGGTGAGATTAGTCGATAAAACGATTTTATATGCTTCTTATAAACAGCTGTAACTTTCAGGGAGTGCTAGCTGGATGCTGGGTTCAATTCTGCATGAATAGGAACGGCGCATTTGGCGCCATCGGTGGGTTGAAAAAGAACATGATCAGCACGCCCACGAGCGTGACGAGCAGTGCAGTACCAACAAGCACGAACGCATGGTGCTGGGCCTGTGCCGCGGTGGGGTACTTTTTATGCGAATGCGAGGGTGCCAATACCGGCTGCACGGGGAGCTCGGGCGATCCGGGCTGGTGTTGTCCAAACGGCTGATGCGAATGATGCAGCTGCAGCGGCACTTCGAGCTCCGATACCGGCAGAGGGGGCTGGGGGGACGAGAGCGACGGGGCGCGCGCCCGCGCACGCTGTTTATTGAGGCTCGCGAGCTCAGCCCGGAACCGAGCATTCTCCGCTTTCAGGGCCGCCATCGACGAGGACTTGAGCTTTGCCGGCTTCTCTGCCGGGAGCGCGGCCTGCCGGCGCTCTGCGTCGAAATGGGCGCGCTCGCGGGCCAGTGCCTCGCGCTGCTGCGTGTCGTCGTGCTCGGTCTCGAGGGCGGCCGTCTTGATGTCGGCGAGCAGTGCACTCAGCGACTCGAGCTTTGCGGTATCGGCGCGCACAGCACGAATCTGCGCGACGAGGCGCTTCGCAGCAAGCTCGAACTCGACGTGGTTCCTCACACTCTCCTTTACGAGCACGCCGCCGGCAGTCGATGACGCGTAGTTCAGCGCCATGGACTCGAGGGACGTGTTTGCCCCAAATACGGCCTCGGAGGACCGCCCGTCAATGCTCGAGTACGCGCCCGCGCCGCGCAGTGTCTCGACGCTCGGTTTGCGCGAGACTGTCGGCGACTGCAGCGGCGACTGCAGCGGCGACTGGGCCGGCGAGTTTGGGATCTGCAACTGCCGCAAGCCACCGACGGCACTCGGCGGGCCTGCGCCCACACCAGCCGTGCTCATCCCGGCCGCGCCGTCCTTGGCGCCGTCTTTCGGCGTGTTTTGGAGCAAAAGCACGCTGATTTTCTCGACGCGGGCAGAGATGCGGTGGTACATCTGCTTCGCGTCGTCGTTACTCACGATGTCGATGCCGAGATCAAGCTCGTCGTTGCGCTGGAGCTCGAACGGCTCAGACTCGGTGTTCTCCGGGCTAAGTCGCCGGTTGTTGATGTAGGTGCCGTTCGAGCTCCGGCAGTCGCGAAGCCAGACTTTCCCGGTCTCGCGCTCGGCCCACACCTGCGCGTGCTGCCGCGACAGCACGCGGCTATCGAAGAACCCATTGTCCGGCGCGGCGGCCGTCCGCGCGGTGGTCTGTCGCCCGAGCTTCAAAGCATCCGGCGCGAACGGCACGATCAGACACTTGCGCTCGAACGTGTTGTTCAGCGGCGCCAGCACGAGCACGACCGCGAACTGCGAGCGCTTGAACCGCCTCTTGTCCATAGGGTAGGGGACACCGCTGAGGCAGGTTTGGAAAACAGCCGGGGAGCAGATGTGCTTGGCACGGGAGAGCCGGTGCGGAGAAATTACTGGTCACAGCCAGTATCATTTGGGCATTTTCCGGGGCACATAGATTTGATAGTTACCTCTAAGGGACTCATTTTCTGCTGTAGAGTGTGTTGCTTGGTAAAGATGGACTTACGGCGTTCTCAAGCCTCGATTTTTTTTCTCTTATTTTTGGATTATGGTAAAATAGCCACTGGCATCAAAAACAGGACCATCGAGCGAAGCTCCAGCTCTACTTGTATAGTTGACCTAGCTACGCAGATGGTACTCGGTGCACCAGGTCTGGCTGCGTATAGGGTCACCCTTTTCCTGGATGTACGAGGACGGCGGCAGGAACGACGGGGTACATAACATATTACATAATTGCATAAAATCTCTGCCCAAGATTCTCTGCCCCTCGATACGCTTATTGGCTTCACGACAGAGACGGAGATCGAGGCGGATGTTGGAGGGAGGCTTCGAATTCACGATATCAACATGTTAGCTTTACTTTTACGATAATCGAACTGGATACGCCCGAAAAAGTCATTAATCAAGAAGAGTGTAAGCCAAAAGCACTGTCAATCAAGGCCCGTTGTGTAGTATCTAGTGTGTACTTGACGACATCTTCTCATAATTTCGCCGAGCTTGAGCCACTGGGACCCATGCAGTACAGTAAATAGGCTACAG
This sequence comes from Starmerella etchellsii, assembly GCA_030490775.1. Lineage (NCBI taxonomy): Eukaryota > Fungi > Ascomycota > Dipodascomycetes > Dipodascales > Trichomonascaceae > Starmerella > Starmerella etchellsii. The sequence continues at coordinate 37,705 of JAMSGL010000027.1, forward strand.
GGACCTAATTTTGGCACAGAAATCGAATTTGAGGTTTTTTTTAAAGCCACTGAGTAGCGAGAGTCAGGCTTCACAAGGGAGAGGGTGAGTGAATACCAGAATCTTGCATCGATGCTAAAAATCGCTTCAGTATTTCTGAATCGAAGAAGGCAGCGAACGTATTCAGCATCCAGGCAGATATCAGAGGTCGTTTGATGAACCTGTGTCATCAAGTGTCTGATGTTGTCAGAAAACACGCCACGCCACCACGGTTCCGTAAGATCTAGTAGGAGACCAACTGTATCCACCACTCAATGAGATTCAAAGTTGCAAAAGTCAAGGTGAGCATAGAATGCACTCAACTATGTCATCTTTTCCAACGTGTGCTTCCTCGAAAACATTCCTGATCCTCCTCCCTCTCTATAGAAAACTTGATCCTCCAGGCAGGTAGTGAGAAATTTCTTTGACAACTCCACGTACTAAATATTGAGATAATCACTCAAATACCTATATATCACGGCTATCATATACTATTAACTGTTTGCGGCTACTGGATGAAGTCCCGGGTCGGTGTGCCCACCCTCGCCCGGTAAAACATCGCTGCACTGCTTGACTAAATTCAAAGCAAATGCTCTCCAAATAATATCATTGAGAACCTGCACTGTAAAATAAGCAAAAATGGAAGCGTTGCGGCGAATATTTGGCTATGAATATGAGAAGTGGTGATGCGCAGTTGAAGACCCAATGTATTACTAGCGAACAAATTCTCACGTCGGTAGCATCTATGACAAGCTTCACGATCTGTGTATCTTCATCACAGATTAAGACCAATATTGACATTGCTACTAATTATTATGAGAAGAAGTAAGCCTGTCATACAGAGTTTTGCTATTTGAGACCTGAGGAAGTGAAGAACCCGAGTTTGGATTTCCATATCTAAATATACACACGATGTTTTCTGCTGTTAATATATAGCGAGCTAATTTGCTCATGACGGTCCACTGAGCTTACGAATAGGATAAGAATGTTTTCCTCTCGATACATTCATGCTTCAAATGCGATCACTAGCCCGCGGACGTCATCAGAAGGCTTGCATCTAGCAGCAGTAGTCAGAATTTACAAGCATTCCATTGAAGAGTATGATTTATGACAGATTCGTTATTGTGAACATCATGCCAAAAATAGCTGTAATATCGAACGAATCATATTCTTTCCCCAAACGGGTAGCCCATGGGGTATATAAAAAGGGTTGTGAAATGTTAGCGAGCTAAGGTGTTAATGTGTAGCCTCCTGCTAGCTGCTGCACATAGGTAACTAGCACAATTTCTCCCCCGAGAAATTTGTATTGGCTGCATTTAGAAACTAAACTAATACTACCTGAATACCCTACCATGAAAACCATCATCATTATTAAATATAGTCTGAGCGCACAGAGTACTAGAAAATATCTAGAGTGTAGCGCAGCTACTTCATTACTCAAGGATGGAACACCGCTATGGACATATAATGTGACTCCGATCGTTCCCTAATTTACCAGACGAGCCCACGGATTTAAATAGTACCTCAAGGGCAGGCCGGCTTCTTCCAACCTTCACACTGACGAATCTGGTTTCATCTAGGAAAAATATTGTCACCTCAAACTAGACCAAATGCCGCTATTATCCACTCGAGAATACGTAACCAAACGATTCTTACTGGGGGGACCGTGGAAACAAGAGTTTAAATACAGCTTAGACGTTGAGCTGAAATCATCTTCGATTGAGCAGCAGTACTTTAAAGGAGCTTTAGCAACTGATCACTATTGGTCTCTGTCATGCTGTCCAGGAGATTTATTGAGCAGGACACAGAAACCGGAAACTTAACCAATTTTGAATTACAAGGCTATTTAGAAATGTCAATTATTCATTACACAGTGCCAATGATATTTTTTAAGATCTCAGGAAGGGAATATTGCTAGCTTGGTCATTCAAAATACTGCCAGTATTATACACTCTAAAGAATACGAAAAAGCATTTAATCGACACGAGCGGTCTGAAGCCCACATAATGAAACTTTGATTGCGATATGGCTTCAATCGTGACTCGAACTTGACACAACATTCCGATGCTGCGGTCTTGGCAACAAATATCGATAGGTAAATACCCAAGAGTGGCTTTGATTTATCAGAGAGTTCTGATCTGGACACGCGGAAAGATTAAAAACATTTTTTTTCAAGATTTTAGTTAAAGCACCGGCACACACAAGTCTGCGACAGTGACGGTGATGCCAATTTAAAATTGAGTCGATTTCGTCTCTTTTCCTCTTTTGGAGTCTTATTATACGCTAATTGGAAATAAGGGGTACATATTGGTGGCACCCGACGAGAAACCCTTAATTCAGCTTGGCAGCCGATCGCCCACTTCTGATGAAGTATTCGGACAAGCAACACTGACCAACAAGTGGAGCTAAAGCCGGTCAACTGATTATGTGATTGCCTAGGTTACCGCGTCTTAGTCTGTTTAGGTCGCCTATGACAAACTTCTAGGCCATACGCATTGATATAATTGTGATTCATGCATCTGGGTCCTCAAGTCCCAGTAGGGAAATACTCCTTTTGCCCTTCCGATCATTTCACTGGCTAAGCCTCATTTTACCACCCGATCACATACGTAACCCCTTCCTGAGTATTATTCTCCACTGCATCATGGGCTAGGGGAAAGCTGTTCCTGGATCTGTATTAGGTCCTAGCAAGACCGGTATGCATTTAGAAGCGTTCCGGAAAGCTCCAGATCGCGAAGTAAAACTAAATTGAAGGGCCGTCAAATTTGATAATGTTCGCTAAATGTAGCTAGAACAATCCGTATTCATTCCATGACTGACTGCTCTGTTTGTTTAGGGCCTGTGTGATCCGTTGACGTATAATAAAGATACTAACTCTGAGATATACCTTCTTTCAAGAGTAAATTTATTTGACAATCTCCACTTTCAAATACGTCCTGTTATGATCTTCGGTATACTCTCTTCCATGTAAAAGTGAACCGAAATTTTTCTTTTCTTCCTAAATGTTTCAATCATAGGTTACCAAGTCACTCTGGCACTATCAGACAAATTGACCATAGAATTTATTTAAGGTCTTTCAAAACATCACTTTGGCATATATATATAGTCCTTCAAACTTGGAAAAAACGAAGTGGACAACCGAAGAAAGCATAAAATCAAAGAAATAACAGTATCGGCCTTTGACCACATGTGAAGCGCTTGCACTTACCCTCGTCTTAACTTTTCTTGGCAATTGGATTCACTGATCAAAATAGGCTGCAGGGTAATGCAATATTTCTCTTGGAGAGCATTCCAATCTCACGCGCGTTGTGTTTACGACCGGCAATATATAAGTATTGAGATTCTCCAAGTTTTTCTAATAAGCTAATTTATGCAGTCACTCTTTTACTTCACTCTCGTCAGTGTCATTGGCACTGCTTTAGGCCACCATCCGGGCGACCACCCCGGCCACCCCGGCCACGGCCACCCCGGCCACCCCGGCCATCCGGATCACCCCGGCCATCCTCCTCCTGCAACAGACACTCCGGCAAGCTCTAGCTGTACCACTACATCTGATATGTACACTACTGCCTCTACGCCGTGTGAAACTACGTCTACCCCTTGGACGCATTCGAAGCCGGATGTGCCGCCGACCACTTCCACCCCGTGCGATACTACGTCTACCCCTTGGACGCATTCGAAGCCGGATGAGCATTCTACTCACTGGACGCATTCGAAGCCGGATGTGCCGCCGACCACCTCCACCCCGTGCGATACTTCGTCTACCCCTTGGACGCATTCGAAGCCGGATGAGCACTCTACTCACTGGACGCATTCCAAGCCGGATGAGCATTCTACTCACTGGACGCATTCGAAGCCGGATGTGCCGCCGACCACCTCCACCCCGTGCGATACTTCGTCTACCCCTTGGACGCATTCGAAGCCGGATGAGCACTCTACTCACTGGACGCATTCCAAGCCGGATGAGCATTCTACTCACTGGACGCATTCGAAGCCGGATGTGCCGCCGACCACCTCCACCCCGTGCGATACTACGTCTACCCCTTGGACTCATTCGAAGCCGGATGAGCACTCTACTCACTGGACGCATTCCAAGCCAAATGAGCACTCTACTCACTGGACGCATTCGAAGCCGGATGTGCCGCCGACCACCTCCACCCTGTGCGATACTACGTCTACTCACTGGACTCATTCGAAGCCGGATGAGCATTCTACTCATTGGACGCATTCGAAGCCTGATGTACCTTCGACTGCCTCTAAGCCGGAAGTGCCCTCCTCAATTCAGTCGAAGCCCTCGAATCCAGGTGTGTCATCGACTGTTCCCACGCCGAGTGATACGACGTCATTCCAGTCGACACCTTCAAAGCCGGGTGTGTCATCGAGTGCTCCCACACCGAGCGATACTACGTCTACAAAGTCGACGCATTCGAAACCGGAAGTGCCGTCGACTGTCTCTAAACCAGAAGTGCCTTCCTCTATTCAGTCGACACCTTCAAAGCCGGGTGTGTCATCGAGTGCTCCCACACCGAGCGATACTACGTCTACAAAGTCGACGCATTCGAAACCGGAAGTGCCGTCGACTGTCTCTAAACCAGAAGTGCCTTCCTCTATTCAGTCGAAGCCCTCGAAGCCAGGTGTGTCATCGACTGTTCCCACACCGAGCGATACTACGTCTACAGAGTCGACTGCCTCTAAGCCGGAAGTGCCCTCCTCGATTCAGTCGAAGCCCTCGAAGCCGGATGTGTCATCGACTATTCAGTCAGCACCTTCTGGCCCTGGTTTGCCATCGACTGTCTCCACTTCGAGCACACTCACTACTCAATCTAAGCCAGCTGACTCTGTCTCTTCTGGTGTCTCTAGTAGCTTTGTGTCGACTGGAGTCTCAAGTAGCGGACCCGCTATTTCAAGCATGCCTTCTTCAATGACTGTCATTACGACAATCGTGACTCCTACCAGCAATCCTACTGTAACAACACCGTATACAGTTGTTACTACTGTGCCTTGTTCGACAACTGAAGGAAGCTCTTCGGTGACTTCGAGGGCTGAGACATTAACGAGCTCTAAGGCATTGTCTACTTCTAATGAGGTGAGCTCCTCGGCTTCTTCTGGGTTGACAACAATTTCACAGGATACTCCTTCTCCAACTGGAGAGAGTAGTGCTCCCGTAACTTCATCCACAGTTGTGACATCAGTTGTGACTCCCACAGGAAATCCATCTGAGACTGCGCCGTTTACGATCACCACCACTGTGCCCTGTTCAACACTCGGGTCCTCTGCTCCTGCCTTGGAGAGCTCGTCAGCTTCGTCTCAAGTGGTGAAGAATCCTTCAAAGAGCACAGCAAATGCACCTGGTATCACCGACACTATTTCGGGTTCGGCGACTGCTCCTTCTGAGACTGGCACTGCTATTCGTAGCTCAACAATTTCCTCTCTCGAGAGCAATGTTTCTCCGTCTGAGGGAACTAGTGTTCCTTCAGGCACGGGCTCTGTCTCATCTGAGAGCACCAATGCTTTCCCTGGCTCAGCAGCCTCTTCTTCTTCCAGCAACACTGCACCCTCCCCTACCGCCTCTGGTCCTGCTGAAAGTCTTTCTGCTACTCCATCTAGCAAATTTGGTGAGAGTGACTCTATCACGTCAAGTAACGCGGCCTCTGCTTCCAAAGTATCTCACTCTGGTGCTGAGAGTCCCTCAGCTTCCCATGTCCCTGCTGATAGTAAGGAATCTGCTCCTGCGGAAAGTGCTGCCGCACTACCTACTAGCAAGACCACTAGCACTTATGCAACTTCAAGCTCATCGCCTCCCCAGTTCACCGATAGTGATGCTTCAGGAACATCTCCTGGCCTTGCTAACCGTGCGGCTCTGCCGCACTGGAGTTTGGGAGCTATTGTGGCTGCTGTCTCTCTTCTTCTCATTTGATACCTTCCGTACTTATTCTTCTCTAGTTGATAATTTGATTCACCCTAAATATTGCGCTTATTTGTCATTATGAATAATTTGGCACTTATCTCAGCTTCCCTGTTTAGTGCGCGTACATACAACACAAGTCCTACAAGTCTAGAACGACTAATAATCATAAATTCATGAACAAAAGAGGCTTGTATTCGAGTAAAAATAGCTTTCATTGGCTAGGACGCGAAGTACTAACTATATCTCATGTGCTTCATCTCAGGTGAGGGGCACCTCGCAGTGCGACCGATCGCCAAATCAATTGCTGCTGACTTGTGTGAGAATGAAATCTTTTTATTTTTTGGAAGCATCATGCAGTGAGGAATAATATCGTTGCCTAATAGGATAGGAGAACCGAGCAGGCGCAGACATGTGGACAATCACATGATACAAGACACGGATTACTTAGAGTCGCTAAGAATTGAGCAGAGGAGTTTTAACTTGAGCTGTGCTAATCCGAGGTGGATGGAAAGAATTACGTCTTATATGATATATAACATAATGGCATAAAATCTCTGCTCCCGATTATTATTATACTCTCCTCAATACGCCTATATGCTCTGTATCAAAGGCGAAAACCAAAGCAGATGGTGAAAGGAGGCTTTGAACTGATGTGATCCAGAAATTTATTCAGTTGCCATTTTTCTATGATCAGAGAAATATCGACATTAATCGAAACATCACCTTTAGTACATAATGTGTATTATATGTGTAGCTTTCTTCGATATTGGACTACTACTGTGATCAACTTGGAACATTTGAAAAAAAAAGACAGAGAAGGTCTGAAGGTCCATATTTGGACCATATTTAAGAATGAAGGATCTTAAACCATAAAGTATAATAAGAAAATAGGTTTAGAAGACAAAAATAGCAAATACTAAAAGCTCGCATCGGTTCTTAGATCTGTTACATTTATTCGATTCAGTGGTCACCAAGTGTCGGATTTAAGTCTTGGGGAGATATCCATACAGCTATAGTCCAGCAAGATCCAGTATGAAATCATATTATCCACTTTTAATTTCTTTTGAAGACTTTGAAGTTGTTACGGTGAAGTCTTAATGTGGGGAACGCGTCTCTTTAGCCTCTCATCCAGCATATTCTTCCTCAAAAATAGATCTCACACTGTCAGAGTAGATTGTGATACATGTTCCTGATATTCAATGTACAAAATAGAGAGATAATCGCTCAGAAATCACTATCGTATCCACGTATCCTTAATCGCGACCTTTTGCATCTACTCTATGTGGTACCTGATGGAGTGTTCCCACCCTCACCCGGGAAATCATAGTCGTGGACACTTCTTGTTTCAAAATACCACAAGTGTTCTCGGAATGACCCAAATGTAAGAAGCTGTCATTGTAAAAAGATGAAATATTTGGGGGTTTCTGGCGCTCTAATGTTGTGGCTACAGATATGAGAAGCGTCTCTTATGCGCAGCCGGAGATGTGCTGCCAAACACTCCCATACGAGTTGTATCCATGACCAGCTTTACATCAAAAGTCTTCTTATAGTTTCTTTCGTTACACCTAAAGACTGATGAAAGTTTGTATTATTGTGGGAACAAGGATTCTTGTAATTCACGGTGTTGCTGCTTCAGGTCTAATGAATCAGAGGACCCGATAATGCTTTCCGAAACTTAGAAGAGTAGTCACTCTGAGGTCAAAATAGTATTCAATGAGCGACGCTACTCATAAAAATCTATTGAGTTTTCAACTGAGATAATAAGCACAATCATTACGATGGATTGCTCTCATTTAGTACACAAATTTCGAGATTTGAAGCGCGCAAGATAACCATACGGCGGAAAAAAATTAATTAAAAATAACCTAGCTGTTAAAAGAGAGTTGACTTGTCATAAAATGTTTCGATGCCGCAATGATGTATAATACTAGACTTCGAAGAAAGTATCAGCAAATTGAGCTGATACTTGCTAGTGGTATGATTGATATCTCGTAGAGTAGGATGTTCTTTGCTTCCACTTCGGGAGATAGCAGTGTTGTAGATGCCATGAGTTCCTTCAATAGTCCTCAAAACATCTGAGTCTAGCAAGACCGTAAGAAAACTACCACTAGTGCACGTGCAATGCATTAACTATGGCGCACCTGTCATTTGAAAGATTATCTTGGAGAGATACATGGCTGTAATTCTCGATAAAATATTCGTATCATACTCGAGTAACCTTCTGGGATATAGCAAGGGTTGTAACATCTGAGCAAACTATGTCACTTGTAGCCTAAAATTAGGCTCTTGTCTACTATAGACAATCTTTGCCGTTATTGTTTCTCCCAGAAATTTGTACTGAGAGTATTTGGAGATTTATACTATTTGACTACGTTAGGATGAAAGTCATCACCTTTAATCGATTTGAACTGAACATCTAAAAATTAAATCGCATTCAGAAAGCAAATTCTTTTCTAATCAATATTGAAACCCTTTCATGCACGCATAATAAGACTCTGATTATTCCCTGATTTACTACTGCGGCTGCGGGTTCAAATGAAACCTTAGGGACGTTTCGGCTTCTTCCAACCTAAGTCACACAATTACCAACTTGAGCCCATAATAAGAGATACTGTCACGTCAGTATAGTCCAAATGTCTCTGATTTTAATCCGAGAAGACCTGGCTAAACGATTCTTACTCGGGGGCCTGCGGAGGCAAGACTTCGAGTACGATCTGGACATTGAGGTGCTCCCATCTTCAATCGAGCAGCAATACTTTGCCGAAGCTTTAGCTACTGATCATTACTGGTCGTTATCATGCTGTCCCGGGAATGCGCCTAGCAGAGCTCAAAATTTGGAAGTTTGACCAATTCTGCATTGCAAGGCTATTTACAAACGTAGATCATTCGTTTCTTAGGTTCGATAAGCTTCTCTGAGTTTGTAGAGAGAAACAGTGAGCTTCAAACAAATCTATGAGTAGTCTCATTTGGATTGCTACTCTAGAAAATGCGATTTAAGAGACTTTTTTTGGATGCGAGCTAACTAGAGCCGACATCGATTCAAATAGAACTTCAATTATTGATAAATTAACATTTCTATGGGGAGGTATCGGCAACATATCCTTTTCTATGAGAAACCGAAAGTCGCTCCGATTCATCGAGGACTGTGATCGGACACTGGGGAGGTGCATTAAGCCGATTTTCTATGAATTTAGCAAACCGCTGGTGAATTATAAAAGTGTCATAGTGGCAGCTATATCGATTTAAAGAGAAATAGGAGCTATCCGATTCGATCACTCTTTTCTGAAGATCTTTTTACACGCCAATTTAAAATAAGGGACACATATCAGTGGCACCCGAGGGAAACCCTCTATCCAGCTTGGCAGCCGATAGCTCAGTTCTGATAAATAATTTATATAAGCGACATGGAGTAACCGCGACATGTAGTGACCAAAAAGAAGAATTTCAGCCCGTCAAATGGGTATGAGATTGCCTATCTAACTAAGTTTTATACCATCCAAATGGCCACAGACACATACTCAGCTTATAATGATTTGTATGATTGCGACTCATACATCTGATTACCTGAGTCCTCGAGTCCCTGTAGGGAAATACTCCTTTTCCCGTTCCGATTATGCTGATGGCTAAGCCTCACTCTGCTCCCCGATACTCTTATTACATACTCAACCCCTTTTCCATGCATAATTCTCCATTGCATAATGGGCTGGGGTTAAGCTCTTCCTGACCTAGCACATGACAACATCGGTATACATTCAAAATCGTTTCCGAAAGCTCCCGATCGCGAGGAGTACCTGCATAAAAGGGCGTTCAAATTAGATAGGGCACGCAGAATATAGCTAGAAAAATCTTTAGTCAAATTCGACTGCTTAATCTCTTAAGGGCTTGTGAGATTCTTTGTGCTCATGGGGAAAGACAAAATAAGGCAAGAATCTTCTTCAGAGAATCGAAGTGTTTGGTATTCTGTAATTGCATGCACCTATTTTTGGATCTTTCTTGCATGTGAATATAAACTACAGAACTAGCTTCTTCCTTAAATGTGTCCGTCGCGGGTCACCATTTTTATTTGACACTGCTAGGTGATTCAGGTCAAAGTACGTTACTTGATTTTCATTCAAAATACCATCAAAGAAAATATTCACGCTCATATAAATTACCTCGAACTTGGAAGTAGACAGCTAAAAAGAGCGTGAATCCAAATATGTGACGCTACTACCTACCCTCGATCACAAGAGAAACGAGTGTTTCCACTATGATAGTGATTTGTCTTGGCAGTTAGGTCAAGTGATCTCAAGAACCTGTAGGGTAATGCAATATTCCCCTAAGATGCGTGCCCACTCCATTCCAGTATGCGCTCGTTATGATTATCACTAATGATATGTAAGATTTGAGATCTTCCAAAGCATTTTTCAATATGCTACTTCTATGCAAATATACTCTTACTTAACTCTTACCAGTATCGTTGGCAGTGCCGTAGGTACAGGCAACCTGTAGAGGGCTGTTCGGAACCGAAAGATCAGGTTTTGATATTACGTTTTACAGCTACCCTCTCAATGATCCCAGTGGTTACTATGACGATTGATATTCCCTTGGTGGCTACAAAGAGATGGGTCCGTCACTGACCACACCACGGGCGTGACAGATATTACCACCACGACCGGCTTGAGCCGTGCTGACTTCGTGGCGAGCTTTACGGTCAGAAGGTTCAAATCATGAATTTTGGTATGGTGATAACGGGCTGGTTTTATGCTGAGCAAAGCGGTGACTACCAATTCATAATGTCCTTTGAGGGCATTCAGTTTGGTCGAGGTTTGATGCGATAATTTCGATGACTACGCTGTCACGAATCAAATCTTGTGGCTTAACACTACTCAACCAATTTCCAACCGAGTCTACTCCCAATTTACTGAGGGATTTGAGTACCTAATGCGTATGGTGTACTTCAACGTTTTAGGAGGGTGCACAATTCAAATTCCCTGGACAATGCCCTACGTACCAAGCGGGACGATTTCCAGAATGTACGCTAGATCGACACAGCTAAAGTGTACTCTCCTGTATTCACAACGGTCACTTCTGAAATCTACAGCACCGAATATATAACCACACGAGTGGATGGTACGGCGACGGAGACAGATATTGTTATCGTCGAGCCCACCGTACCAGTGACCACAGTCGCTAGCCCTGGTGATTATACTTTTAACACCACACCGAAGGCGGGTTTACCATCATTACCGTGAATACCTAGCCCACAAATACTCAGACGATCAGCGGATCATCTCTTATCGTTATCGCACACACTGCCCTTGCCACTTCAACTACGAAAACCACCGCTTATGATAGACATAATACGAATACCCTCACCCTAACGGATCCTTATACCTGGTCGATGGTGAGACCGGTATAATTGCCAGCGTGATTGTGGGACCCGGACTACCTATGGAACTTCGACTATCCCTGGAATTGCGTACACGGTCACTTTGTATGATGGAGACTGTACCACCGCATTAAATGAGATGGGCCACTACACGTCACATAGAGAGACTGGTATTATCACCAGCATGAACGTGGAGGCTCCAACTACTCCCGGCGTCACGGCTATTTCGTCAGAAACTATCTCGGGCTCGATCATTGTTAGTTACTCCTACTGTCTCAAGTGCCAAGCTTTCTATAAGCTAAAATTCAACGCGCTACTAGACGCTTTCCTGAGTATCGTCACATATCACGACGTTGATATCGGGCTGGACTGGTGATATCACTTCCATGATAACAAGACAGGCAAGTTGAGGAATTCAGAGAGATTGATTATTGTTTTTACGCCGACAAGCTCTATCTGTACTACTGGCACGCTTTTCACACCTTATTTGCATACAAAGCTGTCTAAGCCGGGCTACATTACGTCCACCCAGTAGACCTCTTCTAAATCAGATAGGTCATCGACGATTAATTCGAGATCTACGAAACAAGATGTGTTTTGGAAATTTAGTCAAACTCGGTGTACCATCAACTGCCCTTTACCCCGAGCGATACTAAGTCGGTTCAGTCGACACATTCGAAAATGGACATGTCGTCAACTGCTCCCATACCGAGTAATGCTACTCGATGCATTCGAGAAAAGATGTGTCATTAACAATTCAGTCAGCACCTTCCAGCCCTAGTTTGCCATCAATTGTCTCTACTTTGAATGTTCACACTACTCATTCTAAGCCAGTTGACTCTGACTCTTCTTGTATCCCTAGTAACTTTGTCTCGACCAGTGTCTTGAGTGGTTGACCCGCTATTTCAAGTATGCCTCCCTGAACGACTGTCATAAGGACATTCGTGACTCCACTTTCAAAGATGTGAGCATCTTGCCTTCTTCTTGGGTGACAATGATTTCACAGGATAGAATTTCTTCAACTGAAGAAGGTAGCAACTCAGCAACGTCACTTACGGTTGTGACTTTAGTGGCGATACCCATAGGAAATCCTTCAAAGACTCTGCCATTCACGATTACTACTTTTGTGTCCTGTTTGGCTATTGGGTCCTCCGCTTCTAAGTCGAGGAGCTCATCAGCTTCATATATGGTGGTAAAGAATTCTCATAGGAACACAGTAAGAGCACCTGGTATCAACGACCTTATTTCGGGTTCGGTAACTGCTTCTTCCGAGAGTACAACTGCTCTTTTTTTTTTCGCTCGAAGCTTCCTTATTATGAGATCATCGCGACTTCATTTGGTGCGCGGCCACTCCATCTGTGGACTCTGGGTCTTCTGAAAGTATTTCCGTTACCCCAACTAATAACGCTTTTGCTTCTAATATTAAGAGGTAGCACTACCACGTCAAATAATGCGACTGCTTCCAGCGCAGGCACTGAGTGTTTCTCAGCTTTTCATGTCTCTGTTGATAGTGAGGAATGTACTCCTGTGGAAAGTGCTGTGTTACCACCAGGAAAAATAACTATAGCACTTATCTGCCAATTGCGGATTCTTCGGCTCCGAAGTTCACCGAAACTGATAATTCAGGTGCATCCCTTGACCTTGCTAGTCGTGAAGTCCTAGTGGGTGCACTAGTGGCTGCCGCCTCTATTTTCTCTTAAATACCTTCTGTACTCCTAATTCTTCGATTGCTACTTCTGTGGCATCCCAAAGTATATTTTACCTCAAGAATTCAAACAATCTCAAAGGGGTCTAATCCCAGCTTTTGAGTTAATGAGCGTACCACGAAGACTGTGCAAGTGTGGAACAACTAGTAATCATAACTTGCTAAGACAAGGAAGGATAATTTTGGTTTAAAATAGCTTGAGCTAGGAAGCGAGGTGAAGTTCAAGGAAAACCGGTACTATTGAAAAAAATCAGAGAATTGAGGCATTTGGTGCTATAATTGTGTGGTCATGGATAAAAGAAGCATAAGAGCGGGAATTTATAGACCTAATGTCTTATCAAACAGTTTACCTCGTAGGTCACGTTCATAGCCACTTTTACATTGTCATTTCAATTTTCTTCTTTCTTTAGATATAAAAATGATGAGGCGTCCAATTAAGATGAGAACAAATAAGCTTGTAATGCAGAGTGTTCTTACTTCAAGCACGATTATATAAAACAACCGACTATAAATTTCAGAGCTTTATTTTAGGAATGAAGCTCTGGTGAAGACAGAATACTGTGGATAGATTTACAGGAGCAGATTAGGTTTTTAACTGAGACGAAGAGCCGTATAATTATTACGACAGTTTGCTCTAACATAGTATAAAAAATAGGTCTCGGAAATTACAAGATAGACAAGTAGCGTATGCAAACATAGTAAGGAGATTCTGAGCTTTTAGGAGAAATTCATATCGCCGGACAAGGAAAAATGAAAACTTGGCATAGAGTGTTAATGTAGAAGTAACTAAGATCCCGAAGGTGTCACCTTTTCCCCGCACGAGGAAACTTTTGGTATGTAACAGGGATTGTGAAAAACGAACGAATTAGGATTTTCATAGTCTTTGTATCAGATTCCTGCTCACTACTGATTATTTTTCTTGTCCTTTGATTCCCAAGCGATCTGTAGTGTGAGCATTTGGAGTTCGGTAATCACTTGGCTACTAAACCCTAAAACAATCACCTCTAACCAATATGATATAGGCATCTTAACAGCTAAATCAAATTGAGAATCCAATTTTTCACTTTACTAAGGGCTGGATCACGATCATAAAGATATAATGCGACTGTGATCGCACCCTAGCTTACTAGGCTCCATCGCAGGTTAACATAGAACCTCGAGCACAAGCGAGCTCCTTACAACACGAGTCTCAACATTGAATCTGAAATAAGAGAAATAATGAATATCCGACCAGATTTATCCAAACGATGCTCAACCGGGGTCCTGCGCAGGCAAGGCTTTGAATACATTTTTGTACATGAAGAAAAAGTCATATTCAATAGAGTAGTACTAATTTGCTGGATTTTTAACAAATAATCACTGGTTCCTAGGGAAGGTTTCAGTAGTGTAAAACACTGTGAATTTGATCAAAAGTGCAGCACAAGTTTTTTTTTGGCGTATTCATAATCTCGGTAGGTCCGATTAACCATTCTCAGTCCTTACAAAGTGCAACTTTGAGAAACATACCGATACTAAGGAGGAGAGTATTATATACCCGCTCTTAAGCCAGAAAATTCTACCAATGCGAGCAACTTCAAGTCCACCTCGAAGTCATAATTCTGATAGCTTCAATCTAACATAGCACAACATTCCAATCCTGCCACTGACAACATATTCCTTGCTAGGAATAGTCAAGACTTTCTTTCTTTTTCCTGAAAATCTATTGATTGAAAGGCTTGGAAAGCGATATTTTTATGTCTGTGAATTTACTCAAAACGCTTGCGCGCATTACGGGTCCTGTGGTAACTGCCATGCCAATGTAAAGACAATGTAAAGCAATCTAAACTATGTATATATATTCTAGGATTTTCTCCTGTGCCCATGTGAAAGAGAGGCTACACGCTCGAGGTCAAACCCTTGTTCATTCGTTCCGGCTTGGCAGGTTGCCAAGTTCTGATCACTTATTTAGATAAGCGACGTCGAGTGACCAACAAGAGAAGCTTCAGCAAATAAAGTGGGTATGGTACTGACTGACTAACCAAATTTGAATCTAAGAGCTATCTGAGTGCCCAGTGTTTAATACTCAGCTCTTATATATTTATATGACCACATTTTATGCAAAACCACGACTGCGCTTCCAATTAATAGTAGAGACACTACTGTCCCCTTTTCATCCTGCAAAAAGAGCCTCTTTGAGTCCTTTCATTATTATTACATATGACACCCCATCCTAATCGGAATTTTCCATTGCAGCACGGGTTAGGGTTATGCCATCCCTGAGTCAGGTGTGCTAATATCTAATACTATGTATACATTCAGAAATAAACAGATCACGAGAATTCCTTATAAGCGAGTGAGAGCATTTAAAAAAGACAAAGTGCGCTGTATGTGGTTAGAAGTATCTGTATTTACTATTTGTGGGACTTTTTTTTGGGCTTATGTAATCATTCTGCCCATGAAATAAAGCGCCAAGAGAATCTTTCTGTGGGAGCGAAAGTATTGGTATTCGCAAATTGCATGCGCGTACTGTGGAGATGTTTTTTAGATACCCCGGCGTGTAAATTTATGCTACACTTTTTTGCCTCTTCCTGTAAGTTTCTATCGTAATGTACCAAAATACTCAGACACGATCAGGCAGTATGAGTATATAGAGGCTATCTAAGATATATGCTAATATACCCTCAACGAAGACATAAGAGAACATGAAGTTAGAGCAAAGCTGTCAGCCTGCAATCATATGAGAACCGCCTGCACTCATCTTCTTCATAGCTATTCTTGGCAGCTGCCCACTGGTATTAGTAATATGCAGGGTAATGCAACGATACCCCTAGAGAGGGTGTGCCCATTGCATGCCAGTCTGCAGTCTTCGCGTTCTCGACTGGCAATATATAAGGAGCTGGATTGCCCAGAATCTTTTCTACTAAAGTATTTTATGGTCACACTCTTTTATTTAGCTCTTGCCAGTATCATTGGCAGAGTCTTAGGTCAGGGCGGCCCTGTAGAGGGATGCCCGGGACCTAAAGTCTTAGGATCAGGTTTTGATATCACATTCTACAGCTATCCCCTTAATGACCGTCGTGGTTACAATGGTGATTGGTATTTCCTCGGTGGCTACAAGGAGATGGGTTCCGTCACTGGCACTACCTCAGGTGTGACCAACATCACCTACAGTTATAACCCACATAACCCGAGGTCTCTTCCGGGAACAATTTATGGTCAGAACGTTCAAATAACGAATTTCGGTATGGTGATGACTGGTTGGTTTTATGCGGAGCAAAGCGGTAATTATGTGTTCACGATGCCTTTCGAGGACGAGGGCATTAGCATTCAGTTTGGTCGCGGTAAGGCTTGCTGCGGCGATTTCGATGATGACATTGTTACAGATGAAATTGCCTGGTTCACGACCACTCAGCCAAGCCCCCACCGGGTATATTCTGCCGATTTGACTCAGGGACTTTACTACCCCATGCGTCTGGTGTACTTCAACGTTTTAGGAGGGTGCACTATTCAAATCCCCTGGACAATGCCCGACGGTACCAAGCGGGACGACTTCGAGAATGTACACCAGATCGACACATCTCAAGAGTACTGTCCTACGTTCACAACGGTCACTTCTGGAGTCTATAGCACCGAATATACGACCACACGGGCGGATGGTACAGCGACTGAGACAGATATTGTTATCGTCGAGCCCACCGTACCAGTGACCACAGTCACCACTGCTGGTGATTATGCTTCTACCATTACCACACAAGGTGCGTTTACCACCATTACCGGGGAAGACCTAACCCACACTTATACCCAGACGATTAGCGATACGTCTATTATCGTCATCACACCGACTGCCCCTAGCAGCATTGGAAGTACGCAGAATGCGACTTCGCCATCCACTGGAAGTACGGAAACTCCGAGTGCACCTGCCACTGTAAGTACGGAAAAACCGAGTTCCCCTGCCACTGCAAGTTCGGGAACTGCGGCTGCCTCATCCACTGCAAGTACGGAAAATCCGAGTACCCCTGCTACTTCAACTACGGAAGCTCCGACTGCGCCTGGCATTGAAACTACGCTCACGATACCCTGCCGTGGTACTGACGTTAGCACTATCATTACGACTGGTCCTTACACGTCCGATGGTAAGACTGGTGTTGTTACAAGCGTGATTGTGGAAACTCCACCTTCTGAGCCTGGTATTGAAACTACGGTCACGGCACCCTATAATGGTTCTGAGACTACTACTATCACCACGACTGGCCCTTACACGTCCGATGGTGGGATTGGAATCATCACGAGCGTGATTGTTGAGACTCCGACTGCGCCTGGAATTGAGACCACGGTCTCGACACCCTACAGTGGTACTGAGGCTACCACTCTTACTACGACCGGCCCTTACACGTCCGATGGTAAGACCGGTATAATCACTAGCGTGATTGTTGAGACTCCGACTGCGCCTGGAATTGAGACCACGGTCTCGACACCCTACAGTGGTACTGAGGCTACCACTCTTACTACGACCGGCCCTTACACGTCCGATGGTAAGACTGGTATCATCACAAGTGTTATTGTTGAGACTCCGAATACTGCGCCTGGTATTGAAACTACGGTCACAGAACCGTACAGTGGTGCTGAGGCTACCACTGTTACTACGACCGGCCCTTACACGTCCGATGGTGAGACTGGTGTCGTCACAAGTGTGATTGTGGAAACTCCGACTACTGCGCCTGGTATTGAAACTACACTCACGGTACCCTGCCGTGGCAGCAGTACTTTCCTCCACACCGTTACTCAGACCGGTCCTTACACGTCCGATGGTAAGACTGGTATTGTCACAAGTGTGATTGTGGAAACTCCGACTATTGCGCCTGGTATTGAAACTACGCTCACGGAGCCGTACAGTGGTACAGAGACTTCAACTATCACTACTGACGGCACTTACACATCTGATGGTAAGGCTGGTGCCATCACGAGCGTGATCGTGGAGACTCCGACTACTGCGCCTGGTATTGAAACTACGCTAACGGTACCCTGCCGTGGCAGTAGTACTTTCGTCCACACCGTCACTGAGACTGGCCCTTATACGTCCGATGGTAAGACTGGTATCATCACAAGTGTGATTGTGGAAACTCCGACTATTGCGCCTGGTGTTGAAACTACGGTCACGGAGCCATACAGTGGTACAGAGGGTTCAACTATTACTACTGACGGCACTTACACGTCCGATGGTAAGCCCGGTATCGTTACAAGCGTGATTGTGGAGACTCCGACTGCGCCTGGAATTGAGACCACGGTTTCAACACCGTTCAGCGGTAGTGAGGCTACCACTATTACCACGACCGGCCCTTACACATCTGATGGTAAGACTGGTATTGTTACGAGCGTAATTGTGGAAACTCCGACCTTGCCTGGTGTCGAAACTACGGACACGGAACCGTACACTGGTACGGAGGCTACCACTCTCACCAAGACAGGTTCTTATACATCTGATGGTGAGACTGGTGTCATCACGAGCGTAATTGTGGAAACCCCGACTGCGCCTGGTATTGAAACTACGGACACGGCTCCGTTCACTGGTACCGAGGCCACCACTATCACCACGACAGGCCCTTACACGTCCGATGGTAAGACTGGTGTCATCACGAGCGTAATTGTGGAAACCCCGACTGCGCCTGGTGTTGAAACTACGGACACAGCTCCGTACAGTGGTAGTGAGGCTACCACTATTACCACGACCGGCCCTTATACATCTGATGGTAAGACTGGTATTGTTACGAGCGTAATTGTGGAAACCCCGACCTTGCCTGGTGTCGAAACTACGGACACGGCTCCATTCACTGGTACCGAGGCCACCACTATTACCACGACAGGCCCTTATACGTCTGATGGTAAGACTGGTATTGTTACGAGCGTAATTGTGGAAACCCCGACCTTGCCTGGTGTCGAAACTACGGACACGGCTCCATTCACTGGTACCGAGGCCACCACTATTACCACGACAGGCCCTTATACGTCTGATGGTAAGACTGGTATTGTTACGAGCGTAATTGTGGAAACCCCGACCTTGCCTGGTGTCGAAACTACGGACACGGAACCGTACACTGGTACGGAGGCTACCACTCTCACCAAGACAGGTTCTTATACATCTGATGGTGAGACTGGTGTCATCACGAGCGTAATTGTGGAAACCCCGACTGCGCCTGGTATTGAAACTACGGACACGGAACCGTACACTGGTACGGAGGCTACCACTCTCACCAAGACAGGTTCTTATACATCTGATGGTGAGACTGGTGTCATCACGAGCGTAATTGTGGAAACCCCGACTGCGCCTGGTATTGAAACTACGGACACGGAACCGTACACTGGTACGGAGGCTACCACTCTCACCAAGACAGGTTCTTATACATCTGATGGTGAGACTGGTGTCATCACGAGCGTAATTGTGGAAACCCCGACTGCGCCTGGTATTGAAACTACGGACACGGAACCGTACACTGGTACGGAGGCTACCACTCTCACCAAGACAGGTTCTTATACATCTGATGGTGAGACTGGTGTCATCACGAGCGTAATTGTGGAAACCCCGACTGCGCCTGGTATTGAAACTACGGACACGGCTCCGTTCACTGGTACCGAGGCCACCACTATCACCACGACAGGCCCTTACACGTCCGATGGTAAGACTGGTGTCATCACGAGCGTAATTGTGGAAACTCCGTCTAGTGCGCCTGGTGTTGAAACTACGGACACGGAACCGTACACTGGTACAGAGGCCACGACTCTCACCGAGACCGGCGCTTACACGTCTTGTGAGACCGGTACAATTACTAGCGTGATTGTGGAGACTCCAACCACGCCTGGTGTTGAAACTACGGTCACAGCACCGTATACCGGTAGCGAGGCCACCACTATTACCACGACCGGCCCTTACACATCCGATGGTAAGACCGGTATAATCACGAGCGTGATTGTGGGAACTCCGACTGCACCTGGGGTTGAAACTACGGTCACGGAACCGTACAGTGGTGCTGAGGCTACCACTATTACTACGACTGGCCCTTACACGTCCGATGGTAAGTCTGGTGTCGCCACGAGCGTGATTGTAGAAACACCAACTATCGCCAGCGTTACACCTCCACGCACGACATCCTCTGATGATGACTACACTTCCAGTAACTTATACCCCCCAGCTCCGACGAGTGAGGACTGCACCACTGATGACTTCTGGCCGCCATTCCTGAATCCAACTAAGTGGTTGCCCCCAAAGCCGACGCCGACAGGTGAGGATTGTACCACTGATGACTTCTGGCCACCATTCCTGAACCCAACTAAGTGGTTGCCCCCGAAGCCGACGCCGACAGACGAGGACTGCACCACTGATGACTTATACCCCCCAACTCCCACGCCGACGGACGAAGACTGCACCACTGATGACTTATACCCCCCAGCCCCGACGCCGACAGATGAGGACTGCACCACTGATGACTTCTGGCCACCAATTCTGAATCCAACTAAGTGGTTCCCTTCGCGGCCGACGCCGACTCATGACTTCTGGCCTTCATTCTCGAAGCCGACTGATGACGACGGACCCGATGGCATTGCACCCCCAGCCCCCTCGCCGACTGATGACGATGAAGACTGCACCACCGGTAGCTTTTGGCCTTTTTGGTGAAGGCTGCAGTGCTACATATAGGGGCAGGCAGTTGTATGTCACATGGCGAGATTGGATATATAGTCAGAAATCTTGTCTGTAGCCACTTTATGTAAGGTATTCTGGATACTGGTGTACGTAGAGAGTGGTATCCAATGATGAAATTTTGTGCTCGATATAGATTGATAGATTGATATAATGAAGAGAATGTGAGAATATTTTGCTTCTTGATACGATTATATTTATAAAACATAGAAGAGACCTCACACTGTTTTGCACAATGTCTTAAAGTTTTATGTTCGGTATGAAAACAATACTTTCGAAAACCAAACTATTCAGCAACCAGAATGAAAGCAAAATATCTAGAAATAAGGAGTCTTCAGATATCCATTTGGCTGTTATAGCAGATATAAATGAATCTCAAGCCCGAGGACTAAAACTTGAAGCCAGTTGAGGTAGATCACGATAATGCCTATTACAAAATTTTGATCATTCATCGCTGGGATTTGCTCGGTAAAAGTCACCGCGAAATATCTCTCGAGGAGTCTCCTGATATCAACATAATGAGTTTCAAGTCGAGAGTAGAGCATGCTGAATTCATGACAGCGGGCTATGAGAACACATAACCTACACTGGATTGGATCAGGATTCAGCAAAATCAAAATAAATTCAAACTGAGTAGCTACTCAATCTCTCAGTAGCAAGAACGCGATGGGAATTAACAGCAAGACCTCTAACACAATTGTGTATTCATAACATCAACAAAATTACCGCTGTGAAAGCCTTGGTGTTGTTGTCAGGATAGCAAATGTGTGAGAAAAGTTGCCTTTATTCTGAGTCGACGTACCTTTTAGAAAGCTAAATAAGTTGGTAAAATTCGAGTTTATTGGAATATATCATGCCTCTGATTTCTAGGCTCTTTTCATGCTTGAAATTTTGCATCCTTCGAGAGGTCTACAGCATAAGCTTGCGGAGTTTAAACTCATATTATTTGACCACTTTCAAAAATAAAGCTCAAGTCAATATGTAGGAAAGTAGGAAAATCATGTTGAGAACGTAGCATCTTTTAGGCCCAAGCCTGAATCACTCTCAAAAACTGACTTTTTATACCATTTGCTTAGTTTCATCCGAGCAATGAGTATAATTGAATTCTGCCTTTTGATTTTTACGCACACTGACCAAAGAGCAAGCTCTGCACCGATCTTCAAGTAAGCTGATTACAGCTTAAGCTTTAGAGAAATTCTATTGATATGAAAACTGCCAAGCGTAAATTCATTTGCTATAATTTGGAAGCAAACTAAGAAACATTCGGATACTTCAACCTCGGAAAAGTCTTCACCCCTAATTAGCCCAGAGTTACCCTGACTCGTCACAATGTTCGATCGGAGAGTTTGAAATGTACTGGTATATTGTTTCGTGGATTTACTTAAAATATGTGCACACCAAATTGAAGGAAATGGTCTTGACCTGAATAAGAAGACCACAAGAACTTGTAAAACTTCAATTACCTTCTTTTGGAGGATATACTCATACAGTCATCGGAAATAAGTGCTTATTTCGCGGACACCCGACGGCCAACCCTTGATCCAGTTTGACAGCCCTTTTCCCAGTTCTGCCAGGTTATATAGATGAGCGACACTAAGAGCCAGTAACAGGTTTGTAGCAATGAATCACGATGAGGTCAAGTTTATCCTATCAAGCTTTAATCGCAAAGCTCAATCAATCATTGTAGTCATGACTCATGGCTGAGTCTTGGAGTCACACCAGGAACCCTCCTTTTGAAATTGGGATAGGGCTATGCCGTTCCTGCGTAAGCCATGCCTCAACCCTAAGGAGTCGACATCTGAAATTTTTCTGGAATGTTCCAATCGCATTGGATATTTGCATGGGATACCAAGGCGCATACCAAATATGCGCTCAGAGTCTCTAAGAGAAATTTATTCTTTTCGTATTTGGATAATTCATATGTTTTGGTTACGTAAACTTGTTTTGGCGGGCAGCCAAGGGTATGAAGTACCAGAAGACAGCGACTTCGAGAAACAAAGTAATGGGGATTCTTGCTGCATGCTTATGTGTATTCTGAGGTAATCTCTAAGGCTTTCTTGCATTTTAATATGAGCTGCATCCTTTTTATTCTATACTAAGAAAACATATTTAGTTAGAGACGTATTTAGACGAATTTAAGCGACTTAGCTAGTTCAGTTCACCAAAAAATTCTTATAATCATGATGCTGATTCATATTCCCTGCCTCAAGATGAAACGCGAGCATAAAGGGAACCATATAGACTATAAAATCCCAAATTCGATAGCATCGGTCGATTATTTACTTAAACCAGCAGTAACCCTCATCGGAAAACAGACGAATGGAATTTTAGATCTGAGCCATGATGCAGGGTAATGCAATGTTTTCTCTTGAGGGCTTGCCAGACTTCATTCCATTTTGCCCGTGCGACAAACTTATCGCAATATAAAAAGCATACCGATTCCTTTAGATTTTTTTCAGTAAGCTATAACTATGCAGCCACTTTCTTACCTAACTCTTGCTAGTGCTGTTGGCAGTGTCTTAGGTGTAGGCAACTCTGTCAAAGGCTGCCCGGGGCCTAAAGTCTTGGGATCAGGTTTCGATGTTACATTCTACAGCTATCCTTTTAATGATCACCGCGGTTACAACAATGGTAGCTGGTACTTTACCGAGGGCTACAAGGAGATGGGCTCCGTCACCGGCCACACCACAGGCGTCACAGACATTAACTTTAACAAAGGCGCTATTGACTTGCACTCACACAGTGGAGAGATTTACGGTGAGACTGTTCAGATCACAAATTTTGGTATGGTATTGACTGGCTGGTTCTATGCCGAACAAAGTGGTGAATATCAGCTCACTTTGCCGTCTGAAGACGAGGGTATCAGCATTCAATTTGGCCGAGGCAAGTCTTGCTGTGGCAATTTTGATGATGAAATTGTCACAGACGAGATGTCATATGTCACAGTCCGTCATCCGAGCCACAACAAAGTTTACTCCGTCCAATTGATTGAGGGACTTTACTACCCCATGCGTTTGGTTTACTTCAACGCTTTCGGGGGAAGTAAAATTCAGATTCCCTGGACTATGCCTGATGGCACCACGAGAGAGGATTTTAAGAATGTGCGCCAGATCGATACGGCTAAAGAATACTGTGCTGTCTTCACTACGGTCATCTCGGGGAGTCACAGCACCGAATACACAACCACTCGTACCGATAATACGACAACAGAGACAGATATTGTCATCGTAGAGCCTACCATACTAGTGACTACAGTCACTAAACCTGGTGATCATGATTCTACCATAACTTCAGAAGGTGCGTTTACCACCATGACAGGCGAACACCTAACCCACACAAATAACCACACGATTAGTGAGACGTCAGCAAATGTCGCACCCACAGCCCCTACCACTGCAACAACGGAAACCACCGCTTATGATGGATATGAGACGACTACCCATACCACAACTGGTCCTTACACATCGGATGATAAAACAGGTATCATCACCAGCGTGATTGTGGAAACTCCAACCGCACCTGATACCGGGAAGACCGTCACTGCACCGTACAATGGTACTCAGACTACTACTATCACCACGACGGGTCCGTATACATCGGATGGTGGGTTTATCACTAGTGTCATTGTAGAGACTCCTGCCACTACATCTACTCCTGAATATGCAACTACGGTAACAACACCATATGGCCGTGAGAACGCAACAACAAAGACCGTAATCGGTCCTTACACGTCTACGAACAGTGGAACGGGTCTAGTAACGGGTATTGTGACGAGTATCGTTGTCGAAAAACCGTCAAAGAGCGCCTCAAGATCTTTAGTTGCCACATCTGTCCCAGATTTCTCAACTTTCAAGCCCGCGACGAGCATGGAATCAACATCTGACTGGAAAACGCGCACCTGGGTCTCGTCATATGTCACAACGCTGACATCTACTTGGACTGGTGTTATGACCTCTAAGACAACAGAGATGGGTGAGGCGGGTAATTGGACGAAGACATCGATTATCATCCTTACGCCAACGAGCTCCACAAATCCGGCCAGCACGCCGTCCACACTAGGTTTGCATACAAATCCATCTAATCCTGTTTCCATTACGCTGATCCAGTCGACATTTTCTAAACTAGGTGCGTCATCGACTATAAAGTCGACATCTTCGAGACCAGATGTGTCATCGACTGTTTTCACGTCGCGCGCTATCACACCTTCCCAATCGAAGCCTTCGAAACCGGAAATATCACCATCAATTAAGTCGACATCTCGGACATTAGTCGTATCATCAACTGCTTCTACAACAAGTGCTATCACACCCACTCAGTCTACGAATCTGGATGTGTCATCGATAGCGTCTATATCGAGTCTAAGCAAGACTACCACATTGAGATCAGCTTATTCCGTCTCTCCTGATACCGGTGACTCTAAATCGACCGGAGTATCGGCGAGTCTTCCTTCAGTTTCAAAAGTGCCTCCATCGATGGTTGTCATCACGACAGTGGTACAACCCACTGGTAATCCCACTATGACTACACCATACACAACAGTGATCACAATGCCTCGCTCAAGCACTGATAAAGACAATTTGGTGACATCGCGCTCGACTTATACCTCAGATATGTTGCCTACCACCGTGAATAAGCGCTCCTCAGCTCCAGCGGTGAAGATCTCGGGCTCACAGAATATGAACTTCTCATCTCTCAAAAGCGTTATTCATTTAGCGACTTCCACGGTTTCGATTTCGCAGTTGTCGAAAAGTTCGATAAAAAATTCTGAAACTACGTCCAACGAAGTCAAAACTAGATCGTATTCCGCTATTAAGCCTTCTTCTGCATTGGAGAGCTTTACAGCTTTATCTGGTCATTCTGGAACTGAGACGCCCTCTATATCATCATCATCTGCTCCATTTGTAACCACCACCGCCTTCCCTGGATCTATGCGTTCTTCATCTGAGAGTAATACAGTACTGTCTGGAAAAGCCAGTGTGCCTTCGAAAACAGACCTAGTCTCTCTCAAGAGCACCAATGCTTTCCCTGGCTCGACATTATCGTCCCCCAAAATTTTCTCGTCTCCTTCCAGTGCTTATTCTCCTTCAAGTACAAGTTATGCCTCATATGAGAGAGCTACTGCTTCTTTGGTCTCAAAGAATCTTTCTTCTGGAGATATCGCAACATTGCTTGGCAACTCTACGCTCTTGCCTGCCACTATTAGTCCTTCTGAACACACCAACATCCCACCTAGCATTGCTAAGTCTTCTTCTGACATGATTTCTTTTCTTTCTGAAAAAAGTTCTGTCGCATCAGGTGGTGTTCCCACTGCTGTCTCTAGTGCCTTACACTCTGGTGAGAGTTCTTCAGCCTCTCATAGGTCTGAGAAATACCTCCCTTCGCAAAGTGATGTAGCATCACCTGTAAAGACGTCTATGAGCACTTACATGCCAACGACGGGTTCATCGGTTCCACAGCTTATCAGTATTCATGCATCGAGTGTTTTCCCTAGCCTCTCATCTGAGGTGCCGTCTCGTTCTGAAACTATGGCAAGCGAAGCGAGTGCTACTGCTTCCTCTTTACTGCCAACAAGTATTTCCTCTGAGAGAAGCAGCAGCTTCCTTGGCACGTCGCTCTCATCATCGGAAATCATTGCTTTTCCGTCTGGAAGTACTGATGCCCCTTCTAGTACAGGAAATGTTTCACCTGAAAGTACTACTACTTTCTCTGGACCGAATAGTTATTCTGCTAAAAGCACTATGACCTTTATTAGCAAAACTTTGCCCTCTTATGCAGTCTCTGGTTCTTCTGAGAGCATCACTGCTTCTTTCCACAATGCTGGCTCATCATCTGCCATAACTCCTGTTCGATCTAAAAAGAGCATTACCGCATCAGGTAATTGGGATGTTGCCTCTAATACAGTTTTCCCTGTTATGGAGAATCCCTCAGCTTCTCATCATTCTGGTGTTGTGGACTCTGCCCCTTCAAAGATTGCTAGCCCGGTGGTCAGTACCACTAGGAATAATCATTTGCAAAACTCGAGCTCTTGGGCACCGCAATTTGCTGGTGATGCTTCGGGAACGGTGACTAGACCCTCTGAAAATTGGACTGCATTCCACGGCTCGACAACTTCATCTTCTGAATGGATTGCTTCTGCAACCGGAGGTGCTGATGCTTCTTCAGGCACAAATGCTGTCTCACATGAGAGTGCTGCAATCTCTTCTGGGTCGTTACTTTCTTCTGCTGAGTGCAATAACACCTCAGTTGGCAATGCCACACGATCCTCTGCGATCTTTGATCTTTCCAGAAGCGCCGCCTTACCATCTGACAACTCTGGCCTTGTAACACCTACTTATACTAAGAATGTCACTGCCACGTTTGGTAACCAAGATGCTGCCTCTAATGCGGCGTATGGAGTTGAGAATCTCTCAGTCTCACATGGTTCTGGAGGTCAGGAATCTGCTCTTTTGAGAAGTTCGCCCCCATATCCTGTCAGTACAACCATGAGCAAATACCTGCCGAATTCGAGTTCAACAGCTTCACGTCTTGTCTCTAGCGATACGTCAGGTACATCTCTGGGTCTCACTAATCGTGCCGTGGTACCTCACTGGGGCTTGGGTAGACTTTTAGCCGCGGCCTCTATTTTCTTCCTTTGATAACTTCGTATCTCTAATTCTTTAGCTACAAGTTTATTTCTTCTAAGAAGTCTGAGTTCATAAGACTCTTATTCCAACCCTCCCCTCAGATTCACTAAAGCTATGCCCCTCTGAAAGGTGTGCGTAGCTTTCTGAGACAATGACAGAGCACACTGGATTAATAGCAGCTAATCTGCTATTCAAACGTGCATCATTTTGTTCACAAATGGCTATCGTAGTTGACTAGTCATGTTTAAAATGCGGCATAAAACATGAGGTAATTTAAGTAGCGACCCAAAATCTGAGTCCAACAGAGTCCTGATGGAAACTCATACTTCTAATAAGTTAAAAATCTACTCTAAACAATGTCATAATTCATAATTCTGAATACTTTGGCAATGCTAAAGTGGCGAAGTTCTCAGATATATCGCCTTTAACCCCCGTGATGCACCGTAAAGACAGCCACGAGGGTTATTAAATTTGATTACATCTTTATGTATGATGACCATTTAATATCAATTACGTAGTGTACGCTTGCTTTCTAGAATCATTCCATTAATAAAATGCACCATTAGAGATATTTTTCTCAGCAGGGGCTTAGTTATCATAAATGAAGAAGAATAATGTGAATAACGAAGCCACAGCGTTTACGCACAACTTTTAAGTATGAATGAAAAAACAATTTATTCTTGAAATGATTACTCAATGAACCAAGCTTGTACAAGGGAATGTTAATAACCTTTATAGCCCATTTGCACTTCCATCTTTTTATTCTTGGCGAATTCGGCAAGGTGAAGGACTAGTATGTCGTAGTTTATTGGGCAAATCTGGTGTTAATATGTGCAGATATGACCAAAATTTCTGAATGAACGTCACACCGGCTAAATTGTTAACAGTACTCCGGTCCGGAGAGAAGAAGTTTTCAAGTGACCGGCGGCTCTTCGTTGAAACTTCAGCTATAGATCAAGAAGACTTTGATTCCGCGACACATTGAACAATGCATACCAATAGTGCAATATGGGTGGACATATGTTCATCTCCGATTAGTTCCGAGCTGCTCCGATTCGTCAGAAACTTCGATCGTAGTGTTTGAAAATACTTAAACACTTCTTAGTGCTATTATTTCAGAAAGGTTGAACTCGACACGGCACTATAGAGCATTTAGCTAAAACAAAGCTCTCAGAATCCATGAAATATCAATTGATTTACTTTAAAAGGATCTCTACATACGGAAATTGGGAATAGGGGCTTATGTCGGGGGTACCCGCCGCTAAACCCTTAATCCAGTTTGCAAGCCGATTGCCCAATTCTGCTGGGTTATTTAGATAAATGGCATTAGAAGCAAATAAGACGAATCTGACATGAATTCAACAATAAGTATAAGCGCGTGCTACCAGGTTTTAATCGGAAAGGTCAATCAATCATTGTAGCCATGACTCATGGCTGAGTCTTGGAGTCACACCAGGAACCCTCCTTTCGGAATTGGGATAGGGCTATGCTTCTCCTGCGCTCTAACCGAGGACGTCGGCATTCGGAATCCTTCCCGAGTGCACCAGACTGTACCGTAAACTTGCATAGAATGGTAGTTAGTTCAAATGAAAACCGCAAAAAATTGCTAAAGGAAGCTCTAATCATTTTCCATGCAACTTTTCTTATGTTTTTACTTACGTGAGTTCCTCTTGTCGGACAGACAAGGTAATATGAAACACCACAGGCAAACAATTTGGAAAATAAAGCACTGAGATCTATGGTTTTGCATACTTTGCGAAGTAAGTCACTTTATTAAACTCTCTTCTAGGTATAAATTGTATTTACTTCTTTTCATTTTAAGAAAATCTGTCATGGTTCACCAATTGTTTGGTCCCAATTTTAGAAATTAGGTGAATCCAATTCATGCCAGAGTTTTAAGACGACAAATATGAACCATATACCGTCTCCACGGAATAAGAACCAACTAAATAGACGACCTCATATAGCATGGAACCCCAAATGCTACAATACCGGTCTTCGATCGCCTAAAAAACTCACATGAACCCTCATCGGAGTTCGAATTGGCGAATGGAATCATAGATCTAACTTGCTGCAGGGTAATGCAATATTGCCCCTCGAGGGCGTACCCCACTTCATTCCGATTAGCTCCTATTTTGAGTTCACCGGCAATATAAATAGCACTCAGATTCCTTTAGATTTCTCGAGTAAGCTATAACCATGCAGCCACTCTTATACCTATCTCTCGCCAATACCATTGGCAATGTTTTAGGTATGAGCAATTCTGTGCAGGGTTGCCCGGGGCCTAAAGTCTTGAGATCAGGTTTCGATGTTACATTCTACAGCTATCCTTTAAATGATCACCGTGGTTATGATGGTAGCTGGTACTTCCTTGGTGGATACAAGGAAATGGGCTCTATCACTGGCAACACCACAGGCGTGACAGATATTAGTCACAAAAAAGCTGCTATTGACTCGCTTTCACATAGTGGAGAGATTTACGGTGAAACTGTTCAGATCACGAATTTTGGTATGGTATTGACCGGTTGGTTTTATGCGGAGCAAAGCGGTAATTATGTGTTCACGGTGCCGTTCGAGGATGAGGGTATAAGTATTCAGTTTGGCCGAGGCAAGTCCTGCTGTGGTGATTTTGATGATAATATTGTAACGGAAGACATTGCTTGGTTCACAATCACTCAACCCAGCCCCAACAGAATTTATTCCGCTCAATTGACTGAGGGGCTCTACTACCCCATGCGTTTAGTGTACTTCAACGCCTTAGGAGGGAGCAAGATTCAGGTCCCCTGGACTATGCCTGATGGCACCAAACGAAATGATTTCAAGAATGTGCGTCAGATCGACACCAAGGATAACTGTCCTGTCTTCACTACGGTAACTTCAGGGATTCACAGCACCGAATATACGACCACACGGACTGACCAAACGACAACAGAAACAGATATCGTTATCGTAAGTCCGACTACACCAGTGGCCACAGTGACAACTCGCGACAATCACGCCTTTGCTGTTAATCCTGAAGACGCGCTTATCGTCATTGATGGAGGTGACCTAACCCAAGCAAAAAACCACACGATTAGTGAGACGTCTGCTGTGGACATCTTACCCTCTACCACTGCCATTGCAATAACGGAAACCACCACCAACGATGGGAAATGGATGACTTCCCTCATCCAAGCAGGCAGTCATCCATTTTCACAGGGTGACGCTGAAAATATCACCAGTGTAAATTTACAGACCCCAACTACCCGCGGTAAGAGCTCTGCAGTCGTCGTCTCAAATCCTGTTGTCTCAAACCTCAATCCCCTAACAAGCCAAAAGTTAAATGGTAACATTCCTTCCGGGGTGTCTACACACGACACGACACCGAAGGCAGGTCAAAATGATGTTAGTGCTTCGAAAACAATGAGAAAGGGCAAAACAAGTAATTGGAAGGAGAGTTCGGTTACCATTCTCAGTCATACTGGCACTATTAACTCGATCAGGACATCTCCCACATCGAGTGTGCAATCGAAGACATCTGCGCTGGGTCTTGCCTCAACTATTCAGTCAACCACTACCAACATAGGTTTGTTATCGCCTATGTCTATGTTGAGCCTTAGCAAGGCTACCATATCAAAGCCAACTTATTCCATCTCTTCTGATATCGCCAGTGGCTCTATGTCGACTGGATTAATTAAAAGTCTCCCCACAATTTCAAAAGTGCCTCAATCGATGATTGTCATCACGACAGTGGTAACACCCACTAATAATCCCACTATGACGACGCCGTACACAACAGTGATCACGGTACCTCGTTCAAGTACTGGTACACACACTTCGGTGACTTCGAGTGTGACTTCTTCCCCAGAGATGTTGCCTATCACCGGAAGTAAGCGCTCCTCAGCTTCATCTGTGAAGACCTCGGGGCCTCAGAATATGGTCGTCTCATCTGACAAGAGCGCCGTTAACGCAGTTTCCTCCGAGGCTTCGACTTCGCTTTTTGCCAGGATTACGGGAAAAAAGTTCGACAATGCGTCAGCCACCGTTACAAGCGTGCTCTCCTCAACTCTCGAACCTTCTGCTCCAAAAGGGGTCTCAACGTTATCTGGTATAATGTCGGTTTCTTATAAGACTACAGTAGGGCATGATGGCACTGAAACGGTTTCTCCGTTAATGTCATCTGTTAATTTTGATGGTAACACTGCCTTCCGTGGCTCGATGCTATCTTCTTCGGAAAGTCATACTTTCCTTTCTGGCGCCAGTTTTCTCTCAAGAAGGGACACAGCCGTACCAGAGAGCACCAATGCTCTCCATGGCTCAGAATCGTCGTCACAAAGCAATGCTTCCTCACCCAGAAGTGCCGTTGCTTTCCCAGTCACAGGCAGTGCCTCACCTGTAAGTAAAACTGCATTCGCCTGCTCAAATATTCCCTGTTTTGAAGGTACCAAAACTTCTTTTGGAAATGCTTTCCCCTCGTCGACGATCCCTGGTCCTTCCGTAGGCACTCTTTCCCCATCGGGTAGCGCTGTGCTTTCTTTTGACGCAGCTTCTGCCTTTTCTGTGAGTAGCACTATCACATCAGGTAATGCGCTCTCTGTCTCTGGGGCCCAACCATCAGGTGCCGAGATTCTCTCTGCCTCTCATGCGTCTGGTGGTCATGATGAATCTGCCCCATTGCAAAGTGATTCCGCGTCGCCTGTAGGCACAAAAATGAGCACTTTCCAACCGCTGAAGAGTTCGTCGACTCTGCAGCTTTCCGATATCCAGACTTTGAGCACGCTATCCAGTTTCTCGTCTGGTGCGTTATCTAGTTTTTCTAAGAGTATCGCAAGCGAAACTGAAGCTACTACCAATCCTGTGAGAACAAGTGATTATTCTTCTGAAAGCAGCATCACTTTCCCCGGCATGCCTGTCTGGTCATCCAGAAGCATCGCTTCTCAGTCTGAAGTTTCCAACTCACCCTCTGGCACGGTTTCACCTGAGAGTACAACCGCTTTTTCCGGGTCATCATTTTCTACTGCTAAGGGTTCCCTGGCCTCTGTTAGCAACACAGTGGCCTCGTATGTTGTCTCTGATTCTTCTGATAGTAGCATCACTTTCCCCGGCACGCCTGTCTGGTCATCCAGAAGCATCGCTTCTCAGTCTGAAGTTTCCAACTCACCCTCTGGCACGGTTTCACCTGAGAGTACAACCGCTTTTTCCGGGTCATCATTTTCTACTGCTGAGGGTTCCCTGGCCTCTGTTAGCAACACAGTGGCCTCGTATGTTGTCTCTCATTCTTTTGAAAATACTGCCGCTCCGGTTGACACTCATTCTTATTCTGCTATACAACCCGCACCTTCCAAGAGTATCAATACTAAGCCTAGTGACTTAGATGCAGCCTCTAACGCGGAATACTATGGTGTTGGGGATCACTCAGCCTCTCATGGTTCAGATAATGACGGTGAGGAATCTTCGCTCTCAGAGAATGCCACCACACCTTCTTCCACCATTACCATGAGTGTTCATCAGCAAATATCAAGTACTTTTGCCCCAGAATTGGCTGATATTGATGGTTCAGGTACGGTACCTTTGTCCTCTGAAAGTAACAACGCTTTCACTAGCTTGACAGTTTCGTCTTCAGAAAGCTTTGCTTCCCCGTTCGGTAGTGTCCATGAACCTTCTATCACAGGCTTTGTCTCACCTGAGAGCACTATGACCACGCCTGGCTCGATACATTCTTCTGCTGAGATCACTGCGACCTCGTTTGGTAATGCTGTCCCCTCTTCTGAGATATCTGGTCCTTCTGAAAGCACTTCAGCACAACCTGTAAACAGTGATTCTTCTTCTGACATGGCATTTTTCTCATTTAAGAGCGGAAGTATATCACCAGCGTATGTGGCTACAGTCTCTAGCGACAATAACTCTGGCTATGAGAGTCCCTCAGGTTCACACGGGCCTGGTGGTAGTGAGAAATCCGCTTCTCTTGAAAGCGCTGCCATATTGCCCGTTAGCATGACCTTGAGCACGCCACTTCCGATGGCTAGTCCATCGGTTCCACAGTTCGCTGCAAGCGATGCTTCTGGCACGCATCCTGGCCTAGCCAATCGTGCGGTCAAACCACGCTGGAGTTTTGTGGCATTCGTACTTGCTGCTTCCATTTTCTTCTTTTGATACCTTCATGCTTCAACTATTCTAGCTTTTTTTTTCAAATTTCTTTTTATTAGCACGTAATCTAGGCAACAAGAGAACTCACCAGGACGAGAATGTATTTTAAAACCTTATCAGTATACCATTTTGAGATGAAATAACGTGTTGCGTGGGTTATCAATGGCTTTTAACCTTGTGAGTTATCATATTTTTCCTGCTTATGCTATCAGGAAGTGCTGCAAGTGCTGCAAGACCTATGCAAATCATGATTCACGAAGCGTATAGTTCTGAAATTTTTTGACTGAAGATAGATGCCGATATCAATTCTTTTGCATAGAAATTTTAATGGTTAATATGTAAAGTCTGAGCGTATATAATAGTTGACTACTTGCTCGAAGAAATATCTAATTCATTAGTTATGTTTGGGAGTATAAATAATAACTTGACGACCTGCTAGCTTTTTATAAGCTCCAATATATTACTGCAGATATGTTTTTGTCGTGAGCAAAAACTATCACATTTAAAGAGCTCATGTGACGCTAATAGTCACATATGCAGATATAGCCAAACATTTCTTACTAGGAAGCATAGGATGGCATGACATCAAGTACGTTTACTATATCAGGATAAGGATATCCTCAATCAAACGGAATTAATTTGTAGAGAAATAAGCATCGGATAACTTATGGTTCTTATCCTGTCGTCCACATTTCTTGGAAAGTAAGATGGGAAATTGGAAATTCAATTAATACTACACTTCAAGGCTTTGTAGAAATATAGATCTATCAACCGAGCAAGCCTGATGATCATTTTGGTCTCAAGTGAGAAATTATAGAGTCACAAAGAACTTCAAATAATCTAACTATATATAACCATTTTAAATAGTGATTTTCCGGATGTATGTCAATATGACTCACATCAAGTTCACGTTGAGTTCATCATAATGTAAATCTACTTTCCATGTTAGACCGAGTTCAACAGCATGCAAATACTGCAGTATTGGCTATACTGGTTATCTATCCTTTGATTAGCCCAGAGTGATTCCGAGTCGGCGGGGTTCAAAACTGTGTGAACGTATTTTTTATGTGACTTTGATTGAGTTACTCGCACGCGTGCTGGACTCACTGGTGTCAATTTCAGTAATGGGAATAACAACCACATTTACATAATTACTGAAGATCTTATCATGCGCTGATGGAATTAAGGACTTGCAGACGTATCGGCTGCACCAGAGAGGATTCCGAACCCAGCTTGGCAGCCCATTTATCGGTATGATAAAGTACTCTTACACGCGATATCAAGTGGCCAGTGATAGAATTTCAAGTGGATGAAGCGATTGTATGAAAATGCCTATCTGACTAATTCCAAGCTCAAGAGCCATCTAGAAAGCCATCTGAATATTTTTATGCACACATATGTACAAAGATGCTTGCGATTCACGTGGAATCATGGCTGGGTGTCGGAGTCACATATGGTTCGTATATTCCGATGTCTAAGCCACGCTCAGCTCTATGATACTGTTAATACGTGCAGTACCTTTGCCCATGCATGATTCCGCACTACAGTATGGTTTAGGGCTATGCTATAGCTAGGGTAAGATACTCTTGCATTTGACGTAGGAATGGGATAACATCGGGATCATTCCGAACTGCGCAAATAGGAATGCGTCAGTGCATTGGAGGGCGTTCTAATCACTCAAATATTAATCAAGTTGAGATTCCTCGAAGGATCCCCTTTCACTTCATTTTGTTCCATATTCGACTATCTAAATTGCAATTTTTTTGAGCGATTCAAGTGACCCATGAGCTAACGTACCAAGAGAACTGCCTCGAAGATGTGAATATTGCATATTCGCCGCCAGCGTGCACAGACTGTGGACTTCTCTTCTATACTTGATGACACCATAATAGTGGCCTTGTCATTTCCGCTGCATCTCAAATAGGTTTTAATTATATGATACAAAATTATTAAATCTCATAATAGCACTTCCACCCAAGGATAGCCATCTCTAGTTCACTCAAATAATATACTGGGCCCATGAAAGTCACTTGCAGCTCCAAAGATCCAGGTGAACCACCATATAGAGTATAAAACTCAAGAAATATCCTCATCGGCCTACGATAAGTGAGAACTTCCTTACATCCACCCTCCCCATATTTTTTCTTGGCTAGTGGGTTTACGGACCTTATATGGCTGCAGGGTAATGCAATAGATCCCTAGAAGAACGTGCTCACTTCATTATCATATGCTTGGGCCGACATTACGCTGATCGTCAATATATAAGGAATCGGGATCTCTGAAATCTTCCTTCTAAAGTAATTTTATGCAAACACTTCTTTGTCTAGTTTTTGCCAGTATTATCGGCAGTGTCTTAGGTCAGGGCAACCCTGTAGAGGGCTGCCCGGGGCCTAAAGTCTTGAGATCAGGTTTCGATATAACGTTCTACAGCTATCCCCTTAATGACCGTCGTGGTTACAATGGGGATTGGTACTTCCGCGGTGGCTACAAAGAGATGGGCTCCGTCACTGGCCACACCACAGGCGTGACGGATATTGACTATCATAACGATCCACATGACCCGCGTTCACTCCCGGGAAGAATTTATGGTGAGAGAGTTCAAATCACGAATTTTGGTATGGTGATGACTGGCTGGTTCTATGCCGAACAAAGCGGTGAATATAAGTTTACGATGCCCTTCGAGGACGAGGGCATTAGCATTCAGTTCGGTCGAGGCAAGACTTGCTGCGGTGATTTTGATGATGAAATTGTTACAGATCAAATCTCGTGGTTCACCACTACGCAACCCAGTCCCCACCGAGTCTATACCGCACAATTGACGGAGGGTTCTTACTACCCTATGCGTTTGGTGTACTTCAATGTATTAGGAGGATGCACTATCCACATTCCCTGGACAATGCCTGACGGCACCAAGAGGGAGGATTTCAAGAATGTGCGCCAAATCGATACATCCAAAGAGTATTGTCCTGTCTTTACCACAGTAACTTCGGGGATTCACAGCACTGAATACACAACCACTCGCACTGACAAAACGACAACAGAAACAGATATTGTCATTGTAGAGCCTACGGTACCAGTGACCACAGTCACTACGCCTGGTGATCATGCTTCTACTATCACTACAGAAGGCGGGTTTACCACCATTACCGGGGAAGACCTAACCCACACATATACCCAGACGATTACCGGGACGTCTGTCATCGTCATCACACCGACTGCCCCTGCCACAGCAACTACAAAAACCACCGCTTATGATGGCACTGAGACCACCACTCTCACCACGACGGGGCCGTACACCTCGGATGATAAAACCGGTATCATCACCAGTGTAATTGTTGAAACTCCGACTGCTCCTGGAATTGAAACCACGGTCACAACACCATATAATGGCACTGAGACGACCACTGTGACTACGACGGGTCCTTACACTTCGGATGATAAAACGGGTATCGTCACCAGTGTGATTGTTGAAACACCAACTGCCCCTGCCACAGCAACTACAAAAACCACTGCTTATGATGGACATGAGACGACCACTCTCACCACGACGGGGCCGTACACCTCGGATGATAAAACCGGTATCATCACCAGTGTAATTGTTGAAACTCCGACTGCTCCTGGAATTGAAACCACGGTCACAACACCATATAATGGCACTGAGACGACCACTGTGACTACGACGGGTCCTTACACTTCGGATGATAAAACGGGTATCGTCACCAGTGTGATTGTTGAAACACCAACTGCCCCTGCCACAGCAACTACAAAAACCACTGCTTATGATGGACATGAGACGACCACTCTCACCACGACGGGGCCGTACACCTCGGATGATAAAACCGGTATCATCACCAGTGTAATTGTTGAAACTCCGACTGCTCCTGGAATTGAAACCACGGTCACAACACCATATAATGGTACGGAGACTGTGACTCTCACCACAACTGGTCCTTATACGTCCGATGGTGAAACAGGTATCATCACCAGCGTGATTGTTGAAACTCCGACTGCACCTGCTACCGCGACGACCATCACGACGCCCCATAATGGCACTGAAACGACTACTCTCACCACGACGGGTCCTTACACTTCGGATGATAAAACAGGTATCATCACCAGTGTAATCGTGGAAACTCCGACTGCGCCTGCTACCGCGACGACTATCACGACGCCCCATAACGGCACTGAGACTGTCACTCTCACCACAACGGGTCCTTACACTTCGGATGATAAAACCGGTATCATCACCAGCGTAATCGTGGAAACCCCGACTGCTCCTGGAATTGAAACCACGGTAACTACGCCCTACAATGGCACTGAGACTGCGACTCTCACCACAACTGGTCCTTACACTTCGGATGATAAAACCGGTATCATCACCAGTGTGATTGTTGAAACTCCGACTGCGCCTGCTACCGTGACTACACTTACGACACCGTCCAATGGCACTGAGACGACCACCGTGACTACGACAGGTCCGTACACATCGGATGATAAAACAGGTATCATTACCAGTGTGATTGTTGAAACTCCGACGGCGCCTGCTACCGCGACGACACTTACGACACCATACAATGGCACTGAGACTGTCACTCTCACCACAACGGGTCCGTACACTTCGGATGATAAAACTGGTATCATCACCAGCGTAATCGTGGAAACCCCGACTGCTCCTGGAATTGAAACCACGGTCACAACACCATATAATGGTACGGAGACTGTGACTCTCACCACAACTGGTCCTTATACGTCCGATGGTGAAACAGGTATCATCACCAGCGTGATTGTTGAAACTCCGACTGCACCTGCTACCGCGACGACCATCACGACGCCCCATAATGGCACTGAAACGACTACTCTCACCACGACGGGTCCTTACACTTCGGATGATAAAACAGGTATCGTCACCAGTGTAATTGTTGAAACTCCGACCGCACCCGGGACTGCGACGACGGTCACCACTCCGTACAATGGTACTGATACCAGCACTCTCACCACGACTGGTCCGTACACATCGGATGGCGAAACAGGTATTATCACTAGCGTAATCGTGGAAACTCCGACTGCGCCTGCTACCGCGACTACACTTACGACACCGTCCAATGGCACTGAGACTGTCACTTTCACCACAACGGGTCCTTACACTTCGGATGATAAAACCGGTATCATCACCAGTATAATTGTTGAAACTCCAACCGCACCTGCTACAGCGACGACGGTCACCACTCCATACAATGGCACTGAGACCACCACCCTCACCACAACTGGTCCTTATACGTCCGATGGCGAAACTGGTGTTATCACAAGTGTTATTGTGGAAACCCCGACTGCACCCGGTATTGAGACCACAGTCACGACATCGTACAATGGCACTGAGACTAACACCCTCACCACGACGGGCCCATACACATCGGATGGTGAGACAGGTATTATCACTAGCGTGATTGTCGAGACTCCTGCCACTACATCTACCCCTGGATATGCAACTACGGTTACAACACCATATGGCGGTGACAGCACAACAACAAAAACCGTAATCGGTCCTTACACGTCTACGGTAAGTGGAACGGGTCCAGTAACGGGTATTGTGACGAGTGTCATTGTCGAGACACCGTCCAGAGTTACCTCGAGCTCAACCGTTGCCACCTCTAGCCCTGCTGTCTCAACTTTCAAGCCCACAACGAGCCAAAAGTCAACGCCTAATTGGAACACGCCTACTTGGGTATCATCTCATGTCACAACGTTGACGTCGGGTTGGACTGGTGTTATTACCTCCACGACTACGGAGACGGGGAAGGTAGGTAATTGGACGGAGACGTCGGTTATCATTCTTACGCCGACAAGCTCCATTGATCTGACCAGCAAGCCTTCCACGCCGGGATCGCATACGACACCATCTACACCAGGCGTCAGCACCACTGTTCAGTCAACATCTTCTAAACAAGGTGTGTCATCGACGGCCTCCAAGCCCAGCAGTATAACGTCTATCCAATCGACACCTTCTACTCCAGGTCTGTCATCCACCACTTCGAAGTCGAGCATTATTACATCCACCCAATCGAAGCCTGCTGTCTCTAGCTCTTCTGCTGTTACCAGCAGCTTTGTCTCAACTGGAGCTCCGAGCAGTGGAAACGGTGCTTCAACCGGGCCTTCGACAATGACTGTCATTACGACGGTGGTGACTCCCACAAGCAACCCAACAGTAACGGAACCATATACTGTTGTGACTACGGTTCCTTGTTCAAGCACTGAAGAAGGTGTTTTGACTTCGAGTGCTGAGAACTCTCAGACATTGTCCACTTCAATGGATGTGAGCACTTCGGCTTCTTCTAGAAAGACTACGATTCCACAGGATAAACTTTCTTCCACTGAAGAAGGTCATACGCCTACAACTTCTTTCACAGTTGTCACTTCAGTAGTGACTCCCACAGGAAATCCATCTGAGACAGTGCCATTCACGATCACGACTACTGTGCCTTGCTCGACTTTGGAGCTCTCTACTTCCGTGACAGAGAGCTTTGAAGCGTCTTCAGATGTAGTGCCGGCTCCTTCTAGGAGCACGGAAATGGCACCTGGTATCACCGCCACTTCATCAGATATGATGTCAGTTTCTTCGGAAGTTTCTTCTTTTGGCAGCACTACTCGATCTTCTGCGGTCTCTAATCCTGCTGAAAGTACTTCTACCACATCTAGCAACGATAAGCCTGCCTCTAACACATCCCCAGTTGTATTCGAGACCAGCACTGTTACGTCAGATGACGTAGCCTCTGCATCAAGCTCAACATACTCTGATTCTGAGAGTTACTCGGCCTCCTATGGCTCTGATGAGCAGCATGCTCCGAGAGAAAGTGCCTCTACATTGCTGTCAAGTACTTCCCCAAGCACGTATCCAGCAATCGCGAGCTCGTCGGCCTCGCAAGTGACTGGTAGCGATGCTTCGATCACATCCCCTGGCCTTGCTAATCGCGCTGCCGTTTCACATTGGAGCTTGGGTGCAATCGCGGCTCTCGTGTCCATTTTCTTACTTTGATATGTTTTCTATATTTAGTTACTAAGTTTATCTCACGCCAAACTTGCCTCAGCTTATGGATCTAAGTGGTCCCAGCATCCCAACTTTATCACGCCAATAATATCAGTCTTGGAAAACTAGTTCTTGACAAAAACTTTTCAATTTATAGATAATCTGGACAGTAAAATATTAGCCCAATATCATCGCAAAACGCAACGGTGCGTAGAAATACAGCACCGTAAGACTCGTAGCCAAACTAATTGCTATTGAATTAGGTAGAACAGAATATATTGATTTGAAGTATTCTCAGATTGTATTTATACGCCTAAAACACAAATTGAATCAATACATTTGGCTACAGAGGTCGTACTATCACCACGCCGGAAGTATGAGTAGGGGTAAGGAGAGCCATTGACAATGGATAGGAAGTTGCTGAATGACTCACATCAACATATGAGCATTTAAACAAGATAGAGTGATTTTTTTTTTAACCTTGACAAAAACTGTAGGAATTCTGGGTGGGTTGCAGGAACGACAGGTGATAGTTTGTATTACTCCAGGATATAAATTTTTTGCCTCAGATTTCTGCTCTTTGGTATACCCATTTGGTTCATTACAGAGATAGTGATTGAATGGCAGTTGAATGAGGCTGAGATTCTGCGATCATTCAGAATTTTCATTGCCAAATTTCAATACTTAAGAGACAAACTAGGAACTCAAAGAGTATTCGTTATATGGAATGAAATGTAAAATTAAGGAAAAAGAAAAGAGTCAGAATTTCGAGAGAGATACTTTGATAATATTAGAGCATTGTACAGCATGAGGGAACCAGACCTTCACACCAGTTTAGTATAAGTCAACCAAATCTTTGTTATCCTGTGACCTCACGAAAACTGATAATGGAGATATGGAGACGAAAAGCTCTCTTAAGGGTAACAAACTGCTTCAACAATTCTAATTTTACAAAGCACTTCAAATATTGCATACTATAACACATATAAGAGCCGTGATGTCTCATAAACATATGTCACGAATTATCGGAACTCCCAAGTCAACAAGAAAAACATTGATATGCTGCCCGTGATTCATCAGCTTATTTATTTGCAGAATTAATTTGCATGCCATGAACTTCAGGCGTTCTTTGCTTGCTACACTAGTCGCTCGCCCTGCATCATAACCTTAGAGTATGGAAACCATCAGAACACGCATTAATGCACTTTCATATATAGAGTGCTAGTAACAGTTGCGTGCAGCTGTCAGATGGGATACCTAAAGATTGGTGTGTTACACACCATCCTCTGACGAGTTGCTGGTTTGCGTATCTCGAGTTTATATGAATACGCCACAGTTTGAGAGATAATAGATTCAAAATCTCATTTGAAAATCATCAACATATAACTGAGATATCATAATGTCCTAATATGGCGGATATGAGTCTAGAAAACTGGCCAATACGCATTTACAGACCCTCTATATAAGCGTATAACCTCTGTTGCTGTTTTTCCTGAAACCACATCGACAATTTCAGTTGTTGATACCCCCATCTCATATGAAGTTTGCTACTAAAGGAAGCGTAAGCTCTTGATTCCTTGTCCAGAGTGTCGCGATTCTAGGCCTGAAGTACCGGCACACGTCGTGGATCGCGAGCCAGTCTGTTTCCTCCAGCCTTCGACGGCGCTCAGACTCGGGTTCCGACTTAACCGGCGACCTCGGATGCCGGTATTCATGCGCTATTCAGCACAGAAAAATCTCAATATTCTTGACATTCTTAAATTTTGTAGATGAGTTCACATATTAGGATGATGATTGTCCTTTCTCTGTGTGGGTAGTATCCGAAAAACTTCGACGTATCACACCTGTTAGTATCACACCTTTGGTGGCAGGGAGTATGTCGATGCTTATGAATAGGAGAATGATCCCAGCGTTCAGCTTGAAAAGCTTAGTATCCAGGATCCTTCTATACCAGATCGCTCTTTTGTCGAAGCACTGGAGTGGGGCTTACCACCTATGGGGGCATGGGGTTTCGGAATTGATCGGCTAACTATGCTGCTTACTGAGAGCGAGCGAATAAGTGATGTTTTGAGCTTTGGTGATCTTAATCAAGTGAGACGCCTCTAGTGTACATATCTATATATACATGTAGTTGTATATATTTCAGTTTAGAAAATAGCAGGGCTAGGTTAAACTCCTTCGCGGAAGGAAGCTAGGTAGAACAACTAAATAACG
Organism: Starmerella etchellsii; assembly: GCA_030490775.1. Lineage (NCBI taxonomy): Eukaryota > Fungi > Ascomycota > Dipodascomycetes > Dipodascales > Trichomonascaceae > Starmerella > Starmerella etchellsii. The sequence continues at coordinate 80,360 of JAMSGL010000027.1, forward strand.
ACCTTACGGCTATCGTTATTAAAATCCCTAAACATGATACATACGGTGCATCCAAAAAATTTTAGGAAGGCTTTCGATCTTTCAGAAAATAAACCACAAAGTCATCGAATTCAATTTTTCTTTCTAGATGCGCCGTGTACCGCGTTTATATATAATCTTGCGCCATTCCTACCATGCAAGATTTCAACGCTATAACCTTATAAACACCAAAATTATTATTTATGAATCACAAACTGCTCCTAATCGTGAAACTATGCTTCAAAAGTGATGAAAATAATTCCTTTCGCACATCTAATTATCTTCGAAAAGCATTTGTAAGGCTTTAAGTGAGAGCGAAGAGATCACAGGGAACGAAGCAATGAATTTCTTATTAAAAATCTCCTCACGCGTTGATTGGAAACAAGATCTACATGTTGGAGGCAGCCAAGAATACTCCCCTTGACCTGGCTTGGCTGATTGCACATATCTGATTAATTTTTAGCGACATTAAGCGACCTAGCGCCCAAAATATCAACGGATAAGAGAGTGACAACAACGAAGGACAAAATATTTGAAATGATATCCTAGGAATTAAGTGTATGGATATGGATGTGCTTCAGCCCGGTTATGTTGATATGATTGAGACTCACACATACTCACGACTGAGTCTTGAAGTCACCCTGCGTAACCCTTCTTTTACCGCTTTCGAACATGCCGACGACTAAGCCTCATTTCCCTCACAGCTTATTGCTAGGTAGACCCTACCCACGCATATCTGCAAAATGCATAGAGCCCTAGGGTTATGGTGTCCCTGAGTCAGATGTGCTAGGACCCTAAGTCGTCATAATAGATCCGGAATACCTCCCGAAACGCACCAGGTCTTACCGATTACCGGCATGTAAAACCAATTAAATCAAGATAAATACACCGAATGTAGCTGAATAATTGCAGCTGCTTCAGGGGGCCATTTCAAGCGCCCTGGGCTTTCAAGTGTGTCTTGGCACATGGGCAAGGGCATTAGGTGCCAAGAGAAGATTTTCTAGTAGTGGAAGTATAGGCAATCTACATGGGCGCACTCTAGAACTACGCGATTCCCCTGCATGCGTGGGTTAAGTTATCATACATAATCATTGGGGAAAATTTGAAGTCTAGACTCTGCCAGGCACGATCAAAGAACCTTGTGCAGTTGAATTGCACCTCAAAGCCAATAGAATATTCAGTCAAGCTCAGTCACTGTATTTTCGGCTTAGGAACACTATTTAGACCATCACATCTTGCCCATGTGCCAAGAGAAGGTTTTCCAGTAGTGGAAGTATGGGCAATCTGCATGGGCGCACTTTAGAACTACGCGATTCCCCTGCATGCATGGGTTAAGTTATCTTACATACTCGTGGCGAAAAATTTGAAGTCCAGACTTTGCTAGATACGATCAAAGCAACTTTGTATTTCTTTTTTTTTTTTTTTTTTTATAACTTTACTTCAAAGCTGTTAGAAAAATCGGTCAAGCTCGATCACTGTATTTTCGGCGTAGAAACATAACTTAGGTCATCACGTATAGTAGAATTTCGATGACGTGAGGGATATTGTTGCTCGCCTTTTGCGTAAGAAATCTTGCAAATGTGTGCATTGATCAAACGTGGAATGTAGGGTTAGGCGAGAGAATCCCTGATGAGCGTGCCCACTGCGCGTGCCATGATCGGGTTAATTATCGCTACTATATAACGCGGCTTCACCTCGATCTTTTACTGGTAAGCTGTGATGCTAAAACTCTTTTATTTAGCTCTTGCCAGTGTTATTGGAACTGTCTTAGCGCAGGGAGCCCCTATACAGGGCTGTCCTGGACCTAAAGTTCTAAGAGACGGATTCGACGTTACATTCTACACTTATCCGCTCTATGACAGACGTGGCTACCACGACAATTGGTACTACCTCCATGGTTACAAGGAGATGGGTCACGTCACTGGACACACCACGGGAGTTACGGATATCACCTATGACTGGAATCCTCACAGTTTCGGATCGATTAAACGCAAGATTTACGGCCAAACAGTTGAGATCACGAACTTCGGTATGGTTATGACTGGTTGGTTCTATGCTGAACAATCCGGTAAGTACGAGTTCCGAACGCCTTATGAAGATGAGGGCATTAGTATTCAATTTGGTCGCGGTAAAGCATGCTGTGGCGACTTTGACGACGATGTTGTGACCGATGAAATATCTTGGTATACAATCACTCAGCCTAGTCCCAAGCGGGTATATTCCGCTGAGCTGACCGAGGGACTTTACTACCCAATGCGCCTAGTCTACTTTAACGTCCTGGGAGGAATTACAATTAGAGTCCCGTGGATTATGCCTGATGGAAAACAGCGCATGGATTTCAAAAACGTTCGTCAGCTTGACACATCCAAGGAGTACTGCCCTGTATTTACCACAACTACCTCGAATGGCATTTTCTCCACCGAGTATACCACTACACGCATCGACGAGACAACCACAGAGACAGATATCGTCGTTGTGACCCCTACTCTCCCTGTCACCACGGTCACCAACCCAGGTGACGAAGGCACCACATACACTACGGAGGGGGCCTACACAACCGTTACGAGGCAGGACCTTACCCACACATTCACCCAGACGATTAGTGAGACATCTGTTGTCATCATAACCCCTACCGCTCCTGCCATCGCGACAACGGAAACCACCGCTTATGATGGACAAGAGACAACTACCCTCACCCAGACGGGCCCTTACACTTCCTCTAATGGTGAGACTGGTATTATCACAAGCGTGATTGTGGAAACTCCCACTGCGCCTGCTATCGCAACTACGCTCACGATACCCTGCTCTGGTACCGACACCATCGTTTTCACTGAGACCGGCCCTTACACGTCCGATGGTAAGACCGGTGTAATTACTAGCTTTATTGTGGGAACTCCGCCTACTGCGCCGGCAATTGCTACTACGTTCACCACACCCTATGGCGGTACTGAGGCTACCACTCTCACTACGACCGGCCCTTACACGTCGGATGGCGAGACTGGTGTTATCACTAGCGTGATTGTGGAGACACCCACGGCTCCCGCCATCGCGACAACAGAAACCACCGCTTATGATGGACAAAATACAACTACCCTCACCCAAACGGGTCCTTACACCTCCTCTAATGGTGAGACTGGTATAATCACAAGCGTGATTGTGGAGACTCCGACTGCACCCGCCATCGAGACCTCGGAAACCACCGCGTACAATGGCAGCGAGACTACGACGGTGACCCAAACGGGTCCGTACACTTCAGATGGCAAGACGGGTATTATAACTAGCGTAATTGTGGAGACTCCTACAGCACCCGGCATCGAGACCTCAGAAACCACCGCATACAATGGCAGCGAGACGACTACGCTGACACAGACGGGTCCTTACACTTCGGATGGCAAGACGGGTATTATCACTAGCGTAATTGTGGAGACTCCGACAGCACCAGCAATTGCTACTACGGAGAATACTCCGTACAATGGCACTCAAGCTACCACTCTTACTCAGACGGGTCCTTACACTTCGGATGGCAAGACTGGTA
>JAMSGL010000028.1:0-83259 GCA_030490775.1 Starmerella etchellsii
ACCAGCGCCGTAAAGTTCGGCAGAGCCGCGGCCTGCGCCTCGAGCGCCGCAAGCTGCTCTTGTTTCTGCGCCAGCAGCGCCGAAAGTGTATCAGCGCGCGCCTGCACGCGCGCGAATTCTGGTTCGGGCAGCGCGCGCGCGCCCTTGCTCGACAAATGCAGCACAAGCACGAGGCTCTGGTCGCGACCGACCGCGCGCTGCAGCGCGGGCTCTACAGCCGCGGCGTCTACACTGCCGTTGCCGAGAATTTTCACAACTGCGAGGTACTGCTCGACATTAAGGCCGCGCTCGTTGAGCACGGGCAGGCGCGGGCCGTACAGCGCGGCGAGCTCGGCGAACTCGGCGCTGATCTGGGCATCCAAGGAGGCGTTTGGCGGCGCACTTCCTACTTGAGACGGCGCCGGCGCCGGCGCCGGCGGCGCGCCCTGGACCTCGTCGTCGCTGAGCCCGTCCAGCAGACTCTCAATGGCGGCGTCCATGCCTGGGCTAGGCTTGCCGCCCACCGTAAACAACACTCCACAATGGCGCCGTGTCTCGAGGAACAGCTGCGCGCCGTGCACTCTGAGATTGAGGCCGAGCTCCGGCGCTCGGCGGTGCTGCTCGAGCAGCTGCAGAGCCAGGTGCGGATGTCGCTGCGCGCGGCGCCGCTGCAGGCCGACGCTCTTCGGCTGTGGGCAAGCCGCAGTGCTGAGCCCACAAACCACGGAAAACCGGCTTAATAAAACGCAATTGTCTCTTGGTACGAAATTTTTTTGGCCAATTCTAGTCGGCAAGGTGCGTGCGCGCCCGCGCTTTTGCGGCCCGGCCGGATTTGGCCCTTACCACCCTGACCGATCAGCACCGCACGGGCGTGTAGTTGATCGAGCTGAGCAGCATCGAGACGCACCTTCAGTGCTGCGTTTAGCGAATCGCTTTGCTCGCTGCCCCGCTCATGGACGCTGGAACTCGGGCCACCGACCACTACGCCCGGGCGCTGCCGCATTGGCGGTTCTGGCTGCGCGCGCAGTTCCTCGAGCTTGTTCGAGACGAGACGGCCGTGCTTGCGCACATCCAGCGCCGCGTGCGCAGCCCCCTGCTCGACCAGTACTTCGCGCTGTCGGCAAACATCGGCACGCACACGTTCTACATGATCATGCTGCCCGTTTTCTTTTGGTACGGCGACTTCCGCATGGGCATCCAGGTCGTGCTCGTGCTCGCGCTCGGCGTGTTCACGACCGGCTGCATCAAGGACCTGCTGTGCCTGCCGCGCCCGCGGTCGCCGCCCTTGCACCGCATCTCGATGAGCGCGTCCGCAAAGCTCGAGTACGGCATGCCCAGCACGCACTCGTGCAATGCCGTGAGCGTCGCGCTCGTGTTCCACCAGTTCGACCCGCAGTCGCGCTTGGTTGCCGGCACGAGCATTTGGCTTCTAGCCACGCTCGTGGCCGGCCGCGTGTACACGGGCATGCACGGCTTCCTCGACATCGCCGTCGGGTGCACGTTCGGCGTGCTCAGCTACTGGCTGTCGCTTCTCGTGCTGCGTGTGTTTGACTATTCGAGCGTGGCTGACAACGCCGCGCTCACTCTGCTGTTTGTTATCGGCATCTCGCTGTCGCCGAACCCGGCCGACGACTGCCCGTGCTTTGACGACAGCGTCGCCTTCATTGGCGTCGTGCTCGGCATGATGTGGACGCTCGCGTTCACGCCGTCGCCCGTGCCTTTCGCCGCCAAGTTCGCCCACGCCTCGTTGGGCCCGGGGGCGCTGGCCGCGCGCGCCCTGGCCAGGTTCGTTGTGGGCGTGCTTTTTGTTGTTGTTTGGCGCGACGTGTCCAAACGCGTGCTCCTTAGAGTGTTGCCGCCCGTGTGGCGCGTGCTCGACCGGCTCGGGCTGCGCAACCCGCGGCGCTTCTTCCTGCCGTCGCCGGCCAAGCTGCTCCCGCCGGCGGCCGTTGCCGACCAAATCCTCGACGGCTCGCCGTGCGACTTCGTGCACACCTTGCAGGGCCCGCCCCACGACTCGGTAGGGCCGCAGTCTGCCGCGGATCTCTACGAGGCGCGTCAGGCCGAGGCGCGCCAGGCTGAAGCGCGCGAGGCCGGCGCGCCCACCGCAACCGCGCCCACCGCCACTGCCGGCATCGAGCAGCCGCGCAAGCACTACGACTTCGAGGTGTTCATGCGCCTCATCGTGTACGGCGGGATCGGCCCGATGGCGCTGTACTGCGCGAAGACTGCGTTTTCGTACCTTGATGTGTAGCTAATTAATTTATATGCAGCTAGTTAATTTATATGTAGCTAGTCAATTTATATGTAGTATAGCAGCCTGCTGCCTTCAACTCACAAGGAGCAAAATTGCTCTCAAGACGGCCCGGCGCCGCCCAAATCCTCGGCCCCGGACGCGCGCCGGCCCTCGCCAGCTCGGCGCGGGTTCGCGTACGGGTGGTAGTACTCGGTCCGGCCGCTCAGGAAGAAGCGGCGCTCGCGGGGCCCGAGCTTATCGGCCATGGCCCGCGCGGTCTGCCGCAGCTCGGCGATTTTCGTCGCGAGCAGGAGCACGCGGGCCGACATCAAGCGGTGCGGGTCCCAGACCCGCTGGAACTCGGTGAATGCGCGCCGCGCGCGCTCGCTATCGCCCCACCGGTGCGCGGCCTCGATGTCCACGGCGAGCAGCTGCACGTAGTACGGGCGCCCGCGCGCGGCAGCAACGGCGCGGTCGAGCTGTGCGGCGCGGCCGAACTTCATGTAGCCCTCGGCAATGAGCAGCGCGACCCGCGGGTTTGCAGCATCGATATCGAACTTGCGCTGGAGGCTGCGCCACTCCGCCTCGGGCGCGGCCACGCGCCGGCTGAGGTCGCGGAACCACTGCCCGTCGTTGTTGGCCATGGCGAGCTCGAGGCACAGCGTGAACGCCGGTGTTTGCAGCGCCGCGCCCTGCCGCTGGCCCATGAGCACGGACTCCATGATCGTTTGCGCGGCCTGCGCGTGGCCGAGCTCGAGCAAACGCCGCGCGACCATTTGGTAGGTGCTGATCCGCCTGATTTGGTGCGTCCAAAAAATGTGCGCGACCTCGCTGAGGATCGATGGGTGGTCCTCAGCCAGAATGCGCCGCAGCTCGCGGCTGAGCCGGGTCTGGCCGATCGGCTGCGAGCGCGGCGCTGCGTCGCGCGCGTCGATGAACTGGCTCAGGTAAGCGAACTCGTCGCTCGCGATCTCTTGCTCGAGCAGCGCGCGCTCCGCGCCGTCGTACAAAAATAGTTTCTGCGCGATCCGCCGCATGATCGCCTCGACTTTCGAGCTCTCAACGCGCTTCGCGCCGAGCCACTCGTCCGTCGGCTCGGTCGTCAGCTTGTAGTACGACGTCTCCCACGGCAAGCCGGAGAACGCCCGCGTTGGCGCCCGCAAATGGGGCCCGCGCAAATGGGGCCCGCGCTGCAGCGCCGTCCGAAACCAGCGCATACCCTACAGACAAAACCCCGCCGAACAAATGTTAGCACTATTAGTACTATTAGCACTATAAGCAGGATTAGCAAGATTTTAGCAGAAGTAGTAGCACAAGCAGTTCAGATGGACAGTTAAACTTTTGCGGTCCAAGCGGTCTGCCATAATAGCGCCGATCCAGCCCTACCCCGCCTAATGCTGACGCTGCAATTTCAAGGCGACTTTGACAACGTGAGCGAGTTCGGGTTTGTGGACACGCCCGAGCAACCGTTCTACTTCACTTTCCGCGTGGAGTGCGGCAGCTGCCACGAGGTGCACCCGAACGACATCGCGTTCACGGCGCACGAGCTGCACGCTTTGCCGTCGTCGCGCGGCGAGGCGAACTTCAGCATGAAGTGCAAGTTCTGCGGCAAGGACGGCAACGTCACGACCGAGCCCAAGCTCGCGACCTACAGCGCCGAGGCTGCGCAGGGCAAGCCGGTCTCGATGGCCTCGTTCGACTGCCGCGGGCTCGTCCTGCACGAGTTCGTGCCCCGCGGCGAGTTCTGGGCCTCAGCGGAGTCCGGCTCCAAGTTCACGCTCGAGTTCGACGACGGCGAGTGGTACGACTACGACGAGAAGGCCGGCCAGGAGGTGAGCATCACCGGTACGCAGTGGTCCATCGTGAAGACTAAGTAGGTTGCGCGAAATAGTACATATAATTGAGCAAACGTACCCAGGTAAGTAAGTCAAGCAGTAGAAATTAACGTCTATTTTGGCCGTGTTTGTTTGGCGCGGGCTCATCCATGGCCTGATCTGTAGGGTACGGGCGGTAATTTTTTCCATGAAGCTGCTGACGACGAACTTTGTGCAGTGCGCGGTGAAGTCCTGCGCGCGGTCGACGGACGCGTTCCCGCTGAAGTACGAGGAGTGCGAGCTCGTGAGGCAGGACCTCGAGTTCGACCCGCAGTTCGTCCTCAATGTCATGGGCAAGCTCGACTGGCCGGCGCTGCTCAGCGTCGCTGCGGACCTCGGCAACACGGACCTGCCGCCGACCAAGCCGGAGGCAGACGAGTCGAACGAGCAGCTGCTCCGCGACCTGCACGCCCTGCTGCTCGAGACGCAGATCAAGGACGGCAAGATGACGTGCAAGAACTGCGGCAATCTGTACCACATCAAGAACACGATCCCGAACTTTTTGCTGCCGCCGCACCTGGCCTAACTATTTATTCTATTTATTGGCGTCGTGCTGCGAGCCATTGCCTGCATGCCATTGCCTACTGCCATTGCCTACTGCCATTGCCTGCCATTGCCTGCCTGCCATTGGCGTTATAAACGTGATGCCATTGGTTGCATACCACTGGTTGGGAACCCAGTGTATTGATTGGTTGCCTTTGGTTGCGTGCCGGAGCACCATGCACTCCGTCCTCCACTGCCTTCCTTCAATGCCTTTCTTCAATGCCTTACTGGCAGTTTCCTTACGTAATCCAGAGTATATACGCGTAACCCTGCCTCTGTCCTCCTTGGACGACCCGCTGCCGGCGAAACTGCTGCCGGCTGGTGCAGGCTCCGGTGTCCACAGGCCGCTATTTTGCTCCTTGATACGCTTATTTTGCATATTGTTTCGGCCTCTAGTCCTGCTGGCCTCGCGCTTGGATAGCAGGATAGGGGGCCCCCCACGGGATCTTGGTCCGCCCCGCAAGCTGGACCACAGGACAGGAGCGCTCGCGCCGCCCGGCACTAGTGCCGCGCAGCCGGCCGTCCCCGGGACGTGCGGCCCGTGGGCCGCATTCTCTCGGTAAGTAGCCCCTTTTTCCTCTATATGGACTATACTAACCACTATCAACTCATTAATCTGGACTCACTGCAGAGTGTCCGCGACGCACTTGCGCATGTCCACAAGCAGATCGAAGCACTGCGTGCGGAACTCCGGGTTGCTGCGCACGCAGTCCTCGTACGCCTTCATCTGCGGCTGGCAGTTCGCGATGATCTTCTTGAACGAGGGCGCCTTGCTCGTCACGCACGAGCTCAGCGTCTTCTGCTCGCCAAGGCACGCCTGCGCATCGCCCTTGCCAAGGCACTCGTAGTACCGCAGAAACTCCTCAGGGCACACCTCGGCAACCTCCTGCACGAGCTTGTCGTCCAGCAGCAGCGACATTTTGTTATGGGTCTAGGTACCCTGGTTGCAGGGTCGCCTAATTATGTACGTATGTAGCCAAAGTCGGGCAGCCGGCCGCCGGCAGCGGCTGGCGCAATTAAACACATTGGGGCCGTTCAGCAGTGTCCAGTTTGCTATTTGAACGCAGCGCGACGCGCCGTCTTTTGGCCGGTGGACCAGGGTTGGCGCGGCATGTCAACACTGAAGATCGGCGACGAGGTCGTGCTGCCCCAGGGCCAGAGCGCGGTGCTGCGCTGGATCGGGCACATCCCCGGGCGGCAGCCGACGGAGTTCGCGGGCGTCGAGGTCCTTGGCCCGGACGCCGAGCTCCACGGCAAGCACTCGGGCACGTACAAGGACCAGCAGATCTTCCAAACGAGCAAGCCCGACACGGGCCTGTTCGTGTCGTACGTGCAGCTGCTCAGCTGCAACGTCCGCGGACCGTCCCCCGCCCCGGTCAATGGCGCCGAGCTGGCTCCCCAGGGGGGTGCAGCTCCCCGAGGTGCCACGCCCGGGGGCTCCACGCCCGGAGGCTCCACGCCCGGGGGTTCCAGTTCGTCGGCCGAGAGGCAGTTCTTCCGCGACACGCTCGCCGCCGTCACCGCGAAGTCGGACGAGCTCGCGCGCACCTACGAGGAGCGGATCGGCGCGCTGCGCCGCGAGTTCGACGAGCAGATCCGCCGCGCGCGGCGGTCGTCGGCGATGCTCCCGTCCGGCGTTGAGGTCGACGAGCAAAGGCTTGCCCTCGCAGCCATGCAGAACAAGCTGCTGGACGAGCGCGCCGCAAAACAGGAGGAGAACGACCGCCTGCGCAGCGAGCTCCAGCACCTCCGCAAGCTCGCCGGCGGCGTCGACGACCTCGAGGCGCTCATCGCCGACATCCAGAGCAACGAGCAGCACCTCGCGCAGCTCCGGTCAAAGGTCGAGGGCGTCGACGCCCTCAAGCAGCAGCTCGCCGACGCGCTCCGGCACTCGACAGAGCTCGAGCTCGCGCTCCAGCGCCAAAAGGACCCGAAAGACCCGCCCGCAAAGCGCGACTCCGAACAGCAGGCGCAGCTCGAGCGCCAGGTGGCGCAGCTCGAGCGGCAGCTCGAGGCGAAGCTGCTGCGCGAGTCCGAGCTCGAGGCAGAGACGGACGCGCTCAAGGCGCGCACGCACGCCGACGCGGCCGAAATCGCCCACCTCAAGGCAGAGCTCGAAAAGAAAGCTACACAGATGCCGGGACCGCAAGCCCCGGCGACCCCAGGGCGCCCCGAGCCCGAGCGCGTCGAAGACGTCTCCATGCTCGACGTGCCCGTGCCGGACAAGCTCACGTACGACGACTCCATGGACATCGCCGCTGGGCGCACGGACTGGTGCTCTCTGTGCGAGCGCCAGGGGCACGTCACGACCGAGTGTCCGTTCTAAACCACTTCTCATTTAATTTATTTATTACACATTAGGCAGGCTTCTGCGCAGGCTTCGGGACGTAGACGAAGTCCATGTACGCCATGACGACGCCGATCACCGACGTCGCCAGGCTCGAAAGGCCGTTGTTTTCTTCGAGGCTGACCGACTTGCCCATGACGTTCTGGAGGGCAATGAAGAAGCCGGCCCAGGCAAGCACCTTCGAGCGCATGAACATGCCCACCATCGGCAGAGACTGCGAGACCATGCTTCCGGTCTCGTTCTCGATGGCGTCGGGCGTGTGCACGTACGGGAGCGCGTATTCGGGCCGCCGTTTGTCGCTCATGATCTACAGATCTACGAAGCGGGCCCGGGGCTATCGCCTGCCCTAACACTGTCCCTAACAGTATCCCGTGGCTGCGCCAGACAGCTCTAAGCTGCTGTTCACAAATGTTCCTTGGGGAATTGGAAACTTCTATCGCTTTCAATACCTAAATGGCTCGCTCTAATTTCTTTTATATATGCTATCGTACGTCTATACCTCCTCCCCTTCTCCATAGCCCAGCTCATGCCATCTCCAAACAAACGGTTCCTCGCCAACACCTTTCTCTCTGAGATATTTCGCTCGTTGCTGTCATTTATCACTGGCTACTTTGTCGACTCTAGCTACTTGTCGACTCTATCGTTGTAGCTGCGTCAATGGCGGTTCTTCTCACCGGTTCTGCCCTTACCTTGCGTCATGCAGGGTAGGTACCTTAAGCATGCATATAATACATGCCCGGCGCCATCATCAAAGCGTTGATTATGATGCGTGCAGCGGTATCCAACGCATGCTCCGGCATAATTGAGTTCCGTCAGTGCCAAAGCAAGACAGCTGCACTAAAATCAGTGCCCTCTAGAAGTCCTGAAAAGTGACCGAACTCCCTAATTCAACTCTATACTCGTACCCCCGCCGGCAGATCTCGACATTAATTAGCGTGAAACTCTACAAATGCCTCACATTTGCGTCACTGATCTGTTTATTTGGTATCCAATCTTATTTTGCCCGCCTAATTTCGCGTCTCAATTGATTATATATCTGGCAGGTGGCGGCCCGCCATGCTCGGACGCAAGTGTCAGACACAGATATTATATCCCGGACTCGACCCTGCATTCTCTCGAAGCCACTACCCGCCCCATAAGCTTCGCTGCGCTTGGGTGCCATTCATATCTTTTTAGGCATAGAGAACCAGAACCTCGAGCAGCGATCACAACCACCAAGAGTATTTTATTTGAGTTTTGTTCCAGAAAACTTGCATATGACACAGTTTTCCCTGACGCCGCCGCCAATGGCAGTTGACTCTCTGCCTTCGTCGGAGTGTGTCTCAACCCCCGTTTCAAATTTGTCTGACAGCCGGAGCTACCAGCTCCCGTTGATGTCGCTTAAGTCACCGCAGTCTCACTGCTCAGACCCCAGCAAGGAGTCTTCTGCTGGTGCCGAGGCCCGTTTTGCGCAGGCTAAACAAAGCCTGCTGGAGCTGAAATATTTTCTGCGGACGGCGCCCTTAAACTTCACCCAGGGTGACATCATCCACCAGTTCCGCTTGCCCAACGAGGAGCAGGTCTCGTGCGTTCATTGGGACGGCAGCTTCTGCATCACGGGAACAGATATTGTCCGGTCGCTGGTCCACCGGTTCGCCGTGTTCGGCCGGGATGTCGTCAACCGCAAGAAGTTCGAGGAGGGCGTCTTTTCTGATCTGCGGAACCTGAAAGTCAATATCGACTCGACTCTCGAGGGCTCAAGATCCGAGCTTCTCGAATTCCTTTACAAACGAAACTGTGTGCGCACAAAGAAAAAGCAGAAAGTGTTCTTCTGGACCGCGGTACACCATGACCAGCTGTTCATCGATGCCTTATCGCGCGAAATGAAAAAGGAAGCAGTCGGCGACGGCCCTCTGTACAGCGTCGACGTGCCCGCTGCTGGCTCTCAAGCCGTGTCCGCCTCCACAATAGCAACAAGAGAGCCGGCACTATCTTTTAAATACGACACGGCTCTGCCGCTTGCAGATCAGATCCCGAAACTGCTTGCTTCTATGAACCCAGTCCACGCTGACCTGTTCAAAGAGTTAACAACTGACGAGCCGCCAGAGGATATTGCCGCCGTGCTCGAGTCGCGGGAATCCAGCCGCCCGGCAACCCATTCTGAGTTCTACTCGGACGATATACAGCCCGATGATGAAATCTCAGCGCCGCCAAGATTGCGTTCGCCGTACCACTCTCCATACCATTCACCGTACCACTCGCCGTACCACTCGCCGTACCACTATCCGGAACCGATGTTTCCTCCAATGCACTCCTTTGATCAGAACCAGTTCCCCATGACGCCCCAAATGAATCCGCGGCGCCCAGCATGGGTGCCTAGCGAGTGGGACAAATCGCCGCCGCCTGGTGACGCATCCTCGCCGCTTATGGCTACTCCGCAGTCTATGGCCCCGTTTGGGAAACACCTACTATACCAGCCAAACAGTAGCGCTGCGTATCCTCCTCGATCGCGAGAAATTGACCGCCATTACTCTCATAAGCCTTACCAGGTTGGTTTCGATCAGCATTATCTCGACCGGCCTCACTTTGATCTGCCTCACTTTGACCTGCCTCGATTTGACCAGCCACGATTTGACCAGCCACGATTTGACCAGCCTCGATTTGACCAGCCTCAATTCGACCAGCCCCAATTCGACCAGCCTCAATTCGACCAGCCTCAATTCGACCAGCCCCAATTCGACCAGCCTCATTGCGAACAGACTCAGATTGACCAGCAGCACTTGAATCTGGCGAATTTTGATAGCTTCGAGGTCCCTGACACAGATTTCTCATTGGATGTGCTGATGCGGGAGGATCATGAACAGTTCAGTAGCTCGTGGCCAAATCGTGGATTTGATGCGCAGTATTCTGAGTTTGCTCACCATAACCGGCCCGCTCTTCGATACTCAGTCTCGGATACGAGCGAGGGTTTTCAATGGCCGCGGTCTGCGCCGAAATCTACGGACACGGCAAGTCTTCCCGACTGGATCACGTCCGACGACCTGTGCGACTTGCAGCCGCCCTTCCTGCCGGCACTTGTTGACTCTATGGCCACAGTTCCAGGACAAGCGAGCCAACTGGATAGGTTCCACTCATCCAATACAGCAGGTCGCGGCGACCCGCGGATCTCCAAGAAAACGAGCCGGAGATCCCCCATCAGAAAGTGGTCTACTTCTCCCGATAGAGGCCGCCCCTATAAATATATGTAAAATAGATTCCGAGGGTGATCCTCTCATTTATATTACTAGATCTGTGTATTCGTCGTTGTTGTCGTCATCCTCGCTCTCGTCCTCGCTCGAGCTCCAAACCAGCGCCTCCTCATCTTCGAGCGTCGTTCGTAGCAATTGCATCTGCAGAACCAATTGGTATCGCCCGTCCTCGTTCTCGTTGCGCAGGCCCGAACTGTTGATCGTTTTTCTTCTTTTGCCGCCGCGGCCGAGACTGAGCGAGTTCCGCGGCGGCGTCAGTATCCCACTAGAGTCTGAGCCCAGCATTGAGCTCTGCGAGTCTTCCCGTTTCCGGTTATTGAATGTGTTATGCGACATGAAAAAATCGTGCGGCGGATCAAACAGCTGGTCGAAGCCTGAGCCGCAGAAGGGGGAGTGCTGCCGCAGCGCGCCTTCAAAGAGAGGTGATGGTTGCTTCTCCCTGGCCAATTGTGTCCTGTATGTCCGTTTCTTAAGCTTCCTGATGTTTTTCGGATGCTCGTTCCTGGTGATGCGGGGCTGCGGCGGCATTGCTGTGAATTCTTCGAGCATGGACCGGAAATCGTATCTCGGATGATCGTCACCAAAGTTGAAATTACTCATTGGTGAACTTGCCGGAGCCCGTTACGCTGTATGGCGCTGCGATCGGAGCTTGCAGTCTCGCTAATTGGCAAACCGGCGGTGAGCGGGCAAAATGGGCGGGGCTAGGAAATTTCACGATCTCACACATGCAGTGTTTAGGTTCCAATAAAGATATTCCTGATAAGAAGATCTCTCTAGCGACAGTACAGATGCTATTCAATATTATTTACAATAAGTAGATGAATTTTAGTTGGAAAATTGCAAAAGTTTTCTAATTCTGAGCGGGCCAATCAGAACTACTTTCACTTGGTGGAGTTGGTAATTAAGACTCGCATGCAAGAATTGCGACATGTTTTTAGATGACAAGATTTACATAGTTATGCACATTAAAGAAGGTTTTTCGGCAAGCCCGCGAAATCGAACTGCTGGAGCTGCGGCGAGCCGTTCTTCGAGTAGCTGAGACGCATGCGCAGCTTGATTGCGGCGCCCGCGGTTCCGGTGACCCGCATTTTTTGGGAGGCTGTCTGTCCCGAGCCCAGACTCTGGTCGGAAATGCCCTGCAAAGCGAGCTGCTGCGACTTGGGTAGAGCCACTTGCAGGTTAAGGTCGGCAACCGGGACGTTGGCGCTGAAAAACGCCGTGAGCTGGGCCTTGCCGGGGGCCTCATTCTTCGCCGCGAACTTCAGCGCGAGGTCGCTGTTAGACCACGCTTCGACGCTTTCGGGCGCTGCCGCTGCTGGGGGCGCGATGGAGCCCAGGTTGTCCAAGGGGCCCACCTCGGCGGCCGCCTGGGTCGCCGGAGCCGCCTGGGTTGCCGGGGCCGCCGGTCCCGCCGGAGGAGCATCGAATAGCGACAGAATGTCTTGGCTCGCGGCGCCCTGGTTCGCGGCACCCTTGCTCGCGGCGCCCTTGCTGGCCGCGCTCGGCTGCGAGGCTGGTGCCGCGCCCGGCTCGCTCGACCCAAAGATGTCGGTGAGCAAGTCCGAGGATGCCTTGGACTCGCCGAGATCCAGAAGGTTGCCAACGTCGGCCTCCTTCGGCTTGGCGACCGCGGCGGCGGCCGGCCGGCGGCGGCGGCGGATGAGTGCCTTGCTCATAGCCTTGGCGTGCTGGGCCTCGAGGTCGTCGCCGAACTCGGGCGCGGGCATCTTAGCCAAAATGCCCTTGCGCAGAGTGCCGCCCTCGTTGAGTAGCACCGAGTACTCGACGGCGCGCTGCTGGAGCTCGCTGTCGACGGCGCCCTCGAGCCTCTCGATTGTGCGGCGGATGACCTCGACCTCGCGCGCCTCCTTGCAGCGCGTGCTCAGCTTCACGAGCGCATTGATGGCGTACTCCTGGATGACCTCGTTCTCGTAGGGGCTGCGCATCGCCGCGAGCACGAGGTCGATAACGGCAGAGGCGCTGACCTCGACCTTGTGGTCCGCGGGCTCCTCGGCCGGCACGAACGAGCCCTGCTTGAGCAGCGCGTCGCCGTACTCACCAATGAGCCACAAAGCCACCACGGAAAGCCCCTGCTGGCTGAGGTCGTCCTTGAGCGCGGCAAAAGCCTGCTGTGTCGCGTAGACCTGGAGCTCGGGCGCGTTGATGACGAGCAGCAAAAACGCGCTCATGACGTTCTCCTGCGTGTAGTTGCCGGCGTGCATGAACATGCGAAGCAGAGTGTCGATGTGCCACTTGACGTTCGGCGCAAACCGCTCGGCGTTGAGGGCGATCTGGAACACGAGCTGTGGCTTGAACTCAGCGTCGCAGCGCTCGAGAACGGCTAGCAGCTCGCGGACCATGAGGCGGACGTTCTGCGCGTTGATGAGCACGTACGTGAGGTCGAGCGCGCGCCGCCTGATGCTCACGTCTGGGTCGCTCGTGCAGTCGAGGATGGTTTGGCGGTGCCGCTGCACGGCGGCGGGCTCGAGCTCCACGACGCGCAGCAGGGTGTTGAGGGCGGCGTACCGCGTGTTGATGTTCTTTGTTGTCAAAAACTTTGCGAGGATGTTGATGCCGAGCACGCGCAGACCGGAGTCGGTTTGGGCGGCGCCCGTGTCGATGCCGAAGATCGTGAGGACGGCCTCGTACAGAACGGCGTTGCCGACGTTCTTCGAGTTGTCGGTGTTCGTGGCGATTGCCGCGAGCAGGTCGCTCATCTGCTCGCTGAGCTCGGCGTTGTCCTGGCCGAGCGCGCGGAGCAGGCGCAGCAACTTGCACTGCAGGAACGGGTCCGGCACGCCGCCGACGTCGAATTCCGGAGCAAAGCCGCCGCTGCTCAGCTGCTTGAGCTTGTGGAAGATGCGCGGCAGCACGGGCGCGAACTGGTCCACGAGATCCGGGTTGTTGTCGATCATGTCCGTGGCGAGGCTCGCGCCGCACAGCAGCACGCCGTGGTTGTCGTCGCCCAACAGCGCCTTCGCATGCTCAACAAAGATGTCCTCGTACTCCGGCACGCGCCGCAGAACGCGCAGGGCGCACAGCGCGGCCTTCTTGCGGATGTACGGGTTTGGCGCGGCAATGAGGGTCTCGACGCGGCCGAACAGGTCGCGCGCCATCGAGACGCTCGCGATGTTGGCCAAAGTCGTTAGCGCGAGGCTGACGACGTACTGGTTCGAGTGGTTGAGGTCGGCGTCGATGCTGTTTGTGACGAGCATGAGCACCTCCTGGTCCTCGTCGAGCAGCAGCATTGTGCCAAGGTAGCCCAGCCGCTTGTCGGTGAACTTCGGGCTCGCGAGCAGCTTGAGGCACTCGACCTGCCCGAAGTGCGTGCGCTCGCCGAGCGTGAACAGGTAGAGCAGCTTCGCGACGTTCTCGCGCCGCGACCGGCTCGACGCGCCCGTCGACTGACGGAACGCCGACCGGATCTTCGCGCTCTCTTTCTGAATCACGTTGCGCTCATCCTTCAGCGTCTTCGCCGACCGCACGCTCTTGATGAACGACTTCAGCGAGCCCATGTCGGATGCGTGTGGAGGCCAACCCGCACCCACGTCCTTGGCGTAGGGGTCGCCGACGCGGATGGGCAGACTGCAGCTATAAGAGGTATATAGGATAAAATTTGGGAATATGAAGGCCTCAGGGCCTTTTTTGAGACGAACACTGGCATCTTAAGGGGCGTGGTTGGTGGAGACATGGCAAAGGCAGGGCATCAAAGACAACCTTGTTAAGGGCCAGACGCTGCGCGAATTGCCAGATGACGCGCACGAGAGCGAGACATTGAGCGCGAGAGCGAGACAATACGCGCAATATCCAGGCAATAAGCGCGAGATCCAGGCACCAAGCGCGAGATCCAGGCACCAAGTGCAAGAGCTCGGCGATGTGTGATACAGACTCATTGGCGACAGTGAGACGCGGAATGATTCCATAGACATGCAGACCACACGCCTACCATTGTAAACGAGGTCCAGCCAGCAAGCTGACGCACGACGCAGGACACCAATGATGGACACCCTAATGCTGAGGCCACGGAACAGAACGCACGATTAGCCGAACTCATCCACCTACCACGCTAGACCGCATTGGGCTCCTCTATAGATACTACAAAGACCTACCTTTTTTTGATGAGGCGATTTCAGGAACCAGATAGATAGACTGCATACACCCTACCCGTAGCCCCTGCCCCATAAACAACATGGCCACAGGCATTCTTTTCAAGCAGGACGCGATTCCCCACAAAATAAGCGGCCAAGATCTGGTCACGGAGTCGGGAGCTTACAGATTCGGGCGCTTTATTGAAGCGCTGCCCACGAAGGCTGCCGGCACGGCGTTCGTTTTCGGCGACACGCCAGATGGCGCGGTGGTTTCGAGCCTTATCGGCCCGCACACGGCCGTCGAGCAGCGCTTCGATAGTGGTGTGTGTTTTTACACGGCCGGGTCTACGCGAGTCCTTGCCGTGTCGTACGCCGAGCCGGCCCACTGGCCGGCGTTTGTGCAGGTGCTTGCGGCGGCCGCCCGCGGCAAGTACGTGCCGTACTTCAGAAGCAAGCTGACGCGAGTTGCGTACCCGCTCTTGCAGCAGGACTCTGCCGTCGAGGTGTACGTGCACCTGCCGCTAAGCGACGCTGCGCGTCTCGCCAACCAGCTTGTGCTCGCGCAGACCTACGCGGACTGGGTGGACTCGAGCGCGCGCACGCCGGATCTCGTACCAAAAACCAAAGAGCAAGGCCTTTTCGAGGCGGTTGTGGCGCGGTGCGAGGTGCTCTCGCGCCTCGAGCGCGAGTTCAGGCCCGCCGTCGAGCTCGCGCGGCGCGAGCAAACACGCCGCCAAGCCGCCAGAGACGAGCAGGCCGCACTGCGCCTCTCCGAACTGCGCACAGAGCTCGACCGCATCACTTTCGCCATTGAAGTGCTGCGCACAGACACGGCGGTCCTGCGGCGCGAGCTCGCGCCGGCGCCGGCGCCCGACGCAGCGCCCGCTAGCCTTACTGACCAATTTTTAGCCGCAAAGGATAACCAAGCCGATGCTGTGCGCCAGCTGAACACGGCTGACTGGCGCAGCCTCGCGCTAGTGACCCAGGGCCCGGCCGTGCGCGAGCTCCTCGCGACGGCTGCGCGCATCGACGCGCTCGTTGCCAGCAAGAAGCAGCACCCGCCAAAAGCCGAATCAGCCAGCTAAACTTGTCAAAATCAGTGTCGCTAATTATTCTGACGTTGCGCCGGAACGCATATGAATACGACGATACGACGATAACGGCGGCTAAGAGCAAGAAAGTGCTATATGGCTATGAACGGCTAGAAGGCCCACATTTTATATAACTTGAGTATTTATGATGGCTGTGCTGGCTTTATTTTTCGGCTTGCGGGGTTTGGCGGAGATAATAGGCGGATGGGGGCTATATATAGGAGGACCCCCGCATAGATCTCTAATCTGGGCGGAGGTTACCGCTAGCTACCCTCGCCACATTTTCCCAGAGCAGATGACGCCTGTCCTCGGATACGGCCGCGTCGACGGTGAGCGCGCGCGGTCCGAGTCGCCACAGTCGTATAATTCGCAACACTCGCCACCACCTATCAACCTGCTGCAACGCTTGCGAAGCAGGGACCACGGAGATCAGGACACGAAGCCCACACCGGCCAAGTCGGCCCCACCGCACCCCGGATCTGCGCCCGCGAACGGCGACACTTCTTCTGGAGGCCACAATGGGAGCCAAAACCATGCTGGTCGATCTAGCACTGGCGCAAGAGGCCCAGATGCGAAGCCGCTGAACATCAACGACTACTGCTTCGGCACCCCGAAAAAGGTCGGCCAGTCGCACTCGGGCGGCGTCGAGCTGTTCATGTGCACGCAGGAGAACGCCGTCTTTTTGCCGTCGGTGCGGCGGTCCAGGCGGTCCAGGCGGTACCGCGAGTCCTACGAGGCGCCGCCCTCCGAGCCCGAGCCCAACGGCGAGCCCAACGAGCCCAGCGGCAGCGGAGATGGCGGAGACCCCACGAGCGACGGTCCTGACGGAGCTTATGATGCCGCCTACGACAACTTTGACGGCGACGGCGACGGCGACCGGCCCTTGCGCGTGCCCTCGAGCGACGACGACAATATGGATCCGGGGAACCTTGGCAACCTTGGAAATCGCGCCGCCGAGGCGGGCGCGGACCAGGCGGACCACTCTGTGCACAGCGGCGGCGTGAGCGACGAGGACTCGACGGCGTGCTCGATGCTGCGGGGCTCGGTGGTGCTGCGGCTCGCAAAGCCGACGAAGATCAAAGAGATTGGCGTGAACTTCTACTGTCTTAGCCGGACGCTGTGGAGCCTTTTGTCGCAGTCGTCGGTGCTGGCGGACTCGACCTTGCCGAACAATGCGCAGGTCGAGGACTCGGCGTACCTAGGGATCCACCACTGGGACTTCGTACCGCTCGAGCAGTTCGGCACGGCGCAGGCCCACTACGACAAGCACGCCGCTGGCCAGAGCTCCACGCTGATCGGGCAGGACCTGTTCGGCGCCGACGTGGCCTTGCTGAAGGACCACCCCGGCACGGCGCAGCACCGCAAGTACTCGCGCGTGTACAACAGCCAGGCGTGCCGGGTGCGGGGCCGGTCCGCGCACCCCGTTCCCGTGTTTGGGCCGCTGAGGTCGCGGCCGCGCAAGCTGAAGTCGAACAGCGTGCAGAGCGACGGCGTCGTGTTCCCCGCCGGCAGCTACGTGTACAACTTCGCGCTGCTCATCGACCACAAGACGCCCGGGTCGATCCGCGTGCCGAACGGCGAGGTGAAGTTCGTGCTGAGCGCGCGCGTCGTGCGCACGGGCGCCTTCAACATGAACATCAGCGGCCAAACCGAGGTCGACGTTGTGCGCGCGCCGCCCGAAGCGAGCGCGGAAGGCGCCGTTTTCGGGCTCTCGAACGACTCTGTGCTTCTGTCCCGGGTCTGGAACGACAGGTTCGTGTACAGCCTGAGCATGGACCACCGCAACCTGACGCAGGATGTGCCGACGCGCATGACGCTGAGCGTCTTGCCGCTCTCGGACCCGGACGTGCGGCTGCACCAGGTGCAGGTGTTCGCGCTCGAGACCGTTACGTACGTGTACTCGTTGGACCCAAACATCCGGTTCGTAGACCCGGACCTGAAGTTGCTGCTGTTCCAGAAGGACGCGCCCGAGTCCTCCGGCTCCCTGCTGCAGCCCGAGGATGCCACGACCATTTCCGCAGACCTCACCCTCGTGTCGATCCACAACCGGCACCCGCACCGCCACGCGCTGCAGCCGTTCCAGCGCGGCCGGTACGGCGAGATGCGGTTCATCGAGCCGGACGTGAAGGGCCCCTATGTGTCGGTGCGGCACCGGCTGATGCTGCTCATGCGCGTGTCGCGCGCGAGCGACGTCGACGACTCGCGGTGCCACTACGAGGTGAAGATCGACACGCCGATCACTGTTCTGAGCCGGCACTGCATCTCGGATAACGTGCACCTCCCGTCGTACGAGATGGGCGTCCAGGGCGAGCTCGAGCACCCGCCGTCGTTCGACGACGCCATGACGCACGAGCTGCTCGGCAGACCGGGCGCCGACTCGCTGCCCAGGCGCGGCGACAAGGCCGACTACGCGGAGGCCGAGGCATAGACTAGACGAGGCAGCCCAGACTAGACAAAGCAGCCCAGACTAGACAAGGCAGCCCAGACAAGACTAGACGATCTAAACTGGCCGGCAGAGTGCACCTAGCATCACCGGCCCAATGCATCCAGCCGGCACCTAGCTCGGATCCCGGGATCCAGCGGACCTAGCTGGCACACTAGCAGTGTATATACTATTTATTTATTCCGGCCACGCGACGAAGCTGCGACGAAGCTTCATGACAACGAATCTACATGACGACGAAGCCCTCCCAGTAGGTGTAGGCGGCCACGGCGGCGAGCGTCGCCGCGCCCAGCGCCGGCGACAGCTCAACGATGAGCCACACCCACATCGTGCCGAGCTGGGGCACGCGCGACATCGACGCGTAGTAGCCCTCGTTGTTGAACAGCCACACGGCGCGGCAGCCGAAGCCGACGCCGGCGCCGACACCGGCCAGACTCGCGAGCCACGAGTCGAACGGATGCAAAAGGTAGATCAGGATCCAAAAAACGGGCAAACTCTTCAGCGCGAGCACAAAACTTGGCCACCAAACGTCGTCCTGGCCGTACTGGGCGCGCGCCACAACAACAAGCGTGAAGTTCACGAGCGCGAGCGCCAGCGACATGAGAATCGCGTACCCGGTCTTGACGTCGCCAACCGCGTCCGCGGCGGCGGCCTCGCGCTGCCGCCGCCGCTCGTCGATCTCGTCAACCAGCATTGCCCAAACCTCCCCCGCATATGCCTCTCCTCGCCTGGCTCGCACTCGGCCTTGGACCCGAGCTGGCGCAGGCCGCGGCTTCGAGCGGCGCAGCGCCAGGGGGCGGGCGGGACGCGCATTGGGCGGCCGCACAGCTCGCCACGGGCTCGGCTGCGGTGTTCGGCGCCGCGAACACGAGCGAGTTGTGTAACTACGCCTTGCTCGGCTACGAGCGCCAGCAAAACAAGGCAACCGAGCTCCTGTACGCCGTGAACAGCACACACGCGCGCAGCCTCGGCACGGTTTATGCCGAGGTGGGTGCGGGCCGGCTTAGTGGCCGGGAATTCGTGTTCGGCGTCGACTACACGCCGCAGCAGATCGCCGACGCGCAGCGCCTGTGCGCGCAGATCACCGACGAGCAGCTCCTTTCCTGGCTCGTGCGGGCCAGCGGCCGCGATTACGTCGAGCAGCAGCTCCGTATGGAGCCCAAAGAGCCCAAGGAACCTAAGGAACCTAAGGTGCCTGAAGACACTCACAAGGAGCTGTGAAACTCGGCCAGCGCCCTTAAACGGTGCTCCCTATTCTAATTTCAATTCGTAAGTTATGATTATGTATAAATTAGAGGATGCTTAGAACAACATGCCCATGTCCATGTCGTCAGACTCTTCCTCCTCTTCCTGCTTCTTCTCCTCAGCAGGGGCAGCCTCGGCGGCAGCAGCCTCGCCGGCGACCGGGGCGGCACCAGCCGGGCCACCAGTGGCGCCGAAGGCGGTCAAGAGCTCCTTCTTGTCAGCCTTGGAGAGGGCGGACGCGTAGAGCTGGGCGAAGATGGGCTCGACGCCCTCAACGGAAGCGGCACCGGTGAGCGACAAGAGCTTGTCGGCGGTGATCTCGACGTCGGAGTCGGCCAGGATGATGGCAGCGTACGAAACGGCAAGGTTCGACATTGTGGTATGACGGTCTGACGAAACTGGGTTTGTCGATGGGCCGTCTGCCGCCGGGCTAGGTTACACCCGCCTTTCCCAACTGGCGCATCATCGCTTAGGTAAACACTTGCAATGCCCTAATTAGGTAATAGGCACCTGGCGAGCGCGCGACCCGATCCACTCGACAGGCATCGGCAGGCGGCGGCATGGATCTCCCGTTCGCGTACGAAGTGCCGTTCGTGTCGCAGCGGAAGTTCGCCGTCGTGCAGACCGTGGCAAAGCACGCCGTGTTCGCGCCGCCGGCCCGCACCGACTTCGACTTCACGCACAAGGCGCACGAGTTGTACCCGCTCTACGCGTCGCTCGTGCGCCAGTACGAGTTGATAAGGGACGGCAATGCTAAGGTTGACGAGCGCGGCTTGCTACGGCGAGCAATTGAGCGCGCGCGGGCCGCGCCTACCGGGGGTGTCAGGCGCGCGCCGACACCCGCGCCGGCGCCTGTGTCTGCGCCCGCATCCGCGCCGGCCATTGACTGGCAGAACTTCATTGTGCTGGAAACGGTGGAGTTCTTCACCGCGGACTTAAACGGAACGTCGCATTTGGCGCCGCCGCTGAGCCGCACCGAGATGCAGCTCGTGCGCGACACGCCCGAGCAGATGTTCCGGTCCGCGCTCACGGGCGAGCTCGTGCCGCAGTCGCAGTACAACGAGCACATCCGCGCCCACCAAATCGATCCCGAGTACTACAAGCAGAAAGAGAAGGAGCAGAAACGCAGCGAGACGAACCTCGATTACGACCATGTTGCCGAGAACCTGCGCCGGCTGCGCCAGAAACGCCAAAAACTGGACTAGAGATCTTTTTGGACTAGAGATCTTTTTGGACTAGAGATCCTTTTGGCCGAACACGTTGGCAACCACAAACACAAACGCGCGGCTAAACTCGTTCGCGTGCGGCCGCAGCTGGTGCGCGAGCGCGCGCAGCGTGGCCACTTCGTCGCCGGTCAGCACAACCGGCGTGCGCAGCAGCAGCGCCCAGGTCCAGTGGAAGTGCAGCGCGCTGCTGAAGTTCCACTTCAGAAGGTACTTGTACAGCCGGAACACGTCGGTTTGGCCGAGCGGCACGGGCTCGTTGTGCGACGCATACGCTTTCCACGTCGCGAGGCTCGTGCACTCGGGCGGGTGCACGCTCGGCAACTCGGCGTAGGCCTCCTGCGCCGTTTTAAACAGCTCGACGAGGTCACTGGGCAGATCACTGGGCAGATCACTGGGCAGATCTGTGTGGATGAGGCGGCGCGTGTAGGCGGCCACAGTTTGCAGATCGCCCTCCTCGACCTGCGCCGGCTCCAATTTCTTAGCTTGGCGCGGCGGCCCGCCGTAGTCGAGGCTGGAGCGCGGGCGTTTAGCGCGGGCCGTTGCCAAACCGGCCGCCTCGTCGCGCACGCCCGCCAGGTACGCCGCCACGCGCGCCGACTCCTGGTCGCCGTCGGCGCCAGCGTCCAAAGGGAACGCGGCCCGCTGGCCAAATAACGGATCAATGGCGCCTTCGCGAGGCATCCTGCATGTATGCACGTATTTGTATGTACGTATTTATTATTTCTGCGTGAACGTGTCCCGCCCTGCTGCCCCTAACCGCATGTTCGAAGTGCTGCTTCCGGAGCTGCTCGTTTTGTCCTGGCTGCAGCCGTTTGTGGCCGCCGGCGCTTTCTCGGCGCTCGTGTACTTCGCCGGGTGCTACATGGTGCCGATTGCGTCGCCAGCGCTTATGCAGATCGGGCTGGTTGGCAAGGACCGGCTCAAGCCCGGCCAGGACAAGCCGATCCCGGAGAGTTTGGGCGTCGTGATCGGCGTGATCTACATATTCGGCGTGCTCCTGTTCACGCCGTTTGCGCTCTCGACGGGCGGGCTCGCCGCGTACCTGAGCGGCGTGCTCTCGATCCAGTCGATGGTCATGCTCGGGTTCGCCGACGACCTCTTCGACTTGCGGTGGCGGCACAAGTTCTTTTTGCCGGCAATTGCGGCAATTCCCATGCTCATTGTGTACTACATCGAGCACGGCAACACGCACATCGCCGTGCCGCCCGTGCTCGCGCGCGCCCTCGCCGTGCCGTCGGCCGTCGACATGGGCTGGCTCTACTACGTGTACATGGCGATGGTCGCGATCTTCGCAACGAACTGCATCAACATCTATGCCGGAATCAACGGGCTGGAAGTCGGGCAAACGGTCGTTGTTGCCGGCAGCGTGCTCCTCAACGACCTCTACTACATCGTGTCGTTTTGGGTGTGGCCGCACGTCACGATCTCTTTGGAGACGTTCCGCGCCCACTCTTTGTCGCTGTACTTCGTGCTGCCGCTGCTCGCCGCGAGCCTTGCCCTCCTCAAGTTCAACTGGTACCCGGCGCGCGTGTTTGTTGGCGACACCTTCTGCTACTTCGCCGGCATGGTGCTCGCCGTTGTTGGCATCTCAGGCCACTTCAGCAAAACGATGCTCAGCCTCATCCTGCCGCAGATCGCGAACTTCGTGTACTCGCTGCCCCAGCTGTTCCGCATCGTGCCGTGCCCGCGGCACCGCATGCCGCTCATCGACGCGAAAACCGGCAAGCTCCTTCCCTCGCGGTTCAGCTACCGCGGCCTCGCCGCCTACAAGGTTCTTGTCCTGCGCGCGCTCGCCGCCGTGGGCCTCCTCAAGCTCTGGGAGGAGAGCGAGGAGGCGTCGAACATGACGCTCATCAACCTCGCGCTCGTCCACTTGGGCCCGCTCAAGGAGAGCCACCTGACAACCGCGCTGCTGGTGCTCCAGTCCATCTGCTGCGGGCTCGCGCTCGTTGGCCGGCACATGCTCGGCCGCCTCCTCTTTGGCTACGACAATGTCGTTACTCACTAGGCCACGCGCTGGATCCAGGCTGCCAAGCAACTATCTCTGACGGCTTAAAGAGCCACGGGTAACTAGTGGCAGTTACTAGTGGCATGTATAATAGAAATTAATGTTACATTGGTATCTACTTCGCGGCCTCGCCGGCCCACTCCTTGACCTCGTCGGTCTTGATCCGGCTGGTCGCGTTCAAAATGTCCGAGATCTCCGCGTGCGGGTACTCGCGCATGTACTCGGCGCACTGGCAGATCATCTCGAGCTTGTCAACGTCCTTCACAAATTTTGCCTCGTCCGTGGTCTGGAACTCGTACTCGCACCACAGGTCGTAGATCTGCTGGCCGGCCCGCGGGTTGAACTTCGAGATCAGATCCCGCAGGTACTGCATCGTTGTTAGCTCGCGGCGGTGCTTCTCCTCCTTGTCGCACGTCTTGTCGTACGGCGTGATGTCGCCAACGAGGGCCTCGGCCATGTCGTGGCACAAAGCGATCTGCTGGCACTTCGCCACGTTCAGATTTTCTTGCTGCGTCATGAAGCAGATGATCGCCATGCGGTACATGTGGTCGCCAATGCTCTCCGGCTTCGGCACGTCCCGGTCGACCCAGCCCGTGCGCTCCGTGTGCTTCAGCTTGCTCACAATCTCGAGAAAGGCCACCATGTAGGCCCCCGACGGAGCGTTCGGACCGAGCTTTTCCAGCGCCGCCAACTTTTTTTGCACAGGCTCGGGGACGTTCGCTTCGGGGGTCCACATTGTTTATGGTAGGGTAGACGCGCCCTCGGCCCAAACAATTCAAGGTGAAAAATTGAAGTGCCCAGCCGGCAAGAACCTAGAAAAATTTGCTCGGTCCATTGAGAGTGAATAGAGATTAGAAATAAATAGAAATACCTTGAACGGATCTGAAAATATGCCTAGGTCTAAAAATATTCCTAGGTCTAAAAATTGCTTAGATCTAAATGATTCTCAAAATGGTGTTGATCTAAACGGCGCAACTTTTGATCCCGCACAACCAGAGCTCTTCGTAACTCAGAATTGAGCAGTCAAAGACGACTACATAACCGGAGCTTGGTCGTTGTTGGATTGTTGGCGTTGAGGCTTTGCACTCCGGCCTCCTTCCTTATCACCGCCTTCAGGGCACGGGCCGCAATAAGTCACGATAAGTCTGGCGGTCCAGCGATGAATCTGCTCGCGGCCGTGCTCGGCTTCTTTTCGCTTTCGAATCTGTGGGAGCCCGAGGTGCCCGCCGCAGCTGTGAACCACGGGCCGTTCGAGAACTACCAGATCAGCCCGCCCACGGCCGACTTCGGCGAGCCCGTGCACACCGTCGAGCTCCTTGACCATGTTTTTGCTGCGTCGTGGGGCCAGCCGTATACGGTGCCGTACGCCGCGCCGGACTTGGAATTCTCGCACGTGAAGTTCACAATGGAGGTCTCGAGCTTCGGCGTCCAGTACGACCGGCTAGCCCACGTCTTTTTCAACGGCATCGAGCTTTGGCGGCCGTCCACGTCCGAGCCTCGCGGCAAGCGCTCGCACTCGAGCTACACAAAGGATATGTCCCAGTTCCGCAGCCTGCTCGAGGCGCCGGGCGCCCTGTCCGTCGAGCTCGACAACCTCGTTACCGAGCGTCTTGACGGGACGTTCCACGTGCGGCTCAGCGCGCAGTACTTCGCCGCGCCCGAAGTTACGAGCAATGCGTGGTTCGAGCACGAGGGAGTGCCGGCGGCGGCAATTGTGCCCGTTTTGAACTGCTCGGTTGCGACCGACCGCGTATCGAAACCTCTGCCGCGGGTTGCTGGCAACACAACCAGGGCAATTTTGCAAGTGTTCGCGAGCGGCAACGGCAACGACGAGTTCTGGTACGCCGAGAGCAGCCAGGAGGACGAGCTCGGCCCGATCCGCAACCTCAACGTCGAGGTCAACGGCGAGCTCGTTGGCGTTGTTACGCCGTTCTACCAGGTCTACACGGGCGGAATCCAGCCCGCCTTGTGGTCGCCGTTCGTCGCGCCCAACGCCTATGACGTGCCGGCGTACCACCTCGACTTCACCAATTTGCTGCCCCGGCTATGGGAGTCGGTCTCTGAGTCAGAACCAGAGCTGGAGCTGTCGCTCGTTGTTACAAACGGCCGGGATGCAGAAGTCCACCACGAGTGGATTCTGAGCGCCGCTCTGCTCACCTGGGAGTCTGCCGAGCTTGAGGGCATTGGCGGCACGGTCCAGCCGACCGAAGAAAAGAACACTTCGCGGGTCGTGCTGTTGCCCAGCATCGAGGTGGCCGGGTACCAGCAAACGCTGCTCAGCGCTGCCGAACTGCAGTTCCGGAACCTGAGCTCCCAAGAGCTCGTTGTGCACGCGGTCGAGGTCGCGCAGCTGCGCGAAATCGAGGCGTCGCTGGTCGGCGAAACCATCGTGAGCCACCAAACGAACGGCAAATCAGCCACATCATACAATGCCCGCAACTACAGCCTCGCCTACTACTACGACATCGCATTGGTGCTGGAGGAAAACAGCGTCACCACGGCCATCGCCATGGATCTCTACGAGCACGACTACTCAGCCACGGAGGAGCTGCTCTCGCGGTCGCAGTCGGTGCACTACAACGGCTCGTGGTTTCTCGACGAGCACCACCACCACGACCACCACGAACATAAGGTGAACGGGTCAGACGTGTTTGTGAAATTCCGCGACCCGCACCGGAACGGGCAGGTGACATTCAGCCAGCACGCCATCTCCCGCAACGGCAGCGTCGTCACCCTCGATGCCCCACCCACAACGGGCGGCTACAAGAGCAACCTCATCGAGAGCAGTTTGCCGCACCTTGCTGGGTTCCCGTTCGTCACGCCCTCGGCAAAGGAAATGCGCGAGCGCAAACAAATCCGTCACAAGTGGCTGCATCACGGCATTTAGCATCTATCATACACGTATTTATTCTATCTTATATTGGTTTTGGGCTGGCTGGAGCCGATAAACCGGAGAAAAAAGCACACCAACTATCAGCATTGATAAATATATTAAGCACGTGATTATGCAATCTGCGGATCCGTACATACATGCCAGTCGCCGGGATGATTCTTGGCTCGCAAGGCAAACGGTTTCCAATTTCTCAGAGACGGGCACACGGTATTCTAAGTCGTTCCAGTCTCTACTAATTTTCCTAGTTATTTTTCTTACCAGATTTCAAGCCGGCCTCAAGTGTCTTATCGGACATCATGTAACCCCGGTGCATAGCCCTTGCCGCAATGCGTCTAGAGACATCGCCGAGGTGGCAGCTTGGCCAGGTTGCAGACGACTGTTTTACGCTTGGATTCCAAGTAAAAACAGTAGATAAAGCCAATACAGAAGTATATATAGGATCTTGGTCGCAGATTAATTAGAATTCATATCTCCCTGTTACAGGTTAAGACTTTGTGACATTTCACAATAAGAGCCGTCCTCCCTCAAGAATGCGCCGGTCACCCATCTCAATGCTAGTCCTAGGGCTTTCTCTGGCCCAGGACTACGATCCTGACAATGCAACGCTTGTGACATCCTACGAGGTGACGCCGCCCATCCCGGACTACGGCGAGGCCTGTGCCTCGCAGGTCGTCGTGCAGAAGACGTTTGCCGACTCGTACGGCGCGCCGGCAGTCGTGGAGTACACCCCGCCCGCAGAGTGCCTCGATTTCGACCAAATTGTGGCGGAGATCCACTACAAAACGTTTGCGTACCAGTACGACCGGCTAGCGCACGTCAT
The DNA here is from genome assembly GCA_030490775.1 of Starmerella etchellsii. Lineage (NCBI taxonomy): Eukaryota > Fungi > Ascomycota > Dipodascomycetes > Dipodascales > Trichomonascaceae > Starmerella > Starmerella etchellsii. Next base: position 26,021 of record JAMSGL010000028.1, read on the forward strand.
CAAGGACGGCATTGAGATATGGCGCCCGAGCACGCCCGAGCCTCTGGGTGCCAATGTGACCTCCTCGCAGCAGAAAGACCTCACGCGGTTCGCGAGCCTGTTTAAGTACTCGGGCCAGTTCGAGCTCCAGCTCGACAATACCGTGACGGACGAGAACGAGGGCACCTACGATACAGAGATCGTGCTCAACTTCTACAAGGGTGACTCAGTCGTGAACGACGACTCCTGGTTCTACAGTCCTGGCTCGCCTGCCACGAACATCTCGTCCGTGATCGAGCCGAACACGCTGATCTCGTCGTCGCCCGCCTCTGGAGAGATCCCGCAGCTGTCCACAAACACGACACGGGCCGTGCTCAACGTCTACGCGAGCGGCAATGCCAATGAGGAGTTCTGGTACACTTTAGACCCCACGACGGATGGCCCGACGCGGCTGGTCCAGGTGTTCGTCGATGGCGTGCTCGCTGGAGTGGTCGATCCGTTCCCGGAGGTTTACACCGGCGGCATAAGCCCGGGTCTTTGGCAGCCGCTGCTAGGCTTGAAGGCGAGCGACGTGCCGAGCTACATCGTGGACATATCGCCGTTTTTGCCCACACTTTGGAGCCAGTCAACGACCGTCGAGGTCGCTGTTGGGAACGGATCCACAAGCAACCCGCAGTCGATCCAGAGCAACTGGATTATCGAGACGTCGCTGCTCGTTTGGGAGTCTGCAGGCATCGCGGGCTCTGGCAAGATCGTGTCCACAGACAACAGCACGTTTGGCGAGCCCACGACAGTCACGGGCGGCTTTGGCGGTAAGTACAACTACACAGTGCAGAACGCGGCCGAGCTCTCGTTCCAGCAGGACACTGGCGAGGTCGTGAGTGGGACCTACACCTGGAGCCAGAACGCTAACATGGACAACACGAATTGGGTGCTCTCGAACGGCGGGAATGCGACCCAAGAGGGCCACGGCTCCTGCTCAGCGGTTTGGGATGCATCGAGCGGCAGCACGGCGTACTCGCGCGAGCACACGTACCCACTGGACTTCGCAGAGACCATTGATCTCCAGCAACAAGTCCTCACCTACATCAAGATGCAGCGCGGCTATTCCGTAGACATTCACAACAACGGGCAGGACTTCTGGCTCCACCAGACTCAGGACTCTGAGTTGGATAAGAGCACTGGCAACTTCCAGTCGAACAACAACGTCTATGAAGCCAATTACCACCGCCACGCCAGCAGTCTCAACGATGACATCCAGGTTGATACCACAGATTCCTAAATATGTAATAATATCTCGCGGCAATGCACCACTCGATCGAAACCGCTGGGAGCCTGCAGAGGACCTACAGGGCATGCCCTGCCTCAATTCGGCAGATCCTACATACTCAGCAGTAGCTTTAGGCGGTCCTTATCCGATTTGGAAGTTCGTCAGTTATTAATATATAATGCTTAAGCGATCAGCTCGACGACACCGCCAGCAGCCTTGATCTTCTTCTCGGCGAGCTCGCTCACGAAACGGGCACGCACAACGACGGGCACGCTGGGGAGAGCGCCCTTGCCGAGCACCTTACCGTAGCCAGCGGCCAGGGTATCGATGACGGGGGCAGCCGACGCGGAGGCGGAAGCGAGACGGCTCTCGCGCTCCTCGGCCGGGATCAAGGACCAGAGCTTGTCCAAGTTGACAATGGGGCGCCACTCACGGTTGGCGAGACGGTGGTACTGGCGCATACCGAGCTTACCGAAGTAACCGGGGTGGTACTTGTCCATGTTGGTACGGTGGTGGTGCTGACCGCCGGCCATACCACGGCCACCGGGCGTCTTCCGGTGCTTGCCAATACGACCGTGACCGGCAGAGACGTGGCCGCGCGACTTTCTGGTGTTCGAGAAACGGGTCGGCATTGTATGTGTTTGTGTGAAAAAACGTATTTCACCTTGCCTAAGGCAGTATGTCAGGGAAGGGGGAGCTGGGACTTCTGGCCGGGAGGTTTGCAGAGCGTATCAGGGAGCGTCGAGGAGGAGTCATCACGTGTGGCTAAATTTTTCAAGAAAGCCCTAGCCAGTTACCTAAGCAGAACCGCCGTTAGCGCCTGAACCACCTAAATTCACCTCCGCGGCGAACGCCCAACGCCCCGATCCGTTGGGAGGGAACGCCAGAGCCCTGCTGCACGCCCCACCAAGCGCAGGCAGCCCCGGCGCGGGGGCCGTTTCGGAAAGCTTGCCAAATGGGTCTAGTGCTTGAAAGCCCACCCCTGCTATGACAGCTTAGCGCGTACCGCCTGGCGACACGCATAATTAGCCCATGCCCATGTCTCACACTGGAACCTCGAAGAATAAAGTAAGATCAAGAAGATAGAAAGCCGCACTGTGCATCTTGTGCCGGCCACCGCCGCACGAAGCCGATACGACCGGCTTCTCGACAATGAGATGCAGATCCCCCCGCCCTGGTCCTCCCATCTCCCCACATCGGCGCCTGATAGACAGTTTGGATCTAGGGTAGCCACCGGCATGCCGGCCGTCCTCACAACCGACCTGTCCGGAAAGTAGGATTCAGTGCATTCGCACTCACCAACACGAGGGACAAAAAAATTCCCCATATTCTCCAGGCGCGGCTGTGAGCGGTCCCGGTCTGGCCGGCCCGGCCGGCCAGATCAGCGCGGCATATACAAGCCGTTGACCCGCACTTGCTTGCCTTGCCCTAGCACCAGTCCCTGCGCTGCACCGTGCCTTGACACACTGCGTTGACTCGGGCCGGAGATAAAATAGCGTATCACCCTTACCCAAAAAGAGTTTTATCGATTACCCCAAGCAGCGACACGAGGCGCTGACTTCCCACCAACCCGACCTTTCTCCAGCAGAATTCGTAGGCGTGAGCACTGTACGCAGTGAGCAGGTCTCCCCAACTCCCAATTGGCATCATTTCCCGGCCGTAAGCGAGGGATTTCAAGCCAACCCGCGGTCTTCTTTAATTTTACACCCACCCCGCATTTCCCCGTAGACACTCTGCCTAGCACTCCCTTGGCATGTCTTCGTACTCCGCACGCTCCGCAACGCGTCGCGGGTCCATCGTGCCGCCACTCGCCGGCGTCGACCGGCCCCAGCTCGAGACGGTGCCTGACACGTGCGACGTGCTGATTTGCGGCACAGGCCTCACCGAGTCGATTCTTGCCGCAGCACTCGCCTGGCAGGGCACGAACGTGCTGCACATCGATGCTAACAATGTGTATGGCGACGCGAACGTGTGTCTTGCGAGCAAAGACCTGAAGCAGTGGATCGAGTCGGTGGCAAACAACGCCGGCGAGCCCACGGGCATGAACGCGCAGTTGTACGCGTCGAGTGCGGCAAACGCGTCGAACCGCGCCCGCCGGTTTTTGTTCGATTTGTCGCCGCATCTCATGTTTGTGAAAAGCGACATGCTCGAGCTTTTGCTGAAGAGCCGCGTTGCCCAGTACCTCGAGTTCAAGGGCCTCAGCCAGTTCCACACGTACGAAAAGGACAGTTTCGAGCGCGTCAGCGGCAACAAGGAGGCCATTTTCACCGACCAGAGCCTGCCAATCCGCACGAAGCGCAAGCTCATGAAGTTCATCAAGTTCGTGCTCGAGTGGCAGGTCGACGAGAACATGGTGTCTGAGTGGTCCAAGGTCCCCGTCGACACGTTTTTGGGCACTGAGTTCGATCTCGACAAGGCGCAGATCACCGAGCTCGTGATCGCGCTCGGCCTCTGCGACCGCCTCGACGTCTCGACTGCCTATGCATTGCCCAGGATCCGGCGTTACCTACTGTCGCTCGACGTCTACGGCCAGTTCCCGGCCGTGTACAGCATGTACGGCTCCTCCGGCGAGCTCTCCCAGGGCTTCTGCCGGTCGGCGGCCGTCGGCGGCGCGACCTACAAGCTCGGCGTCCAACTCGTTGGCTGGGACGAAGCCAACAACATTGCGACGCTCAGCGACGGCAGCCGCGTCCAGGTAGCCGAGAAGGCGTTCTTGTCCCCTACGCAGCCGTCGCCGCTGCGCCCGCTCTTCAACATCGACGACCCGGTCTCGCACGCAGGGCTCGTGGCCGACGGCGAGAAGCTCGGCACCACGAGCCGCCTCGTGGCCGTTGTCACGAACGAGTGCCGCGAGTGGTTCTCCGAGGGCGAGAGCGCGGCCATTGTCGTGTTCCCGCCGCACACGCTCTCGACCAACAACGAGTTCGCCGTGCAGACCATTGTGTACGGTCCCGGCGCCGGCTGCGTGCCCGAAGGGTTCAGCTGCTGGTACCTGAGCACCCACAATCCGGACGCGCGCCGCGCCCGCGAGGACCTGTCCGATGCTCTGAACAAACTCGAGGCCTCAATTCTGCGCGAGTCGCAGGTGAACTTCCAGCTCGGCTCGCTGAGCCGCGAGGACGTGGCGTTCAAAAACGGTGTGCCTGTCGTATCTTCGGTGCGACTCGGCGAGTCCATGTCGAACTTTGTGCCGAAACAGCGCCTCAACTACCTCTTCAAGCTCGCCTACTCCACGCCTACGTCGCGCGGCCGCAACTTCGCCCACACCACGCTCAAACCCGTTGTTGAGGGCAGCCCGAGCTTGCTCACGACGCTTTTCACGCCAGGTGACATGTCCTACGACGGCATCGTTTCGCAGGCCCGCAAGCTCTACGAAACGGTTGTGGGTTCTGACGACGACTTCTTCGACGTCGACTTCGAAGATGAGGCTGAGGAGCCCGCCGAAAAGCACGACGAGGTCATGCACATGGAAATATGATCACCGCGGATCATACATGCATACGCACTTGCAAACATATGAACACGACTGCAATCAACTCATTCACACACACAAACACACACAAACACACACACATTGCGAAAATGAAAGAATCATCCGGAATAATTTTTTAAAAGATAGGAATTGAAAAGAGGCACTCGCCTCTAATGTATGTTATTATTTATTTCATTGCTTGTACACACACGCCGTGGGCTGGGGGTATGCGTCGCCGACTATAACGGCCCCCTAGCCCCGTGTAAACATCATCATCCTGCCACAAGCAAGCCAATGCGTCGAAAAGCACCGACTTACAGCAGCGGCTACATCCATGATATCACAGACGCCGTAATGCTAGTTGCTGCTGTCAATTCGGGCATTCTGCCGCTAGTAGACAACCGCATGAAGGCGGTGAACATCATGCATCTCATCATATCCGGCAACGTCTTTGTCTTCGATGGCACGTCGCATCGGTGGACGGACGGCCACCAATGGACACCGTCGCGTATGAACGGACATTTTTTGATGTACCGTGAGAAGTTTGGCCGCAGAAAAAAACCTCGCGCGCGGGGGAAAGTCTCGATGACGAGAACCGGTCGTGCCAAAGCGAAGGTCAACCATCTTCCAGGGAGTCAAGATCTTGATTTGTCCTGTCAGGACCTTGACATGTCCCATGAGGACTTAGTTCCTCATGGCCTCATCAAGAAAACTGTCCCCGTGGAAAGTGACGGCAAGCAGTACCGCGTCGTGTCGTACTACCAGCCTGAGGAACTGGAAGCCGGCAAACTCATGCGGCCGACTCAAGATCCATGGCTGCTGGATGCCCTGGATGGTATTGATTCTTCAAGAATGTTGCTTGAGGAATATTTGGGAGAAGCTGGCGTCGTGCCCGAGACGACCAATCTTTCCACCCCCTCCCGGCCTCAGTCGGTCGCTGGACTTGGCATTTCCACTGGTTTGGCATCAGAGCAGCAATCTACTCAGTCCAAAACAATTGCATCCAGATATCCAAGCACCGGCATGGCACCCACCACGGCACTCAACATGGCACCCAACACAGGATCAAACACGGGATCAAACACTTCAAGTGGTATAACATCCGAGCAGCTGTACAGCATGCTGGATATTGCGAAGCTGTTAAACAGTCCTCAAATTACCGGCTTGCCAACTCCCCCAACAAGTATCCCGTTCTCTCCGCACTTCTCCGCAATGCCCTACTACGGTTTAGGTGGCCTGCAATATCCCGGGTCATCCCAATTCCCCGCGTCTGTGCTGTACCCTCATCAGTTTAACTCCCCTTCCCCCTGGCCTGCTCATCAAGCGCCGTCCTTCCGATCGCCCTCTAGCGCAATGCAGAGCCCTTGGTGGATGTATACACCCAATGAGGGAAGTCCTAAATATTTCCCAAAGAAGAAGTAGTCATAATTGTAGTCCATCATTGTAGAGACGGCGCCGAAACCGCCGGGGCAAGGGTAGCTGCTGTACGGCAGGTACGCCGGTCGTACATTCCTCGTGTGCCACATCAAGAGATTTTCTCAAATACTATTCTAGTGATTGGGTTTAAGAGCTGAAAAGTTCCTATTGACTGCTTCAGCTTCCATACCCCTATTCGCTTCAACGGCGACAGGCTATGAGATGGCCACAGCATTGGCAACAAACACTCCAAAATTCAAATGAAAACACCAAATCCATGCCTTCTGAGCTAGCCGCACACCCTGCCGGTGGTCGCTGGCGACTGCCGGCGACGGCTACTGGCCGATCTCGCTGACTTTCCGAGGCGCACCATAGCACGTGCCTTGATGTGATCATCTGATATATGTACGCCTTGGCAGCCGGCCGGCACGAGAATTGGCACAAGCAATTGGCACATGTCTGACTGGAAATTCGAAACAAAGCAGCTGCACTCTGGGTGGAACAACGATCCCCAGACGGGGGCCACGTCGCTGCCCATCTACATGACGAGCAGCTACGCTTTTGCTGATGCGGACCAGGCCGCGAATCGTTTCGCGCTGAAGGAGGACGGCTACGTGTACAGCCGACTAATGAACCCGACCAATGGCGTTGTGGAAGAACGTTTGGCTGCCCTGGAAGGGGGCGCTGGCGCCCTGCTTGTTTCCTCAGGCCAGTCGGCCTCCACTCTATCGATCCTCAACCTTGGCGGCGTCGGCAAGAACATCATTGCGTCCCCGTCGATGTACGGTGGCACAACAGCGTTGCTCAACAACTCATTGAGCCGGGTCGGCGTCGAGACCAGATACGTCAAGGACCCCAATGACCCGCAAGAGTGGTCGAAGCTCGCGGACAAGGACACAATTGCGTTCTATGGCGAAACAATTCCCAATCCCCAGGGAGACATATTCGATATCGAGAAGATCGCGGAGGCTGCGCACGCCGTAGGGGTGCCCCTCATTGTCGACAACACCGTGGCGACGCCGTACCTCGTGCGGCCCATCGAATGGGGCGCCGACATCGTCATCCACTCCGGCACGAAGTACCTGACCGGCCACGGCACGTTGATTGCCGGTGTGATTATCGATGCCGGCAAGTTCGACTACGCGAACGGCCGCTTCCCGTACTTCACCGAGCCGGAAGCCGCCTACCACGGCCTCGTGTACAGCGCGCTGGATAAGCGGAAGGAGGGCGGCTCGAACCTCGCGTACATTGCGCGCGCGCGGTCCATGGGCCTGCGCGATTTCGGGTTCGCGCTGAGCCCGTTCAACGCCTTTTTGATCGAGCAAGGGCTGCAGACTTTGTCTTTGCGTGTCGACCGCCACACGTCGAACGCGCTTGCCGTTGCCGAGTACCTCGAGAAGCGCGGATCACAGGTCGAGGGTGTGCAGTACGCCGGCCTCAAATCCTCGAAGTTCCACGCGCTGCAGCAGAAGTACTCGCCGAAGGGCGCCAGCGGGCTGCTGTCGTTTGAGATCTCGGGCGGACTCGAGGCGGGCAAGGCGTTCATCAACGCTTTGGAGCTCCTGCCCATTGTCGCTAACATCGGCGACGCCAAGTCGCTCGCCATCCACCCGGCCTCAACGACGCACTCGCAACTAACCGAGTCAGAACTCCTCGCCAGCGGCGTCAAGCCGGGCACGGTCCGCCTCTCGGTCGGCATTGAGCACATTGACGACATCATTGCCGATCTCGAGCGCGGATTCGCAGCTGCTAAGAAAGTGTAGATAAATACAAATTCTAGATTTTTTTTATATTCTATTTCCAATGAAAGGAATAAGATAAGAAAAAGTAAATCTGACTGGGAAGCAAAAATGAAGTTGGCGTGAATTGAACACGCGACCTCCAGTTCTTCAGACTGGCGCTCTCCCACTAAGCTACAACTCCCAACTGCTGATCACGAGGGATTATTAGTATCCTAATAGAAACTTACTGCTAGATAGATCTCCCATACCCTGTTGGAACATTCTCTTGGCACAAACGACAAAAATGCCGCATAGAACGTGTGTAAAATTTACGTAATGATGTGTTATATAGCAATGCAGGTTTGGTAAGGATTACGCATGCTTGGCAAATGCGTATGCGTGCTTACAAACTGGGACTAGTATATAAAGCCCAGCGGTTTCGCTGAACTTTACAAAACACACCAAAAAAGCGACTAAAGCGACTTTAACAAGCTCTAAACTATGAAGATTGAAATCTGGTCTGACATCATTTGCCCGTTCTGCTACATTGGCAAGCGGAAGCTCGAATTGGCCCTTGAGCAAACTGGCATCAAGGCCACCATCGACTGGCGCAGCTTCGAGCTCAACCCGGCTGCCTCGCAGTCGTATGGCATGCCTTTGCCCGATGTGATGGACTCCCTGTACGGTTTCGGCCGCTCGCGGGCCCTCACTATCTTGGCCACTGAGGAGTACGAGGCCAAGAAGGTCGGTCTTGACTTCCAGTGGAGAAAGGCCAAGCCCGGAAACACCTTCAATGCTCACCGTTTGATCCACCTTGCCAAGCACCACGACCTCGGCCCGGCTGCTAAGGAGCGGTTCCTGCGCGCCTACTTCACCGAGGGCCAGGACATCGGCGACCCGAAGGTTCTGCGCGCTGCTGCTCTTGAGGTCGGCTTGACTGCTAAGGACGTGGACGAGGTGCTCAGCACCAACAAGTACGGCGACGAGGTCCGCGGCGACGAGGACCTTGCCCGCAAGCTTGGCATCCGCGGCGTGCCCTACTTCCGTATCAACGGCTCTAAGACCCTCTCTGGTGCCCGTGACGTGTCCGACTTTGTCGACGCTCTCGTCAGCGAGGCCACCCCGGAGGACACGGCCTCGAGCGGCGGCGGCACTTGTGAGAACGGCTTCTGCGAGATCCGCCGCTAAACCCCAACTTTACTGACTCTCTTTTCTAGTTAGCATATTTAAATAATATTTTATCAATTGATTATATGATTTTCTGTGCAGCAGCGCTGCAAAAGGTACTGCAAGAGTTGCTGCAAGAGGCACTGCATGGATCAGATACACATATAGATCAATCAAATCAATCAGCGCACCCTGCGCCATGCTCAAATGTACTACTACGCCGGCCTTATTAAATCCCACTAATGTGGCCTAGTCGGACGCTGTAGCTTAGTGGGAGAGCGCCAGTCTGAAGAACTGGAGGTCGCGTGTTCAATTCACGCCAGCGTCACTTAATTTTTGGCCCTCATGGTTTTTGTCGATTAAGTCAATGCTTTTTGATCAGAAGAAAGGATCTAGCATTTGCAACGTCATATAGTACACATATATATACAATAAATATCATATTTGGCCGCGCTTCATACGCAGACTGTCGCGTTTTCGCTTCGCCACAATATTAACGACATCCTCCTCTGTGAGGCCCTGGCTTGGGCCCTGGTTCGGGCCCATTGTGGTGTTGACTGCCGGCAGCAACGGTTTGGACTCGCGGAACGGCGCGGCAAGGCCCGGGCCGGTGCTAGACGCAAGCCCTGTGCCTAGGCCTTGGCCGGGGATCGAACCCATGCGGCTCCGACCGGCGTACTTCTCTTCAACGGACAGCCTTCTACTCGAGCTCATGGCGTCTGAGAACTCGAACTCATCGAAGAGCGGTTGCTGCAGCTGCGGTTGCGGCTGCGGCTGCGGCCGCTGGTAGTGATTTGGCACTATCGAAAAGTAGTCCTGCATCTTATACTTGTCGAGCTCCTCGGCCGACTCGGTGGGCCCCGAGTCGTACAGAATGAGCATGCGGTGGCGCACTGCGTTCATCGAGTGCGGGAATGTGATATTATTGTGTTTCGCGAGCTTCAATGTGTTCTTCGCGACGCGGTGCAGAACGCCCGAGGGCGGGTACCGCCCCGAAAACGGCGTTGTTTGAGGCGCGTTGACGTGCTCCTCGTACGCGGTGCGCACGAGCTCGTCCTGCTGCGGCGTCCACGGGTAGACGATCTCGTTCAGGCCCTCGTCGTCGTCGGTCGTGGCGATGCTGCTCACCGAGCCGAAGCGCGCGTGGCTGTCGTAGGGGCCGTTGCCGGGCATCGGCATCTGTTCCACGGGCGTGTGGGGCTCGGACTCGGCCATGTACGATGGCTTGAACCGCGGGAGGCCGAAGTCCATCGCCTTCACGGGTTGTTGTTCTGGATCCTGGTCAGCGCCCATTCTCGCCCGTTTCGGTGATGGTGGTGGGCTCGACTCGTGGCTGGCTAAACGGGCGTAGTGGGAAAGACGGGACTGGCGGAAACCGCTGGAGTTGCTGGCAATGTACGACGGAGTGTTATCGTGTACGTGCTCGTCAACGGCGTGGCCAGGGGGTTGGAGCCCGTGGAGCGAGGGTTCCCGCAGCTCGTCGTGCATGGGATCCGCGAGAACCAAAAGGGGGCAGTCAGAGCCAGCAAGAATACGTGTTTCACTGCACAAACTTAGCTTCTCAATTGCGTGGTCCCCAGAAAAACGACTGCGCAAGAACTTCTCACTTGGTGGGCTCAGCTCGAAGTGCTGGTGGTGGTTGCTAGGGCGCTTGCGGCTCACCAGCGGCGGTTTTGGGCAGTTTAGGCTGCCACAAGCAGATCGCTCAGGCGTGGGGAGGTTAATAGTGCCAGAGTTGAGAACCATTTAGTCAGTTCTCGGTTGTGCGGGAAAAAAATTATGGTTTAATTAAAAAGTGGTTTTCCTGGCCGGATTTCCCCGTTGCGCTAAATATTCGCCCCGCCCCAAAACCCAGCCCCATCCTGAACGCGTCGCAAGCCACTCCCCTATGCAGTGTAACCCGTGCCCCATTACTACTACCCGGCTACTGCAAATAGCAGTAGCCCACGGGGTGCGTTAGCCAAACGACGGTAAACGACTGTAACCGGCTTCCCCAACACACCCGCCTTACCAGGGTGAGCATTCCCCTTTGAAATTGGGCCCATTTTGTCAATCTTTTTTTTTTTTTTTGGGTCGTGAGTAATTAAATAATTATTATTTTTATAGATATGCACCCCGCTGCAATTTGGTGGGGAGACGCTTGGAAACCTAGATTGCACAGTGCGTCAGATATACAGCCCACTTACAGTGTATAATTAGCTCACTGGCCCCACACTCTAAAAATAGCCTTTTCGGAAAGTCGAGCTAGTAAAGGAGTCCTGGCTGAAAACTAGCGATTTTACAGGACCAAAAAATTACCTTCGTCGTATAGCGAGAGGAAATCCCGGTCTTATCCAGTATCAATCCGGGGCCCCGCTTTCAGCGTGCGATAATATTATATTAATATTAATTCCAGCAGCATGAAATCGATATTAAATCTAGCGATATGTAACGTCTACATCATTAATGGTCAGCATTGAGCACGGCGATTTCCTCCCACAGAGCGTTGTCCCGGATCAGGTCGCTGTGCCGGACCTCGATCTTTGTTTTTCCGAGCGTCTTTCGCCGGCGCTCCTCCTGCCGCTTGCTCAGGTTTGTGGGAGCTGGTCCAGCCATGCGTTCCCACTTGAGGGTCGTGCCTTTCTTGAATATGTCGGGCTCGTTGTTGTAGTTGATGCCGAACTCGCTGAACAAAATCTCGTTCTTGTCGGCAGACACGGTACCTTGCAGCCTTGTCTCGGCCTCGTCCGGCGTAAGCCCGCCTTGCGAAACTAGGGCCCAAAACGTCGTGTTGTACAGATTGTTGATATGGCAGTCGACCTGGCGCCAGCAGAAGTAGTCCCGGAGCACAGCCAGGTTCGGATACAAAACTGCCCGGCCATCAAACGAGGGCAGTCCTTGCGCCGTGAGCGGCCGGTCCGGGAAGTGCCGGGACCAATTGAGCATGTAGTGCGCCGTGAACGTCGAGACGACCGTGGACACAAGTTTGGCAGATCGGCGCTCAAACAGCCCAGTGTCTTTCAAGAAAACAAACGAATACTCGTCGCTGTCGCCGTAGGCCAGAAAAATGTCCTGCACATCGCGCAAAACACCCTGCGCCGCGTCGTTCATGACCGTGAGGGCACCCAGATCGTTGGGCTTCGCGAAGTCGTACCGCTTCGAGAAGTGGTGGAACTTGCGCCCATCAACGCGCACAACAATGTACGTCTGCGGCAGCAGCACGTCCTGGTGCTCGTACAGACGCACGTACTCATACTTCGAGTTCGCCATTACCCTAGAATATTTTGCAACTGCACAAAATAAGTCTTATCTATGTACACCAGGAAATATTTCCCGACTTCGGGAATAACAGTGGCAAATAATACTGATAAATATGGTCCACGCATGGGTGCAGCTTGAGGCCCTTAATTCGATCATGTTGGGAAAGCCCGCGCACGGGCATGGGAACTCAACAACTTAGAATCACCTCTATTTCGCTGCTTATATAGAAAAATTATTTCTGCCTAAATTCACATTGACACCTACCACTGCTGGGCCGCTTGACCTGTCTGTGCCGGCCTTATTATCTATCTATTTGTCGGATCTGGTGCTTTTTAGGTAAGGGTATCTTTTTTTTTGAAACTTTTCAATTTCCTAATGGGTGCTGGATTCCACACGCTGGAGCGCGAGAACGGCTTTAAGCACCCATCCAAAAAGCAGAGCGCTTACACTCTGCTCCACAATGCCATTGAGCCGCACGTGGCGTCCTTCAACACAATCTTTGACGGACCCTCGGGCGGCATCCTCGAGCATGGCATCAAGGAAATTGGCAAAAAGGTCGTCTTCGACACACCCGACGGCGAATTGCCGCTCGGTAATAAGCTCACATACTGGGTTGAGTCGGCCAGCGTCGAGAACCCGACGTATACCCAAACTGATCGGCTCGTGTCGTCCCAGCGGCTGCTGCCCTCGGAGTGCCGCGAGCGCCAGGTCAGCTACAAGGGCCGGCTGACCCTGCGCATTGCGTACCAGGTGAACGATGGGGCTGTGCAGTACGAGGACCGTGTCTGCGGCTTTGTGCCGATCATGCTGCGGTCGAACCGGTGCTGGCTCGACGGCAAGTCTCCTGAGGAACTTGTGCGCCTGCACGAGGAAACCGAGGAGATGGGCGGCTACTTTATCGTCAACGGTATCGAGAAGCTGATCCGTATGCTGATTGTGCAGCGCCGCAACCACCCAATGGCGATTGAGCGCAGCAGCTACACGAAGCGTGGCCCCACATATTCGAAGTACGGTATCCAGCTGCGGTCCGTGCGCCGCGACGAGAGCTCGCAAACCAACGTGCTGCACTACCTGACAGATGGTCAGGTCACGTTCCGGTTTTCATGGCGTAAAAACGAGTACCTCGTGCCGGTGCTCATGATCATCAAGGCGCTTGCAGAGACGAACGACCGCCAGATTTTCGACGGTATCGTCGGCTCAGCGACCTCCAACTCGTTTTTGACCGATCGTTTGGAGCTGATGCTGCGCGGCTACAAGGCCTACAACACGAACACTCAGCTCGAGGCGCTGGCGTACCTCGGCGACAAGTTCCGGGTTGTGCTCTTCGCGCCGGCAGACATGCCCGACGTTGCTGTGGGCCGCCTCTTCCTCGAAAAGATCGTGCTGCCGCATTTGTCGGACGGCGTTGCTAAACAGAACCTCCTCTTCTACATGATCCGCAAGCTGTACGCGACGGTCGCTGGCGAGTGCTGCGTGGACAACCCGGATTCGGCCCAGCACCAAGAGATCTTGCTGCCCGGCTTGCTCTACGGCCAAATTCTGCGCGAGAAGATCGAGGAGTACCTGTACTCGTTGCGCGATGTCATCCGCATGTTCTCGGCCCGCCGCCAGGCTGTGAACTTCAGCGACAAGCGGTTCTTCGCGCGCGTGTTCGCGCGGTTGAACGAGGATATCGGCAAAAAGCTCCAGTACTTCATCAGCACAGGTAACCTCGTGTCGCCCACCGGTCTCGACTTGCAGCAGACCTCGGGTTTCACCGTCGTTGCCGAGCGTATCAACTTCCACCGATTCTTGGCCCACTTCCGCATGGTCCACCGTGGTAGCTTCTTTGCTGAGCTGAAGACGACCACTGTGCGTAAGCTTCTCCCCGAGTCGTGGGGATTCATGTGCCCGGTGCACACTCCGGATGGATCGCCCTGCGGTTTGCTCAACCATTTGGCTCACAAGTGCCGCATAGTGTGCGCCGAGGACCCGCAGGCCAACCGAGAGCGTATTCTGAGCGCGCTGCATGCTCTGGGTGTTGCCCCGCCGACGGTGGCGTCTGGTGGCGGTCCCGAGGTGGCCTGCGTGCAGTATAATGGCGAGGTTGTTGGCTACACGACCCACAGACATGCCCGCGTCGTGGCCAACACACTGCGTTTCCAGAAGGTCAAGAGCGAGGGCAAAGACATCCCGCTCAACCTCGAGATCGGATGGGTCCCGCCGAGCAACGGCGGCCAGTACCCGGGTCTGTACATTTTCAGCGGTCTGGCCCGGATGACCCGTCCTGTGAAGTTCTTGGGTCTTGACAAGACAGACTGGGTCGGTCCCTTCGAGCAGCCGTACCTGAACGTTGCCGTTACCCCCGACGAGATCGAGGCTAAGGTCCACAGCCACGTCGAGTACTCGCCGACCAACATTCTGTCGATTTTGGCCAACATGACGCCGTTCAGTGATTTCAATCAGAGCCCGCGTAATATGTACCAGTGCCAGATGGGTAAGCAAACTATGGGTACGCCGAACACGAATTTGCAGTACCGTGCCGACAACAAGGTCTATCAGCTGCAGACTGGCCAGTCGCCCGTCGTGCGGGCGGGCCTGTACGATGACTATGGTTTGGACGAGTTCCCCAACGGCACGAATGCCGTCGTGGCGGTCATTTCCTACACTGGTTACGATATGGACGATGCTATGATTCTCAACAAGAGTGCCCTGGAGCGTGGCTTTGCCCACGGCTCCGTTTACAAGACCGAGGTCATCGACCTGAGCGCGAAGCGGCGCAGCGGCGACCCGATCACGCAGCGCGTGGGATTCGGCGACGACGAGGTGCCGGCCGAGTGGCGCGAAATGCTCGGCGAGGATGGTTTGCCGCAGGTCGGTACGCTGGTGAAGTTCGGCGATCCGCTTGTTGCCTTCTACGATGAGCTGGCCGGCCGCACAAAGGTGAAGACGTACCACTCGACCGAGGAGGCTCGCGTCGACCAGGTGCGACTCCTGAGCGACGAGCCCGGCAAGAGCGAGCTGCAGCAGATCTCCATCAAGCTGCGGATCGACCGTCGCCCCAACATCGGTGACAAGTTCAGTTCGCGTCACGGCCAGAAAGGTGTGTGCTCGCAGAAGTGGCCTCAGATCGACCTGCCGTTCAGCGAATCCGGCATGCAGCCGGACATTATTATCAACCCGCACGCGTTCCCGTCGCGAATGACGATTGGTATGTTCGTGGAGAGTTTGGCCGGTAAGGCCGGCGCCCTCCAGGGCTTCGCGCAGGAGGCCACCCCCTGGCAATTCAGCGAAAAGCAGACGGCTGCGGACTACTTCGGCGAGCAGCTGAAGGCCTCTGGCTACAACTATCACGGCAACGAGCCCATGTACTCCGGCGTGACTGGTGAAGAGCTGCGGGCGGATATTTATTTGGGTGTTGTGTTCTACCAACGCTTGCGACACATGGTAAATGACAAGTTCCAGGTGCGGTCGACCGGTGAAGTCAACAAGACGACTATGCAGCCCGTCAAGGGCCGTAAGCGCGGTGGTGGTATCCGTATTGGCGAGATGGAGCGCGATGCGTTCATCGGCCACGGCACCGCGTTCCTCCTCCAGGACCGACTGCTCAACTGCTCTGACTACTCCCGGGCACACGTGTGCCGTGAGTGCGGCTCACTGCTGTCTACGCAGACGTCGGTGCCGCGTGTCGGTGCCCGGGCAACGGTCCGATGCCGGAAATGCGCCACGCGCGTCGTGGGCAGCCCGGCGAACGCGTCCTTCTGGGAAGACGGACAAGGCACGCGGTTCGTTGGTGGCGACCAAGTCTCCACAGTGGCCATTCCCTTCGTGCTGCGGTACCTCGATAGCGAGCTCGCGGCCATGGGCGTCACCATGCGGTTCGATGTATCCCCGAAAAACAAGCATTAGAGAAACAGGCGAGCATAGCGAGAGAAGTAATTTAAACCAAGTACCTAATATAATTATTGCAAACGAACGTAAGTGGATCGGGGGCAGCACGCGACGCGCGGCAAGCGGAAATCCCCGATGATTGGTTCCGCGGTGCCTATTACCGGCCCGATCCGATGACTCAACGAGGATTACGTACCACCGATGCTTGAGATCTCAAAGAACCAAACAAAGGAATCTCGCCTAAGAGACATACGAGCCCTCTTAGTTCGCCGATCCCCCTATGGACGAGCATCAGGAACTGTCAAAGAGGAGGGGGATTTATCTGGCTCTTAATCATCCCGACAATGGGCTGCTTCTGGGCTGTATTTTTTTTTATGAGAATTCGCGAATTTACATATCAATTATCATATAATTCGTACACGCATGCACTGGGTGGCTAAGTGCGCTACTTCTTTTTTTTTCCCCGTGTGTGGACTTGGAATTTTCACCCGAACCCGCAATTACAGCACATTAGTACGCGCCCCATCTCACGCGCCCACGTTACGCGCTCACCACACGCATGTCCTCTTCGGTGGCTTTTAGCCAGATTTCCGCCGAGCAGGCCGTCGAGCGGCTGCAGACGAATGTTCGCACCGGGCTAGACGAGCACGAGGCTGTGGCGCGCCGTATGCGCTACGGTCCGAATGAGCTTCACGGGGACGACGAAGAGTCGCCCGTCCACAAGTTTCTCATGATGTTCGTCGAGGACCCGCTTATCCTTATGCTTATCGCCTCGGCTGTGATATCTCTGCTCCTCGGAAACGTCGAGGATGCCGTGAGTATCACGCTCGCCATTATTTTTGTGGTTGGTGTGGGCTTCGTGCAGGAAGCCCGCAGCGAAAAGAGCCTCAAAGCGCTCACCACACTGGTACCGCCCTCGGCTAAGCTCATACGGGGCAACAGCAAACGCGGTGTGCTTGCCGAGCAGCTCGTCCCGGGCGATATTGTTCACTTCTCCGTTGGCGACCGCGTACCCGCGGACGTGCGCCTCACGTCGGCCGTCCAGCTGCGGATCGACGAAAGCATGCTGACCGGAGAAACGACGCCAGTTGAAAAGATGAGTGACGTTTGTAACGGCGAAGCCGGCGGTTCCGGGCCTCCCATTAGTCAGCGACACAATATCGCATTCATGGGCACGCTGGTGACCGGCGGCAAAGGCAGAGGTGTCGTCGTCGGCACGGCTGCCGACACCGAGTTTGGTCAAATTTTTGTGATGATGAGCGATATCGACAAGCCGAAGACGCCGCTGCAGAACACAATGGACCATCTCGGTCACCAACTGAGTATTCTGAGTTTCGGCGTCATTGGCGTCATCTGTGTGATCGGCATTATTCAGGGCCGCGGGTGGTTGGATATGTTCCAGATCGGCGTGAGTCTTGCCGTGGCCGCTATCCCAGAAGGATTACCCATCATTGTCACGGTGACGCTGGCGCTCGGCGTGCTTCGGATGGCGAAATCCAACGCGATTGTGCGACGTTTGCCGAGCGTCGAGACTCTGGGCAGCGTGAACGTTATCTGCACGGACAAAACGGGAACGTTGACTATGAACATGCTGCACGTTGCGGCGAGCTGTGGACCGAGCGACACGAAGTGGACGGATCTGCGCCGGATCATCAGCAAGACGCACCACCGCACCAACAGCAACAGCGGTGCCACGGGCAGCGACCAGATGCCGCCGCTCTCCCTGCTGCAGTGCGCCCTGTACTGTAACGACACCCAGCAGCAGGCCAACGGTGAGTATGCCGGCAACTCCGTCGACATGGCGCTCATGACGATGCTACTGAAGTTCGGATTGACGGACGACCGCGACGAAAAGCAGAGGGTGCACGAGCACCCGTTCAGCAGCGAGCGCAAGTGGATGGCTGTTCAGCTCAAGGATGCTGTCTACGCTAAAGGCGCGTACGAGCGGCTGCTGCCCCTATGCACGCGGTACTATACTGCTGACAACACGGTTGCCGAGCTCACCGAGGAAATGCGGCACAGCGTGGTCCAGCGCAGCAACGAAATGGCTTCGCAGGGCATGCGTATTCTCGCCATGGCTAAGGGCGAGCCGCCGAGCGATGCCGAGGAGGAGCCGAAGAACCTCATTTACTGCGGTTTGGTTGCGATGTACGACCCGCCGCGGCCCGGCGTGAGCTCGTCAATTGGCCGGCTCCGGCAGTCCGGCGTCAAGATCGTGATGATCACTGGTGACAACGAGGTGACGGCCATTGCCGCTGCACGCGAGGTCGGGATCCCGGTGCCCACAAAGGCGGACAACTACGTCATGAACGGCTCGACGCTCGAAGGCTTGAGTCAGCAGCAGCTAACCGAGGCGATTGAGAACGTGTTAGTATTTTCGCGCACGTCACCGGAGATGAAGGTCTCGATTGTGCGGGCCCTGCAGTCGCACGGCGACATTGTGGCCATGACCGGTGATGGTGTGAACGACGCGCCGGCGCTCAAGCTCGCGGACATCGGCGTGGCCATGGGCAGCGGCACCGACGTCGCGAAGGAGGCCGGCGACATGATCTTGGTGAACGACGACTTCAACACGATTTTACAGGCGATCCGCGAGGGCAAGGCCATTTTCACGAACATCCGCAACTTTTTGACGTTCCAGCTGAGCACGAGCGTTGCGGCGCTATCGCTGATTGTGTGCTCGACTGTTTTGAAGCTGCCGAACCCGCTAAACGCAATGCAGGTTTTGTGGATCAACATTCTCATGGACGGCCCGCCGGCACAGTCGCTTGGCGTCGAGGCCGCGGACCCCGAGGAGATGCGCAAACCGCCGCGGAGCCGCCGCGAGCAGGCGCTGAGCCCGCAGGTGATCCAAAACATTGTTTGGAAAGGATTTCTGATTCTGGCTGGCACGCTGTACGTGTACGTGCGCGAGATGCGCGAGGACAACCAGGTAACAAAGCGCGACACAACAATGAGTTTCATGGCGTTTGTCCTGTTCGATCTGTTCAACGCGCTGTCGTGCCGCTCCCAGACCCGCAGCGTTTTCGAGATGGGTCTGTTTTCGAACCACATGTTCAACATCGCCGTCGGCCTCTCGCTGCTCGGCCAGCTAGCGGTGGTGTACATTCTGCCGTTCCAGTCGATTTTCCAGACCGAGGCGATCAGTCTCGGCGATCTCGTGTACCTCACTGTACTCAGCTCGTCCGTGTTCTGGGTAGGCGAGGCGCTCAAGTACTGGCGCAACCGCCAAAAGCCGCAAATCCATAACGTGCCGATGTACTCGTTTGCGTAGCCGGCACGGCCACCCACAAAAGGAAGAACCTAATACCGGTCGGTACTTTGTAGATAGACGCTGACTTTAGCCACTTATATTATTATTATATTTTTTTTATTTTTGTTTTTCTTTCTATTTTTAGATGTACGTCGTGAATTCCTCATGCAGATTTCACGTCGGTTTCCTCCTAATTTTGAGTGAACTTAGTACAAATTTAGATCAATAGATTCTGGATTTTATGTAGCTATTTACAGCTCACCGCTGTTGGTGATCTCGACCTTCTTCGAGGTGCGGCCAGAGCCGGAGCCGAAGGACTCGATCTTCTTGACGACGTCCATACCGTCGGTGACCTCGCCGAAGACGACGTGGTGGCCGTCCAACCACGGGGTGTTCACAGTGGTGATGAAGAACTGCGAGCCGTTGGTGTTGGGGCCAGCGTTGGCCATCGAGAGCAAACCGGGGCGGTTGTGCTTCTTGGTGAAGTTCTCATCCGGGAACTTGGCGCCGTAGATGGACTTACCACCGGTGCCGTTGAAGTTGGTGAAGTCACCACCCTGAAGCATGAACTGGGGGATGACACGGTGGAAGATCGAGTTCTTGTAGCCGAAGCCCTTCTCGCCAGTGCAGAGAGCACGGAAGTTCTCAGCCGTCTTGGGGACGACGTCGTCGTAGAGCTCGAAGGTGATGCGGCCGATAGGCTCACCGTTGGCGGCAGTGTCGAAGAAGACCTTGTTTCCCATTCTGGATGCTGTGTTGCTGAACTGGCGAATACCAAATTTAAACATTTAAGGGGCCCGGCCGATGGGGGGTTTATATATTTCCCCCGATGCGGGCAGCCCAAGCGGTTTGACGTGGACCCTGCCCCACCAGCGGTACCGGGGCAGGGGCAGGAATGTTCCATAACGTTCGAAATGGCTTGCGGGACGGGCCCGGCACTCTCCCGCGACCACGACAGCCTGCAAAATACCAATTTTTTGGCCCTGTGAACTGATTGCTTGGTTCAAAACTTCTATTACACTCAAATCCACATTTTCCCCGGCCGCTCTCGGACGCTCGGCTTCCCCACGTTGCTAGCACGCTGCCACGTGATTCTAAACGTGACCTAACGTCCCCATCGGGGCTCTGTTCAGCCATGGCGGTAAACTGGCGGCGGTAAACTAGCGGCGATAAACTGGTGGCGGTAGACCGGCGTTCGCCAATAGATATGCTATGTAGGTAGGCCAATGGCTCGCAAAGATTCTATTCTATGTACATTTCGGCGGCCTTGTTGAGCCGGTTCATGATCGCGAGGCCCTCGTCGGCCGTGTCGACGGCCTCCACAACGATGAGGTCGCAGCCGGCAAGGTCCGCCTCGCGGAACCGGCTGAATAGGTTGTGCGAGACCTCCTGCTTTGTGCGGCCGAGCGGCAGGTCGAGGAGCGCCGCCTGCGGCCAGATCCCCGTGAAGTTCTCGGGCCCGAGTTGGAGCGACGTGAGCACCGCGACCTTCGCCGGCTGCAAACCGGAGAGCTTGGCCATCGATACCCTGGGCGCCACAGCAATAACGCGGGCCTTCGGCGAGTAGTGCTTGTACTTCATGCCTGGCGCGCGGGGCGCCGAGGGGCCCGAGACGCCGCGCGCGCCCTCGGCAACGGTGTCGGCCCACTGCGGCCCGCCGTGGGCGCGGATCTCCTCGATGCTCACGCCGCCCGGGCGCAGCACGCGCGGCGGCGAAACAAGCCCGTCAACAACCGTCGACTCGACACCAACGTCCGCGGGCCCGCCGTCGATGATCAGCGGGATGCGCCCGTCCATGTCCTCGAGCACGTGCTTCGCCTCGGTCGGGCTCGGCTTCGTGGACGCGTTTGCTGACGGCGCAGCAAGCGGCAGGCCGCTCTCCTCGATCAGCGCGCGCGCCACGGGGTGCTTCGGCATGCGGCAGCCGAATGTGTGCTGGTTTTTCGTGCACAACGGCGAGATCGGCGTGTTTTCCGGGAGCGGCAGCAGAATTGTCAGCGGCCCGGGCCAGAATTTCGCAATGAGCTCGTCGTAGATCGGCGGTATAGGCGTTTTGAGCACCGTCTCGACCTGGCGTCGTGAGCTCACATGCACAATGAGCGGGTTGTCGCTGGGCCGGTTTTTCGCGGCGTAGATCTTGGCCACAGCGTCTGTGCTCTGGCAGTTCGCGCCGAGCCCATACACGGTCTCTGTGGGGAAGGCGACGACGTCGTTCGCGCGCAGCGTCTGGGCCGCCTGCTGGAGCGCGCGCCGCGACGCCTCGTCCGAGCACGCCACCCTCGTGCCCTCGAACGCAATTGAGGCCCGATCGATTCTCACGACCGTCGTCATGCGGCGAAACAGCGGAATAGACGTCGCAATTCTAGGCTGGATCGGGAGAAAAAAAAATTGGCTGCACAGAGACCTAGCCCTGTGGGATCTGGATCTCATGCTAAATGTAGGTATATATATATATTCTATGTACTCAATTCGACGTGCGCTTCCGGCGCACGGGCTGGCGCTGGCCGCCCGGTGCGGGTGCAGGCGCGCCGACTGGGGTACCCTGTGGGGTGCCCTGTGGGGACTGCGTTTGCGCTTGCTGGGCCTGCGTTGACTGGTGCAGCAGCTCGTTGGGCAAACTCTCCTTCGGCGGCTCAGGCACGGTGGCCGTTTTGAGCAGGTCCAGGATCTGGGGATCGATCTTGTAGGTGCGGACGACGTGCTCGGGCGAGTCGCCTGTGGCGAGCGACTGGAGGATTGCCGTGATTGTTGGTGCCGGGACCTTCCGCTTGATCTCGGGCGGCGCCTCGAGGCTTTCCGCGTACTCCTGCTCGAGTCTTTGTCGCGCCTCGAGCGTCATCGTGAAGCCATCCTCGCTCGGCGGCTTGTAGTGCCGTTCGTCCGCCGTCACCTGCACCTGCCCGAGCTTGTGCAGCCGGTCCGCCACCGACGTTTGCGGGTCGGTAGCCTCGGTTTCTGTGCCGGGCCGGATTCTCGTCTGCGCCAGGGCGGGACTCGCGCCCGCGCGCGGCTGCTGCTGCAGCACGCGGCCGCCTGATCTGCCGACTTTAGACGCCTTGTTGCCCATAGGGTGAGGTTGGTGGGGTAAGTTAGGTAAACAAACCGGAGCCACAAACTTGGGCCTAGAAAAGGTTCCGGCGCTAATTTTATCAAGGATTTATATCGGCCACAGGCCAGGGCCATTGGCTTCCCCTGGGATGGCGTTTCTTAAAAGCTCACTGCTCGAGCTGCACGGGCAGATCCGCGACGTCGTGCGCCAGATCGAGCATGTGTGGGCCGAGCGCCGGCGGCTCGCGAAGCTGTGGCTCGAATTCAACCGGCTGGCTCTCGACAAGCTCGCCCTGGATGCCGTCAAGGCGCCTAACGGTGACATGCTCAGCGGGCTGCGCGTTGTTGGCGGCCGCGTCCAGGCCGCCGCGCAGTACTTCAGCGCGCACGATGTGCCTCTACTCGCGCCACGGTCCACGGGCGCGGATTTGTTCGTCGATAAGCCGAAGGCGAGCCGCCCGGACACAAGTACTGATTCGCAAGGCACGGCCAGCACGGCCGCCACTGTCGCCACGGCTGCCACGGCTGCCACGGTGAGCGTTGCCGGCACGGGCACGACCGGCACGAGCACATCAGCACCGCCGCCAAAACGCCGCCGGCTGCACTTCGCGCTGTCGCGGAGCCGCGCCGCCCGCTCTTTGGACGCGCTGCGCGCCGAGCTTGCAGAGCTTCTGCGCGCGAACGACGGCCTTGGCGCAACTGTGAAGCGGTTCCGCGAGGACATTGCCGCACTGCGCTCCGAGATCAGCGCCATGCGGCGGTTTCCGGAGAGTATGTCCACGGGAGACGAGTTTTGGCTGCGGCTCGCGAACGTCGGGCTAGGCGCCGGGCCCGCGGGCGCGCGCCGGGCATCGGTTTTGGGCGCGCGCCGGCTGAGCACGGCATCTGTGCCGCCGGACGCGGCCAAACGGTTCAGCGAGCTCAAGCAAAACTGGGATTCTTGCTCCCTGTACGCGCGACGACAGTCGTACGACGGCGCGTCCCGGCCGAGCAGCCATGCGCCGCTCTACACGAACGCCCACATCTACACGAATGCGTACACGAATGCGTACACGAATGCACACAGCAATGCATACATTCCGCTGCTGCCGCTCGGCCGAACACTCCCGGCCCGGTCCCGCCATTCATTCTACGCCTAGGCTTTAGCTACAACGAATATACAACTGATCTGGCCAGCCAAAGGCCCGCGGGTGTGCCCGCGCCTGGCGGCATTTTTCCCGGGGACCTCCTGCCGCCCAGCTTCTTTATCCAAGCTCCCGAAATCGAGCCGCGCGGCAGACTGCGATCTGCCCGGGCCCCGCCGGGCTTGGCCCGACGCTTAGCTCCCCAGACCCACGCCGCCGGCCTTACCCAGGAGCTGGACCACCCGCCTCAGATTCCGAATTCCTGACCGATGGAGAAGGACCAAGAGAGCGAGCTCAAGGCGCGGCTTGGCGGCCGGATTCCGACGCGGGCTGACTTTTTGAAGACCCAGCTGAGCCAGCGGCGGTACTTCGACTCGGGCGACTACGCGATGTCCAAGGCCGGCAAGAAGCCGGAGCCGGGCGCGGAGGTCGGCTCAGAGCACCCCGTTCCTGAAAAGATCCCTCACAAGTCGCCGCTGCTCATGGCAACCAACAGCAGCCCTGTGCGGCGGCCGTCGACCCTCGCGCAGGGAACCGAGAGCGTGCGCGTGTCGGCGTCCCGCGGGTCGCCGAACCCAGAAGACGAGGAGGCCGTACAGTAGACCTGTGGGCGGCCGAATGGACTCGTGTAGACCCGCGTGGCTGAATATGCACCCTCTTTACGCAACCGCGTGGCAGTAAGTATGTATGTAGCCGGGCACGCCCGAAACACCTATGAAATATTTCTACATTGTTTTTATGCTAAAAGCTGAGCAGATCGACGATGTCGTTCTGGTTCTGGTTTTGGTTCTGGTTCTGGTTCTGGGAAGGCTGAGAAGACTGGGCCGGTTGGGAAACCTGGGCCGGCTGGGCCGGCTGGGCCTTCGGGGCCGGCTTGCTGGGCTGAGCCGGCGTGTATGTTTTCGAGGTCTCCCAAAGCGAGTCGAACAGGTCTGTGGAGGGCTTGGCCGGGGCTGGCTGAGTCGCGGAGGCCGGCTGCGCCGCTGGCTGGGCCGAGGCGGCCGAGGCGGCCGGCGGCGGCGCAGCCGAATTAGAGGCGGCCGGAGCCGGCGAGTCGAAGAGGTCGAGGATGCTGGCGGTGTTGCCTAAGGCGGGTGCGGCCGCCGTGGGTGCCGACTGGAAGTCGGCGAAGTCGTCGTCCTCAGCGGGCTCGGCCTTGGCCTCCTGTTTGGCCTCCGCCTTGGCCCGGGGCTCGCTCTTCTTGCCTACGTCGTACTCCTCGAACTCGTCGAGGCTGTTGCTGCTGCCCGTCGGCTGGCGGTACGCCTCGAAGCCGCCGTACCGGGACCCGCCCATGGCGTCGTAGATCTCCGTGTTCGCGTAGACGCCCGTGGCGCCCGGCGCGCCGAAGCCGCCGTAGCGGGCCGAGGCGGACGACGTGCCGCCGAACGTCTTGGCGTTGAGCTGCTTCGCCTGCTTGCGCTCGGCGCGCAGGCGCTTGTTGCTGTTGAGGAGCGACACCAGCTCCTCGCTGCGCTTGCGAATTGCTAAGCCGCGGTCCACGCCCTTGCTGTCGACGTACGAGAAGTGGCGCAGCATCTCAACAACGGCGATGTGCGAGCGCGCGTAGTCAACGACGCGCTCGCTGCCGTTGCGCACGAGGAAGTCGAGCAGCTGCAGACTCTTGTAGATCTGGCGCCACTCGTTGGCCGCCTTCTCGCTGAAGCGCCGGTACACGAACGGCATGATCTCGTGGAACTGCTGGTAGTTGTTCGTGCCCTCGGCGATCGTCTGCATCACCGTGGTCGACGTGCCCCACGGCTCGTTGTTCGTCGCCTCACGGACCTTCGCCTCCATGTCCGTGACGTTCAGCACCGCGTTCTGCGCCTTGCGCACGTACTTCTTCACGTCGTACAAGCTCACATTCGACAGCTGCGACGTGAGGTCCATGGTCGTGACGGTGGCTGCCGACTGGGTTATGGCACCTGCTGGGTTATGGCCCGTTGGCACCTGGGTTGTGGCTGCGGTTATGGCTGCTTGGCCGGTGCCCCCAGGTACCAGGCGGTACCTAGGGGATCTGGAACCGGCTGGGCGGTGGAGGCCGGATTCAGCAGATCGTGCATGCATTTTCTGTGTATTTGCGACTCAATTGGCGCTCAATGGCGGCTGCCGCCGACCGTAGCCCTCCACAGCCCAATCTACGGCAACCTGCCCGGCTGCACCTTTGCTCCATTCTGCGTGGACTTTACCACCGAAGTATGCCCTCAAAATTTTTAGCTCTTTGTGCCCCAAGAACTTCTCTCACCTCGACCTATCTGTGCAGATCTCCCTACATAAATTTATTTTTTCGGGTAGGGTTTTTCAAAAAAATGACCGCTCCCGTCGAAGTCAGTAGTGTGTTCGACACGATTCTCATTCTCGACTTCGGGTCGCAGTACTCGCACTTGATCACGCGCCGTCTCCGTGAGTGCCATGTGTACGCGGAGATGCTGCCGTGCACGCAGAAGATCGCCGATCTCTCGTGGAAGCCGAAGGGCGTGATCCTGTCCGGCTCGCCGTTCAGCGTCTACGCCGAGGGCAGCCCGCACGTCGACCCGGCCGTTTTCGAGCTCGGTGTCCCGATTCTGGGCATCTGCTACGGTCTCCAGGAGATTGCCTGGACGATCGACAACACGGCCGTCTCGGCAAGCACGGAGCGCGAGTACGGCCACGCCGAGATCGAGGTCCTTGACCAGCAGGACCCGCTCTTCGCCGGCATTGACCACTCGCAGGTCTGGATGTCGCACGGCGACAAGCTGCGCGCCCTGCCCGCCGGGTTCGGGATCACGGCCAAAACCGCCAACTCGCCGTTTGCCGCCATCAAGTCGAAGGACACGGCCGTGTGGGGCATCCAATTCCACCCGGAGGTCACCCACACCGCCCGTGGCACGCAGCTCCTCGAGAACTTCGCCGTGCGCATCTGCCAGGCCGGCCAGAACTGGAACATGCGCAACTTCATCGAGACCGAGATCGAGCGCATCCGGACCGTGGTCGGCCCCAAGGGCGAGGTCATTGGCGCCATCAGTGGCGGCGTCGACTCGACGGTCGCTGCCAAGCTCATGAAGGAGGCCATTGGCGAGCGCTTCCACGCGATCCTCGTCGACAACGGCCTCATGCGCCTGAACGAGGTCAAGACCGTTAAGGAGACGCTTCAGGCCGGCCTCGGCATCAACCTCAGCGTCGTTGACGCCAGCGAGGAGTTCCTGAACAACCTCAAGGGCGTCACTGACCCCGAGCGCAAGCGCAAGATCATCGGCAACACTTTTATCCACGTGTTCGAGCGCGAAGCACCGAAACTCGCCTCGGGCGGCGTCGAGTTCCTGCTCCAGGGCACGCTCTACCCGGACGTCATCGAGTCGATCTCGTTCAAGGGGCCGTCCCAGACCATCAAGACCCACCACAACGTCGGTGGTTTGCTCGAGGATATGAAGCTCAAGCTCATCGAGCCGCTGCGCGAGCTCTTTAAGGACGAGGTCCGCGAGCTCGGCGAGCTCATGGGCATCCCGCACGACCTCGTGTGGCGCCACCCGTTCCCGGGCCCGGGCATCGGCATCCGCATCCTCGGCGAGGTCACGCCGTCCCAGCTCGAGATCGCCCGCCGCGCCGACTACATTTTCATCGAGGAGATCCGCCGCGCTGGTATCTACGACAAGATCAGCCAGGCGTTCGCCGCCCTGCTCCCGGTCAAGTCCGTCGGCGTCATGGGCGACCAGCGCACCTACGAGCAGGTCATCGCGCTGCGGGCTATCGAGACCCGCGACTTCATGACCGCCGACTGGTACGCCTTTGACGCCCAGTTCCTCAAGACGGTCAGCCGCCGCATCGTCAACGAGGTCAGCGGCGTCGCCCGCGTCGTCTACGACGTCACCTCGAAGCCCCCGGCCACCGTCGAGTTCGAGTAATCTAGATAAGTAAAGAATTGCCTAAAGTACCTGCCTAAACTTCCTGTTTAAACTGCCCTCTGCTGCCGCAGCGCGTACGCAATTGTGTAGTCGCCGTCGTGTGAGACGCTCACGAGCACCTCCTGGTCGGCGAACTCAGCCAGATCGCTCTGCATTTCCTGGCCGCGCGCAGTGAACACGCGTTTCCACTTGTTGAACTGGCACTGTTTTTGCTGCGCCGGCGTGAGCGACTTGTAGAGCGCCTCTTTGGCCGCCCACGACGACGCCAGCTTCCGCACAACACCGTCGGGGCCGCCCTTGATCGCCGCGATTTCCTGCGGGTGCAGAACCCGCCGCTGCAGGCGCCCGATCCGGTGTGGCGTGCGGGCCAGGATCTCAGCAAACCGCGCCGTGCGCACAATGTCGACGCCGATTCCCAAGATCATCCATGGGCCAGGGCAGACGCAGCCGCACTGAAATTTCAAGCTGAAATTGATCAGAGTGAGCCGGCTTGCGCGGTCGTCCTAGTCAGTGTTTAAAAAATGAGCCGTTAGATTTCTCGCCATTGCACACATACATCAGACACATACATACATGAACACATGCTTACAGTAAGTGGTGCAAGCGCCTTCTTCCTCACTGTCCATATTTAAGTATATGCCTTCTATCAAATAACACGTCCTCCTTCCTTCACTCAATTGACTCTCACCACAGAACTGTATTTTGGACCACTCTTTCGAAGTGCATGAGTCTTTTTTCAGGGCAGGGTTCTTCATGCAGGTTCCGCAGAGCAGATACGACTTGAGCACTTATTTCGGCCGCGTGCAGCATTTCGTGGGCGCATGCTCGCCGTTCACGCTGTTCCACTCAAACGAGCAGATCCGTGAGTGCCAGCACCTCGTGCACCGGTACGTCGAGCACGGGTACGAGCTCGACAACCATTTCTGGCACGCCAAGCAGATCGTGGACTCGAGCGTCCACCCGGACACGGGCGAGATCATCTTTCTGCCCTTCCGCATGAGCTGCAACGTCCTGAGCAATTTGGCCATCACCGCCGGCATGCTCACCCCGAACCTTGGGTTCGGCGGCACCGTGTTCTGGCAGTGGGCGAACCAGAGTCTTAATGTTGCCGTCAACTACGCGAACGCCAACAAATCAGCCCCGATCACCAACTCTGATCTGCTCAAGTCGTACGGCGTGGCTGTTGCTAGCAGTGTGTCAATTGCCGTTGGCCTCAAGCCGCTCGTGTCCAACATGAAGTCGCTGTCGAAGAGCGCCAAGACTGTTGCTATGCGCCTCATCCCGTTCGCAGCCGTCGTCTCTGCGGGCCTCGTCAATGTCGGCGTGATGCGCTCCCAGGAAATCATCCAGGGCATCACCGTGTTTGACGAAAAGAACCAGGAGGTCGGCAAGTCGCGCAAGGCGGCCATCAAGGCTGTTGCCGAGACCGGCGCCAGCCGCGCCATCAACGCCACGCCGATCATGGTCGTGCCGGCTCTTCTGCTCCTCAAACTCCAGAAGGGGCCTCTCAAAAACAGCTCGCCGCGCGTCGTCACGGCGGCTAACATGGGCATCGTGGCCGCGACGTCGTTCTTCGTGCTCCCGTTCGCGCTCGCAGTGTTCCCGCAGCGAACAGAGGTGCCGGGCTCGAAACTCGAGCCCCAGTTCCACGGCTACCGCCAGGTGTGGT
This sequence comes from Starmerella etchellsii, assembly GCA_030490775.1. Taxonomy (NCBI): domain Eukaryota; kingdom Fungi; phylum Ascomycota; class Dipodascomycetes; order Dipodascales; family Trichomonascaceae; genus Starmerella; species Starmerella etchellsii. The sequence goes on from JAMSGL010000028.1 coordinate 55,131, forward strand.
TCAACCGCGGTGTCTAAAATACTTGGTATCTATCTAATGTTTACAATCTCATACAAAAACACAAACTGCCAGCGTGCCCAGCACGGCAAGCAGAACGGAAGGGTGGCGAGGCACGCCACGGTTGGCCAGGTCGGGCGTCGACGGCGCCGCAATCGAGGGAGTAGCGACTGAAGATGAAGCGATCTCGGGCACCGTGGTCGCTGGGGATGGTAAACTCTGGAGTGACGAGGCCCAGCCAGCAAAAACAGAGCTGCCAGTAGTACAAGACGTCGTCAGTGTGGCCGTGGTATTCTGCGTGGCCGTGTACACAGTGCCGCTGCTCGGGACCGCCGTCGAGCAGGAGCTGGTCACGGTGCGAATGATCTCAGTTTCCACAGAAGTGTTTGAAGGAGCCATAGCAGAGGCGCACTTGGGCGGCATGCCCACAACTGTTAGAGTCGTGGGAACCGAGGCCGTGTGAGTATGACCCAGCGTCGTTACAACAGTGGGTCCCGATACCAGAACGGTTGCAGTGGCTGTCTGGCCCGTACATCCATAGTAGGCTGAACTCGGTCCCGATGAGCTAACCGAAGAGGCAGGGCTTGATTGCAAAGAGCTGCTGTGGGATGTTCTAGGTACCGCGCTCGACCGGATCTCCGAGCTTGAAAAGTCGAGCGTGGGCGAACTCGCCGAAAAGTCTCTCAACACGGGTGAGCTCGGTGCGCAGCTCGGTAACATGCCCGTCACAATCAGAGTAGTAGGCATGGCCACCGTGATGGTGCTGCCCAAAGTGGTGACGGTCGTGGAGCCGCTGATGGGAATGGTAGAAGTCACGGTCTGGCCCGTGCAGCTGCCATGCATTGTGCTCGAGCTATGCATGCTCGAAGCAGGTGATGATGAGCTGGAAGCCGAACTCGGTGAAGTAGAGCTGGGAGCCAGGGACGAGCTGCGGATCAGCAACGAGCTTCTACTCGACGAGCTCAGAGGTGAGGTGGGAATGTGGGAGGACGAACTCGAAGGCTTTGGAGTGGTCGAGGAGCTAAGGATGGACGAGCTCTTGGTCGTTCTCACTGATGACGAGCTCGGAGTAAAGCTCTCGTGTGTGCTCGCCACTGATGAGGTCAGAATGGACGATGAGCTGGACAGACTCTTTGTCGAGCTGAGCGAGGATGAGCTTGTAAAAGGTGAGGAACTCCTGGACGAGAAGGGAGTTAAAGACGAGCTCGGGATGGTTGAGCTATGAAGAGAGCTCGGGGTAGATAGGCTCGAGCTAGATGAGCTTGAAACAGTCGAGATCGGGATAGATGAGCTCGGGACAGATGAGCTCGAGACAGATGAGCTCGAAACAGTCGAGCTGGGAATAGGTGAGCTCGAGCTGGATGAGCTTGAAACAGTCGAGATCGGGACAGATGAGCTCGGGAAAGATGAGCTCGGGACAGATGAGCTCGAAACAGTCGAGCTGGGAATAGATGAGCTCGGGATAGATGAGCTTGAAAAAGTCGAGCTGGGAATAGGTGAGCTCGAGCTGGATGAAGTCGGGATAGGTGAAGTCGGGATGGGTGAGCTCGGGACAGGCGAGCTCGGCGGAGTCAAAGTGCTCGACTCAGGGCTGGAAGTCGTGCTACTAGGTTCCCCAAACACGAGCTCGTCGCTGCTGGAGAAGCTGGAGTAATCTGTGGTATAAACCTCACTCGAGTATGTTGTCGCACTCTGTTCTTCGGTGGACCAAGTATTGTAGTATGACGTCCAGTAATAGGTGGTTGTACCGTATTGGTCGTCGCGGCGTTCAAGCTCCGAAGGGTCCTCGAGGAACATGTCGAACGCCTTTGCCCCCGTGAGTAACAAACATGCGAAAATGGAGAGCGACATGATAGAAATCTCCTTGATGAGTTCTACAAGAACAAAAAACGATGCATACTTATACTCGGGGAGCTGCAGCCGCTGCTCTATTTTTGGGTTACCATTATCTAAGACTTGTAAACATGCAAATTGAGGAAAAAAGGCCAGATCTCGATGATGGAAGGTGATATGTGCATTCCGAAAACGTGCTAACAGTAGCGACGATTTTTTAAACCATATTTGTGTTGTCAAAACTTCTAAACTCGTTGTAAGTCATGAATTATGTCTTTCGAAAGTCACTATCTGCGATGCTGCATAAATTCCAAAATCTTGTGCGTCCCCTAGCCCTCTGTATTTTCCCGCCATTTCTCCTAACCTGTTTAGAGTAATAATGAATACCCTGGGCAACGAGGCAAAGCCTAGTTTAGGAAGAAAGCACCGATGGGAAGAGAGTGCTTCGAAAACTCAGGTATTATATCAGTCCAAAAAATTTTTAAAGTCAGATAAGTAGAATTTTCACTTCAAAAATCGCACTTGGGCGTTCCAACCATATTCGTTAAGGGTTTGACTTCCTCGCGGTTGCGTCACATAAGGGTCATGCAGCGCTATGATCAATTCTCGCAATGTTGGGACCAACCCTTGCATTGGTTTTTCGTAGGTGATTGATTCACTATGCTTATATGTCTAGGGATATAAATGACTCTATTTACCCTGCGTATGGGGGCGGTGAAGCCTCTTCCAAGGGAGGCGGGACGGCCGGCGAGAACTCTTCTATAACGCTGGGCAGGATTTTCACCGGCACCATCAGGTTCTGCCAATGAGATAAGTTATACAAGTTAAGAGCACGAAGTACCAGCGTGATCTGGAGATCGTAGGTGACGGCTAGCGAATCGGTGCTCGTCGTTTCAGAAATTGGTGGCATTTCTAAGCTGGCAATCTTATGAGAGAGGTCTTTCCACTGCGTAGTGAGTTCCATGTCTATGTCGCGCTCGAAAATGGGCACTGAGGTTTGGACTTTCTCGCCTCGAAGAGACTCGACTTTAGAGATTAGCTTCACCGACACAGACTCCAATACAACTCGTTTGTTGACTACGCACCGCATATAGAAGCCCAAATGGGCCTTGTGAGGACTTTGTAAGACCCCACTCTTCGGTACTTTTACCTTGGCATCCACGAATAGTTCGCGGAGCTCTTGATTAGCGGGATGGCGATACTTCTCGCCTATAATTGCTGTGAGCATTTTTGATCGTGGCTTCCCCGGCTTTGCATCTTCCTTTGTCGAGGCTATCATAATCAACCGCTCGTTGGTCTCGTCATGCCGATCGCTGTTCGCAAGTAGGTCGAGGTCAAGTGATCTGGACGGAAATACTCCGAGCGGGAACTGATCCGAGTATCGTGGAGACGAGTTCATATAAACCTCGAGCCACCAAAATATGCCTAGTTCCTCGGTCAAATCCATCGACGACGGATACTCACTCAGATCTCCCAAGTTGATCTCGAATTCTAGGCGGTGATTTCCACTACTGAACTTCTGAGGAGCTTCTAATATGTCCTTTCGAGTGACCTCGACCCGCTTGCCCCGGTGTGATGTCGCAAAAGTGGCCCTTTCTTCACATACAACGGCTACTTCGATGCGTGAATAGACTTTGTCGGACAATCTCTTGACGCCCAGAGTGACTACTCCGTCAATTGTACTGTCGCTGGAGAAAATACTCAGATTTAAAGGCGCAACAGATACTTTCCCCATTGATGGCTTTGGTACAAGGGCAAGGTCCATCTGCCCCACATTACAAAGCCCGACCCTGCGGATTTGTAAAGATATGCTGCTAAGCAGCCAAGATATCCGTTATCTGATGTCACGTGACATGCCCAGCGATATCTAATCTTGTCCATCTTCATCTGTCAACAATTGGAGCTAGGATATCAAAGCGCAAGTAGAGCCGATCTCATTTTTGCCGGGTTCCTGTGATCTAATTTAGTATGGCAGCCATATATTGAATTTGTTCCGATTGTAGAAAATAAACCCGTAGAGGTTCGCTGCACTACATATACATCTAGATACGAGACGATCTACACAGAGGGCAATTAGAATGGGCCTTGACCCAAGGCTCAACACAATCTTTGTGAAAAACGTGCTTGCATTTCAGTTTCCTACACTGGTCGCCTATTTGGAAAACGTCGAAACAGATGACACAGCTTTCCTCTCGAAGCGGTGAAGTCGGCTCGATGCATAAAATGACGTAATAGGCATATTCATAGACCCACTCTTCACATATTTTCATAAATGTCGACCATTTCAATTCTGTTAACACATTCAAATCTTCAGCGGATGGCTCATCGAGTACGAGTAGCGGTATGACATCGTAGCTTCTGGGGTCGTAATAGGTGGTGTACATTGATCTCTTTTTCAAGAATGTTAACCAAAATTCAGGATCGCGCCGCTTAGGATCCCACATATTCAGCACTCTTGTAAGGCGTGCGACATGGCCATCTTTTGGTTGACCGTCGCGTGTCACTCCGTGGGCAAGAAACACATTCATAGCATACCAAATAAATTTTAGTGAGGTTTCGTCGGCAGGTCTATGAGTTGGAGTAGCAACATGCTGTAATAAAGCCTCTCTTGCCATTACAAGCTCTTGAAACTCACTGTCCCCGAAAAGCATTGGGGTTTGTTTACGGGGTAAGTTAGTTATGTAGGGGACGGGCTGACCAGGTCGAACCCAAAGGGCTAGGCACCTAAAAAAGTATAAAGTATTTTGCACCTGCCTAAACCAAGGTTCCCAAATTGATTAAATCAAGGGAGCCGTCTCAGTGGTCTACCAAGTTGCTTACTCGCAGAACTGGTATTATCTTGAGCGGGCCAACTGCTTCAAATCCTTTTTAGATAAGCAGTGTCGCCTTTACTTACTAAGCGATTACTATCCGCGCTACTGTCAAGAGTCACACGCCCTACGAACCTCATTATCTTTTTTCACCTTCAAGACGCTCTGTTTCACACCATTTCTGCGCGTGCGAACAAGCGCTAAACTTCCAAGACTAGCATTTGGCAATCCCTGGAGACAGTTTAGTAAATCGAGAATGAGTGAGAAGCTTGAAATCCCGCCCGGGATCAACCCTCTGAAGGAGGACGGCACGCCCAAGACGGCGAAGGAGATTGAGAAGGAGCAGAAGAAGGCCGAGAAGGCGGCCAAATTCGCGGCCAAGCAGGCTAAGCAGGCGGGTCAGCCCAAGCAGGCCTCGGCCAAAGCGGCCAAGCCCGCGGCCAAGCCCAAGGAGGCCGTCCCCGAGTTCGTCGACAACACGAAGCCCGGTGACAAAAAGATTCTCGTTAGCCTCGACGACCCGGCGCTCAAGGCCTACGTGCCCAAGAACGTCGAGTCTTCCTGGTACGACTGGTGGGTCGAGAAGGGCTTCTTCAAGCCGTACCTGCCGAACGGCGAGATCAGCCCCAAGGGCAAGTTTGTGATCCCGGCGCCGCCGCCGAACGTGACCGGTGCGCTGCACATTGGACATGCCCTGACTATTTCGCTGCAGGATACTCTTGTGCGCTACAACCGGATGATGGGCCGGACGACCCTGTTCATTCCGGGCTTCGACCACGCCGGCATCTCGACGCAGAGCGTTGTGGAGAAGAATGTGTGGAAGAGCGAACGCAAGACGCGCCACGACTACGGCCGCGAGAAGTTCGTCGACCTCGTGTGGGACTGGAAGAAGGAGTACCACGCGCGGATCAAGAACCAGATCCAGGCGCTTGGCGCCTCGTACGACTGGTCTCGCGAGGCGTTCACCATGGACGACGACCGTTACGCGGCTGTCGTGCATGCGTTCGTCACTTTGTTTGAGGACGGCAGTCTGTACCGGTCGAAGCGTATGGTGAACTGGTCCGTGGCCCTCCAAACAACTTTGTCGAACTTGGAGGTCGTGAACAAGGAGGTCCCGGGCCGCACGATGATGAAGGTCCCTGGCTATGACGAGCCCGTCGAGTTCGGTGTGATCACGAGCTTCGCGTACCCCGTGGTCGGCAGCGACGAGAAGCTCGTTGTGGCCACGACCCGTCCCGAGACCGTGTTTGGTGACACCGCTGTTGCCGTGCACCCGGAGGACCCGCGGTACCGCCACCTGCACGGCGCGCGGCTGAAGCACCCGCTGCTCGACCGCGAGGTGCCGCTCGTGCTCGACTCCGTGGCCGTCGACATGGAGTTCGGCACTGGTGCCGTGAAGATCACGCCCGCTCATGACACGAACGATTACGAGACCGGCAAGCGCCACAACCTCGAGTTCATCACGGTGATCAACGACGACGGTTTGCTGAACGAGCATGCTGGCAAATACGCCGGCATGAAGCGCTTTGACGCGCGCAAGGCTGTCATTGCGGACCTGAAGAAGAACGGTTTGTACGTTGAGCAGAAGGACAACCCGATGTCGGTGCCGACCTGCGACAAGAGCGGCGACGTTGTGGAGCCCGTGCTCAAGCCGCAGTGGTGGCTCAACCTGAACGAGCCCGCGCAGGAGGCGATTGCCAAGGTCAAGGCCGGCGAGCTCAAGATCTCGCCCAAGTCCTCGGAGACCGAGTACTACCACTGGCTTGAGAACCTACAGGACTGGTGCGTTTCACGCCAGCTGTGGTGGGGCCACCGGTGCCCGGTGTACCTCGTGGAGCTGCAGCCCGGCAAGAAGCTGGATGCGGCCGAGACCTCGAGCTGGATCGCTGGTCACACCGAGGAGGAGGCGCTCGAAAAGGCGCGCGCGCGGTTCCCCGAGCACGCGTCGACCCTCAAGCTGTACCAGGACGAGGACGTGCTCGACACGTGGTTCAGCTCTGGCCTGTGGCCCATGACGACGCTCGGCTGGCCCAAACAGACTTTCGACATGGACCACTTCTTCCCGATGACGCTGCTCGAGACCGGCTGGGATATCCTGTTCTTCTGGGTGACCCGTATGATCATGCTGTCGCTGAAGCTGAAGAAGTCTTTGCCGTTCACCGAGGTGTTCTGCCACTCGTTGGTGCGTGATGCCCAGGGCCGCAAGATGTCGAAGTCGCTCGGTAACGTTGTTGACCCGCTGGACGTGATCAGCGGTATTCCGCTGTCTGGCCTCCACGACAAGCTGAAGCTCGGCAACCTCGACCCGAACGAGGTGAAGCGGGCGAGCGAGGGCCAGGCGATGAGCTTCCCGAACGGCATTCCCGAGTGCGGCACCGACGCGCTCCGGTTCGCGATGTGCGCCTACACTTCGGGCGGCCGCGACATCAACCTGGACATCTACCGTGTGGAAGGTTACCGCAAGTTCTGCAACAAGATCTACCAAGCGACGAAGTTCGCGCTCATGCGCCTTGGGCCGGACTACCAGCCGCCGGCGAAGCCGCACCGCGGCACCAGCCTCGTGGAGAACTGGATCCTGCACAAGCTGAGCGTTGCCGGCCAGCGCGCGGCCGAGCACCTCGACCGCCGCGAGTTCATGGACGCGACGTCGGTCGTGTACCACTACTGGCTGTACGAGTTCTGCGACGTGTACATCGAGAACTCGAAGTCGCTCATTCTCGAGGGCACGCCCGAGGAGCGCCAGAGCGCGCGCGACACGCTGTACACCGGTCTGGACGGCGCCCTGCGCATGATCCACCCGTTCATGCCGTTCCTTACTGAGGAGCTGTGGCAGCGCTTGCCGAAGTCGCACGACATCGAGAGCATCACGATTGCGCCGTACCCGCAGGAGCAGCTGTTCGACGAGGCGGCGAACGACGCCTACGAGACGGTGCTCGAGGTTGCGAAGACGCTGCGGTCCCTGTTCTCGGACTACGGCATCGCGAAGAACGGCCATGCTGTCGTGAGTGCCCAGGGCCCCGCGGCGGCGATGCTGAAGGAGCAGAAGCAGTCGATTCTGTCGATCGTCAAGCAGGCGACCGAGCTCGAGATCACCGAGGACGCCGGCACGCCGGCCGGCTGTGTTGTCGGCACTGTGTCGCCGCAGATCAACGCGTACGTTGTTGTGCGCGGCCACGTCGACCTCGACCAGGAGATCGCCAAGGCGCACGCGAAAACGAAGAAGATCGAGCAGCAGCGCGCGAACGTGATCAAGCAGACCCAGGTCCCGGGCTACGTCGACAAGGTGCGCGCCGAGATCCGCGAGCTCAACGAGTCCAAGATCGAGGGCTTCGCCGCCGAGCTCAAGAGTCTCGATGCCGTCGTTGCCCAGTTCGAGCAGCTCAAGCTGTAAATTAAGTGAACCCACTATAGTATATATTCGAGCATTCCTCTAATATGAGACGCGTTCAGGAAATGAATTTACGGGGTATAAATATATAATCGGAATTGTTTAGCGGTGGATCTTCACCGGAGTCTAGCGCTGGATCTTGTTGTCCATCGTCGTGTACGGCGGCGGGTTCTCGGCCGGCACCTCGGCACTGGGCTCTGAAGAAGAAGCTCGGTTCGAGGATTCCGGTGAAGGCAGGGCCAGCGGCTCGCTGGCGGCCGCGCTCTCGTGGCCGGCCAGCTGGGAGTGGTTGCCGGTCCCGCTGGGGTGGGAAACGCCCTGGGCCGGCACGGGCAAAACCAATGTCTCGCTGGTGACAACTCCCTCGGGCACGCTCTCGTAGCCCGCCCGCTGGAGGCGGTGGTAGCGGGCCTCGCATAGGTAGTACACGGCGTGGGCGAACCCGGCGAACGGGATGAGCAGCGAGAGCACGATATTCCAGAACACAACAGTAGTGCAGAACCCGAACTCAATTGTGACCGCGAGCGGCGGGAAGAACGCGGCGGCGATGATCAGCCAGAACAGGCGGGCGCCCGAGCTGTCCTCAAGGCTCGACATTTGTGGCGTTCTAGGGTAGATACGATAAGTCGATAGATAAACATTTATTGGGTTGGACTACTCGAGATTTTCTTTGTATACTGTGATTTTTTTTCAGTCAAAACTTTCCTAATCTGTCTTTTAATATGATCGTTAGTATACTGTATTCTTATTTCTACTTCTGATCTACTCCACGTTGAGGACGATCTTTGTGCCCTTGACGCCGCGCTTGCTCAGCGTGAGGCCCTCATTGATCTTGTCGAGCGGTTGGAGGACCTTGATTGGTAGCGCACGGATCTGCTTGGAAGCAAACAGGCGGTTGATCTGGGCAATGAGCTGCGGCGCGCGGTCGACGGTGCGCGAAGGGTCCTCGAACTTGTCCGGCCCGCGCCAGCGCTCGCTGTAGAACAAGAACTGGTACTGCGGGTGGATGACCGTGGCGTTTGGCGGCACGGCGCCGGTTTCGGGCTCGACGATCGGGTTCGACAGCGCAAAGCCCGTGGCCTTCGCGGTTTTGGACAGCGCTGCCGGCACGACGTTCTGCGAGTTGCCGAGCACGACGGCGTCGAAAGCGAAAGTGATATTGTCGCTCGCGATGCGCTTGGCCTCTGCGACCCAGTGCGGGTCGGTGCGGTCGAGCCAGTGGATGTCGAGGCCGTCAAGAATGGATGTGGGTGCCGACACGCCAATGACCGTATAGCCGAGGCTGCGCGCATACTGCGCAGCGTAGAACCCAACAGAGGACGTGACGCCGTAGATAAGCGCGTACTCGCCCGCTGCTGGCTTGGCGAACTGCTCGAACGCGACGACGGTCGTGCCGGCGGCCGTGCCGAGGGACGCGGCCTGCTCGAACGTGGCCGGCACCGCGGCAGGGATCTCTGCTTTGCCTGCTGGGGCGAGCGGCGTGGGGAACCGGAACACCCAGCGCTCGTCGAGCTTGACCTCGGACGAGTAGGCGCCTTGCTCGGGGTCCTCCTTGCTGCCGACGGCGACGCCACCGCCGACGGTGTCGCCAACGCTGAACAGCTTTGCTTCGCTGCCGACCTCCGTCACGGTGCCGGCGTAGTCGTTGCCGAAGCCTTTGCCGTCAGCACTGCCGAAGTCGATTGTCTTCCAGTCAATTGGGTTCACGCCGGCGCTGTGCACCTTGATCCGCACCTCGCGCGGGCCCAGCGGGCGCACAGGCACCTCCGTGCGCACGGCCCGGCCCTTCTCGGGAACGTACAGCGTGCGCGACATGGCGCCTGGGTTCGGGTGGTGGGTCTTAAGTAAGGCCAACGGTCACGCCATCGTCACGCCATATCAGGCTGGATCAGGTTCCAATTCGCAGATCTTGTCCAATTCGCAAAAGTCATACCCGATACGTCATCCCCGATACGTCGTCCGCGAAACCTCGTCCGCGAAACCTCGTTTTTGAAACCTCGTCCATAAACCTATTTCGAAATCACATTCCCGGAATTTCATCGGAACCTCATTAATATCCCTACCCAAATCTGCCCCCCATAATGACCCGTATTCTGGTGACCGGCACGAGCTCAGGCATTGGCGAGTACACGGCGAAGTACTTGTTAGCGCAAAAGGCCGAGGTGATCGGTGTGGCGCGCCGCGACGCGCCCGCGCTCGCGGGCCATGCCGGGTACACGCACCTCCGGGGCGACCTGTCGGACCCCGCGACGGTGGCGGAGATCGCGCGCGTGGCTGGCCAGGGGCCGCTTGACGGTGTCGTGTTCAACGCGGGCATCCTCGAGTCCGTCACGCAGGTCGCGAACACGAAGCTTGCCGACTTCCGCAAGGTGTTCGACGTCAACCTGTTCGCGGTCGTCGACCTCACGCAGGCGCTCGTCCCCTTGCTGCGCGCGACGAAGGGCCGCGCGATCTACGTGAGCAGCGGCGCTGCCACGAACGCGTACACGGGCTGGGCCGCCTACGGCTCGTCCAAGGCGGCGCTCAACCTTGTTGCCGCGACGCTCGCGAAGGAGGAGCCGGAGCTCACTGTCGTCTCGGTGGCGCCGGGCGTCGTCGACACGGGCATGCAGGACCTCATCCGCGGCACCCACGTCGGCACGGGCGAGATGGGCGCCGACGCCCAGAAGTTCCTCGAGCTCAAGCAGTCGGGCAAGCTCGTCGACCCGCGCGACAGCGGCGACCTCTACGGAAGCCTCGCCCTCCGCGCGCCCCACAGCCTCTCGGGCAAGTTCTTCCGCTACGACGATCCGGTTCTCCAGGTCTGAGCGCGGAGTACGTACATGCTTCTACATAGAAGTATCCATTTATGATTGGCGACTAGCGTAGAAAATAAATAAATACTGGCGCAGAAATCCTGCACATAACCATAATCATTTTACAAGCATTGTGCCCTTCGCAGCGGGGTCCTTCGCAGCGGGATCCGGCAACGCCCGCCAATATCACATGCGGCGCGCTGGGGCATCGCATCACATGCGAAGGCCGATCAGGGAGAACACAACCAGCCAGGGTGGGCCCCACCCGCCAGGCTGCCCACTCGGGCCCGGCCCCGCGTAAGTGCTGGCGATCCACTAGCCCCGCTTATCGCGCCCACGTGGGTGATGCGCATGCAGGGACATCTACCAGGGCCTGGGCACGGGCACTTACGCAACGGGCAATCGATAAACCAGGAAGCAGGAAATTTCGCGTCGCAGCGCCGGCTAGGTCCCCGGAATGGAGTTTTTCAACGACGAGAATGGTGCGCTGTTCGACCCAATCCACGCGGCCCTTTACCAGAACGGCCACCTGCCCGACGGGCCCCAGGCCCTCCACGACCAGTCCTTCCCGCAGGACTTAACCGACATCCACGACCCGCAGCTCCACGAATCGCAATTCCACGACCCCCATGCTGCCCATGGTGCCCACAGCACCCACGGCGAGCCACACACGCACGACAGCATGCCTGGTGACCCGCGCGGATCGCTTAGCGCGGCGCCACCGGGGCAGCCCGGCGACCACGGCAGCCAGGGCAGCCTCCAGGGCCTGGCCATGGAGAAACACAGTGTGGAAATGACCACCGAATTCGACCTCACGCAGTCGCCGTACTCGCCGGCGCTGTCGTTCCAGGGCACGCCGCTGCTGTCGCCGCACGCGCTCGCGCCGCAACCCGGTGCTGCGACGCCGCGCTCGGCGCTCGGCAACCAGGACGCGCTCTTCTACCGGCGCTCGGGGAAAGTATCGAAGGCGAGCCCGGCTCTGCGGTGGAAACCAACCGAGGAAGACGAGTTCCGGCTCGAGGACCCGGCACTCGGCTTCGCGCTGCCCCCCGCTGGGCCGCCGGGGCCGGAGCCCGGCACGGCTGCGGGCCAGGACGACCTCGACGAGCGGCTGCACAGTGCCATTGAGGCGACGTCGCGCGCCAGCAGCGGCAGCACGACCCGGCGCCCCTCGGCGGGCGCCCCGGCAGGCGCCTCGGCTAACAGCCGCCGTACGTCGGCAAGCAGCCAGCGCACCACGCCGCGGATCCGGCCCCGACTCAGCACCGAGCCGTCGCCGCTAACGCGGCCCATCGACACCCCGGATGACGAGGCTTTCCTGAAGTCGAACTACCACAACCTCGTCGACGGCACGCACCACCACCTGGGGCTCGCGTCGGCCGACCATATTGCCGCCGAGCTCCGGTCGAAAAAGACCGTGCACAAGCTCGCTGAGCAAGAGCGTCGCCAGCGCATGAACCTCGCGATTGCCGACCTCGCCGCCGTGCTGGGGCCCGCGCCGGACGACAAGACAGTCGCCAGCAAGGCGGCCACTGTAGAGCGCGCCACCGAGTACATCAAGCTCCTCCGCAGCCGTGTAGCCGAACTCGAGCGGACCGCCTAATTCTGATGCGTCCGTGAAGCATGCGTATCTAGGACCGTCTAGGCGATGGAGCGCCCCAAAATATACGTGTCGATGGCTATGCGCATTCGCTTAACCCTATTTATTTTGTATTTAGTTCTCTAATTTCTTGTGCTCAGTGGCCGACTTCCTCTGCTGTTTTTTTCCGGTGGATACCGTTGGTCTGGGTAGGGTAGTTTCCTTATCGGGAATAGCTCGCCAATCGGCTGTCATTTCACCCTATTATGCTGCTTGCAGCCCTCTAGCAGTGGAATCGCATATATCAGACCACTCACTTTGCAGCTGGAGACCGCTTACTTTACAGTTCGTTATCTGGGATGGATATGTGGTCGCAATGGCTGGGTTCCCGAGGCTGCGCGACAGATCGCCTTGCTATTCTCCTCGCCCGGGCTCGTTTCAGCTAGATATTCGTTCTTCTTGATTATATTGGCCCTCGGCACTTTCATGTCTGTTAATCCTTTTTACGGTAGCACAAACTCGCCTGCCGCCCAGCCTAGCTGCGCTACCCAATTGGGACTCGCAAGCAAATCCAAAATAGAGACACAAATTTTTGGTCCATAGTGTAATTGACCGAATTCAAAGCAAATTCAGAACAGTACAAAGAAACCCAGACTAGCTAACTTTGAGCATCGAGCCTCTGCCTGTATCTGGCCTGCCGCCGTGGTAGGGTTTAAACCATGGACATTGTGTGCGCCATTAAGAAGCGCCCCGGGAGGCTCGTGCTCGAAGGCGAGACGCTCCGGTGGGTGCCCCAGGGTGGCGACGCGATCTCTTTGCCGCTGTCCAATGTCCAGGGCATGCAGGCGACGCCGCCGACGGCGGCGAAGCTGCGGATCAAACTGAGCCCCAAGGACGGCGCCCCGCTGATGCTCGAGTTTGGCGGCGCAGACAGCCTCGAGAAAGCACGCAGTGAGCTGCAAGGCGTTATTAAGCAGTTCAGGGACGGCCAAAGTGCTTCAGCGTCCCCGGCACCGGGAGCCGGTGCCACGGGGACCGGTGCCGCGGGCGCGGCAGCGCCTGACGGAGCCGCGGCGGCCGCGGCGGCCAAGCCGAAACCGTCCGGACCCAAAAAGAAGAAGCTGTCGCTCGACCCCTCAAAGCTCGTGAACAACCTGGATCTCCAGCGCGGCGTGCTCCGGCAGGACCCGGAGCTGATGCGCACGTTCGAGCAGGTCGTGATCCAGAGCCGGGCGCTAACGAACGCGCAGTTCTGGTGGCCGCGGATCGAGCTGCTCGTGACGGCCGCGCAGCAGCAGGCGCAGGCGCCCGGCAGCTACAATGTGCTGAGCACCATCAAGCCAACAACGAGCAGCGACAACCGCGTGAACATCAACCTGACGCGGGAGAAAATCGCCGACCTTTTCGACCAGTACCCGCTCGTGCGCCGCGCATACAACGAGAACGTGCCGAAGCTCAGCGAGGGCGAGTTCTGGCAGCGGTTCTTCATGTCGCGGCTGTTTCTTGTGCTGCGCGGCGAGAAGGTGAGCGCGACCCACACGAGCGACGCCGTTTTCGACCCCTATATTGCCGTGCTGCACGAGCTCCAGGAGAAGCAGCGACAGCGGCGGCAGACCGAGGAGAGCGAGCACCCGGCGCCGGTGTTTGTGAACGTCGAGGCGAATGCCGAGAACAACCCGGAGACCTACGGCAACAACATCGTGACGACGGCCGGCGGGAGCACGCGCACGCTCATCCGGTCCATGAATGGGCTCAGCCAACGGCTGCTGCGGGGCAAGCGCCGGCGCGACGGCGACGACTTCGACGACGGCGACGAGCCAGATATGCGGTCCGAGCTGCAGCTGCGCGACCTCGAGCCGGACGCGAAGCCCGAGACCGATGTCGGGCTGCACATCGACGTGCAGACAGACCCGGCCGGACAGCAGGCGGATCCAGAGCAGTGTGCCCGCGACAACGCGCGCCTGCTCGGCGACGCGCCGGCTTCTGTGGACTTGAGGGACCTGCTCAGCGACTCGGCGAGCCTTGAGTACGCGCACATGCTCGTGGCCACGCTCACGCCGCACCCGGAGCTCGTGGCAGCCACGGGCACGGTCAGCGGCGACGTCAGCATGGTGTACGCGACCACGACCGAGTTCCTCAAGCAGTTCTGGTACGCCTACAACAACAAGCGCGAGGAGGCCGCTGGCCTCCGCACGTACCTGGAGAACAGCCTCGCCCGCATTGACGCGGTGCAGGGGCTGCCGGCGCTGCAGGCAGTAGTCGACTCCGTGCACGTCGCGCTCGGCATGCCGCTGTAATATATAGTAGGACTTTCTAGTTACAGAGCGGATGTAAAAAAGATGAGATTAAGAATCTCGAGATCTCTTTTCCAAGACGAAAAAGATAGAAAACAAAATAGACATAAAAGAGCTCTTTTCTGCAAAAAGAGTTCAGGCAGTGCCTTACTTCTCCCTTTACCAGCGTTACCGCTTGGTGTATACCACTTTGTGGTATGGCTGCCATAAGGACTTACGCCTCTCGCCTCGCTGCTTCGCAACTATCGACGGGTAGTTTGTCATGCAGTGACTACAGCGCATCTTACGTCTCAGCTGTGCGCTCTCCCGGCCATTCGAGGTCAGCTTCAAAGCTGTCGAGTATCCGCCATCTTGCGGAGTCGATCCGGGTAGGGTACCCAGGAGGTGAACCACTCGGCTACTTACCACTCCTTGTACACTAGAATGTTCGGCTTGTATAAGAACCAAGAGAAGAAATGCAGATGACGTACATGTCATCGTGCAGATGCACAACACACATCCATGTGCTCAATGGCAAGCGCAGCGGACCACACAGGACCCAGCGGCCCCACCCAGAGCATCCACAGCATCCACAGCATCCAAAGCCCATTCAGAGCCCATTCCTCTAAATTAGCGCATTTTTCTCCCAGTGAACAAACTGCCTCGGTAACAAAGCCGCTGCTGCCGAAGCCCACCGCAGCACTAGCCCTGCCCCTCTTCGCTCACCGCAGCAAAGTAGGGTTGCGCCCGCCCCTCAGGGTAGACTAGACTCGGTGATCCAGAATATCGTGGATACCTTACTAAATATATGGCACCGACTTTAGAGAAGCGACTTCTGTACGGCTACTACGGCGGCGACAACGACAGCGACTGGTGGCAGTGGGGCCGCTGGGTCCTGCTCGCGGTCATCATCGCCGTGGCGATCATCTGCTTCCTGTTTTTCGAAGGCGTGTCGTGCCGCCGCGTGCGCCGCGGCCAGCGGCCCATCACCGGCACGGGCTGGTTGATCCCGCCATCGTACTACGAGTCGCAGCAACAGCACCAACAGCAGAACGCCCATGTGCCCACATATAAGGCCGAGCCCGGCACGGGCGACGCGGGCCACTTCGACCAGAACGGCAACTTCGTGCCATACACGGGCCCGCAGTACCAGCTCGATGAGTATAATCCGCCCGCAGGCGGCAATAATGACTACCCGCCGCCGTCCATGCCCCCACCAAGCCACCAGGCCCCGGCAAACGTCGAGGAGGCCGGCCCTCCACCGGGCCCGCCGCCGAGCCACGCCGACTACTACCCCCCGAATGGCATGCCCTCCGCTCCGCGGCCGGCCAAGAACTGAACACAGCTCAAGAAACAAACTAATTGCACTGCCTAATTAATACTGTAGCATACCACCTGAACCGGGTGGACCCGCGCCAAACAAATTAGAGAAAAAACCTTTTTTTTTCATATATATTTACATTACATGTTATTTTCAGCGCGGAACGCATCCCACGCCGTTTGCAAAATCACGAACACGCTCTGGGAAATCATCTTCACCTCCATGGGCGCCGACGACAGCACCTTGTCCGGGTGGGTGCGCGCGACCGCCTTCATGTACACAATGCGGACCTTGCGCGGCACGACAAGGTCGGCGGTCGCGACGGGCGTCCAGTCGCACCCGGACCACAGCACGTTCTGCAGCGTCGCCAACAAAGTCCGCAGATCGGTTTCGTGGCCGGTCTTCCACGCATCGACGCGGGCACCGATCTTGTCCTGGAGAAGCTCGCGCTGCTTCTCCTCCTCGGCCTGCTGGACGTGCTGCTGTTTGACCTTCTCGAGCGCGGCCTTGCCCGCGGCCGACGTCGGCGCGGCACCGGTCGTGCCCCACCCGCGGCGCTGCGACTTCTTCGGGGCTGGCGCCTCGCTCGACGCCTTCGCAACCTTCTCCGGGTTCAGCGCTGTGGCGCACCGGCGCTTCGCCGCAAGCACAGTCGCCGACGCGTAACCGTTGTCCAGCAACAGCTGCCACGACACAAGCGCTGCCGAGAACTTTTCCATATTCTCGGCCGCCTGCGCGTTCCGCGTCACGAGCTTCACCCAGATGTCGCCCAGATCGGTGCCGTCGTCAATGGTCACGCCCTTGCCGCGCGTCGGCAGCAGCTTGATCCCGGCTTCCGTGTCGTCAAAGGCGCCTCGCAGGTCGCCGGCCTTCATGCTGGCCGCCGCGCGGTTCGACAGCAATACTGCCCGCAAAATATGCGTCTCGGGCACGACCTGGAGCGCCGTCGTGTAGTGCTCCACGGCCTTCTCGTAGTCGCCGCTGCGGAAACTCGCCGTGCCAAGCTCGCGCGATGTCGCGTAGATGTCGTGCGACGTCGTCGACAGCGCCGCAGGCGTCGCCGAACTCAGATTAAGCAGATCAATGGCGGGCTCAGAGGGCTCGGCAGGCGCGGCTGGTGCCGATGCACCAGGTGTTTCAGGTCCAGAGCGGGTCTCAAAGCCATTCTGCGCGCCCGTGCTCTGAGGACTTTGCATGCTTTGAGGACTTTGCGAAGGCTGCGGGCTCTGCGATCCATTTCGCTCCCTCTGCCGCTGCCTGAACAGCTCGGCCCGGCTGGGCCGGCTCTTTTGTTCTGGTGCAGCCGACTGAGCCGGTTGTGAAGCAGAATGAGCGGGAGCGGGCTGCGCGGGCTGCGCGGGCCGCGCCGGCTGAGGAGGCGGCCGCGTTGGCCGCGCGGGACCAGGCCGGTCAGGGCGGCTCGGCAGCTCCTCGGCCGGTGGCGAGGTCGAGCCCGCCCGGCGGTCGTACTTGGCCTTGTCGCGCATCCACGCCGGCTCGGCCGCCGTGCCCGCCGGGGAGCCATTGTACTGGTTGTACGCCTTCTCGAGCTCTTTGCGGCCCTTGGAGAACAGGCTGGACGCCTTCGAAAACACTGAGGAGGTCAATTGCGACGCCTGCGACTGGAGATCGCCAAAGTCGCCAGACGCCATGCCGGATCGCCGCGGCGCCGGCAGGGGCAGTCCCTGGCCCTCGGCCATGAGCCAGCTGACGCTGCCGCGCACGCTGCCCTCCATAGCCAGTAAACCACGACGGCCGTCCTTGGGCTCAAAGCCCATGTCGACCAGCGTGGCGAGCTCGCGGTCGTACTTGAACGGCTGCGCAGGGCGCGCCGCCTGCGCGGACTGCGCAGACTGCGATGCCCATTTCGGCACAGAATCTGTCTTGTGCGATGCGGGTGGCGCACTAGACTGGTATGGCTTAGTTGCGGCGTGCGGTTCCGGCTGCGAGCTCGCCTGCACGCTCGACGCGCTTTTAGCTGCCGGCGGTGCCGAAGCGAACAAACCGAACACGTCGTCGTCAAACGCCGACTGTGCCGTCTGGGGAGCTGGTTGTGGAGCCGCCCTGGGAGCCGGCTGTGGAGCCGGCTGCGGAGCCGGCTGGGGTGTTGGCCGGTTCGTTGGCTGTGTGACCGGCGCCGGCTTGGCCACCGGTTTGGGGCCGGCGAGGAAGTCTAGGTCATCGGTGAACCGCGACTTCTGGGTATCCTGCTGCTTCCTCTGCTCCGCAAGCGAGAGGTTCTTGCTAGACGACGAGCTAAGGCCGTCCAGACCAGCAAACAGATCCATGGTGAGGCGGTCTGGCTGGCAGGTGAGGTGTATATACAGTCCACGTGATACAAACAACCGCCGCATCTAATTAACGTTCGAGGCCCGCGCGCATCTGCGACGCGTATGCAAGCCTCTTTCCGCGTTAAATAACACCAATTTTACTTCTGATCAGTTTGGTACAGTCAAAGTGGGTTAGTATGGGGACGTTGATTTCCAAGTCGGGCAAGTCTTAGTCTCACGTACAGATCAGCCTCAATTCAGCAAAATATGGTCACCCACACGACTTATTTCGGTTTGTGAGAGAATGCATGACTGAATCTTCGATTCGATTACCCGTTATTCTCCTTTATTGTGTGACTCATCCCAGGTAAGCAACATTCCCGGTAGATTTTCAACTTTCTCAATTCTCTCAGCACATGACATTTGCCCCCGATGTGAGATTTGTGTATAAATAGGCATTCTAATTACTAGATACATTCGTTATGAGCGTAACTAGAAGCGTATCGAAAGCAACAGAAATCATAATCGTTGGTGGTGGTGCCGCTGGTCTTGCCGCAGCAGTCGCCCTCGGACGGTCCCGGCGGAAAGTCACTCTAATTGATGCTGGCGAGCCCCGCAATGCGCCTGCTCAACATGCCCACAACGTCCTCGGACAGGAGGGTGTGAACCCGCTCGATCTGCTAGCCCGCGGCCGGGCCGAAGCCAAAGGCTACGGGGTAGACGTGCGCCATGGTCTCGTCACCGCTGCTCGCCGCGAGAATAACAGATCGTTCACTGTTGAATCCAGCACCGGAACCTTTACCGCTCGCCGTATCATCCTCGCTACCGGCCTGGTGGATGTGCTGCCAGAAATTCCGGGTCTCTCCAGCGGCTGGGGGAAAGATGTCCTGCATTGTCCGTATTGTCATGGATGGGAAGTGCGCGATAGTCGCATTGTCGTTCTCGGGACCTCGCCGATGTCCATCCACCAGGCTCTGTTATTCAGTCAATTGAGCGACCAGGTCACGTTTGTAATCCATGACCTGGCCGCTCAGCCGGATGCCACTGCAGCCAAAAGGCTCGCCAACGTCGGTGTTGACGTGATTAAGGGGAAGGTGTCACAGGTGGAGCGCGACGGATCTGGGGTCCGGCTGGTCTTTGGCGACACGCCCAAGTCGTTCGACTGCGACAACCTCGTCGTGGCACCGCTGTTCCAACCCCGCACCAATTTATATGAGCAGCTTGGCGGAGTTCCCAAAGACGTCCCGGCAATGCAGGCGCAGATGATCCCGATAGATCCCCCCGGAAGGACCCCAGTTGACGGCGTTTGGGCAATTGGGAACTCTGTGGACATGGCCAAAATGGTCGTCGGGGCGGCCAGCGATGGTGTTCTTGCCGCTGCGCAGATCAACATGGAGCTCATCATGGAGGACGCATCGCGTTAGTACCATGCACGCTTGGTGCGCGGGTATTCATTCCCTCTTTGCCTTAGTTTTAGATTGCCTTTGCCTTAGATTGCTTTAGTTTCAGATTACTTTCACTGAGTCTGAATTTAATCTTTTATTCAGTTGTATTTATTATATCTGATTTCTTTTGTGCGTAAATCTGGCAAAAAAAAAGATGGCGACATCTGCAGGATTCGAACCTACGCGTGCAGAGCACAAGAGATTGGTAGGCTGTAAGCATTCTAATCTCTCACCTTAACCACTCGGTCAAGATGCCTTGTTGATGTAAGGGAATGAAATCTACAACATATGACCGCACATAGCCCGCGCAGTGCAACTGGAGACTACCAGAGCCGTGTCTGACTGATCATACTCTGCAAAGCGCGCCTACACGACTCCAGCAAACTGTTTCTTTACCTGCTTGTTTGTGCCCCTGAATTGCTCGCCCTCACGGCCTCGGGTGTCGGATGGCCTCGGGTGTCGGATAAGTAGCCGATGACTAACGGGGCGGCGTAACTCTCTGTGTAAAATAGCGCGCTTGACTACTGCTGAAGCGAGCGTACCCTACGTCCATAGCCATCTCGCCTTGATGACCCCGTACCCCTTGGGTGCGGACGGCCATTCCCGGGACGCCAATATCAAGACTGCACACGATCGGTAAGGCGTAGGTCTGTTGAATCTATAAACAGCTCGGCGCTCGGCTCTACGACATGGAGATGAACGCCAAGGCTCTTCGGGTGCAGATCGACCTGCTGCAGACCGATCCAGAGCTGGAAGGGAGCAATGGTGTGTTTCACGAGCTCGTCAGAAACGATACCAGCGACCGTGACTTTGACCAAGTAGTGACGAGCAACGCCGTACACAAAATCTGGAAGTGCCAGCCGCAGCATGTCGTGACGCTGCTGAAAGCGGCTGTGGACAGTTTAGCCGCGCTCGTGGACCAGAGCCGCCGGCACGCCGCAAGCCGGCCGGAATCAACAAACGCTGAGATATGGTACGCGCTGCGCGTGCTCAAGCAGGTCACGCCCGTGATCTACAAGCAGAGCCCCGGAAGCGTCCCGCGAGCGGTTATGCGGCGGTTAGCCCGTCTTCTGCGGGCCTTAATCATTTTGCCGGGCTTCGCCACGAACGACGGGCAGGCCTGGAAAGACGGATATACGGTTGAGCGGACCAGGCTTCTGCGGACAGTTTTGGCCGTGCTTAGTGTCCGGAGATACCACTGGCGAGCACTTCCGCAGTGCGGCGTGCTTATCGAGTGGGTGCACAAAGTGCCACGGCCGGTGTTCATGTCGCTGCTGACCGCGGCTGTGGTGCACTATGGCGATGCAGATAGTGGGCTGCGGGACCTCGCGCAGCTCAGCCTGCAAACGTTGCTGATCTCGCTAGCAGCGCGTGCCCCAAACAACGCCAAAGTCCCTCGTAACCGGTTCCGCGACCGCCTGTGCAACCTCAAGGGTGCTGATTTTCGCTGGTTCCGTGCTGCTCTTGGCAGGCTTGTTAAGACCCATGCATCCAAGCTGGTGAGTGCCCTTGCTTGGGAGGCTTTTAAGGCGAACCACCGCTTTGCTGCGAGCCCAGAGACCGGTTTATGGATGGAGCATTTGAGCCAACTTATCACGGTTACAGACGGTCGCCTAGCTGTGCCGAACCAGATCATGCTCTGGCTTGTGCGGGATCTCGCGACCGAGCCGGCACAGGCCCGGGTCGGGATGACTGCCATTGCCGACGCAGCGCTGCAGGCTTTTGAGCCAAAGATTACGAAGAGTATGACTCTTGCAACTATTATGGACTTGCACTTTCAGGTGCCTCCGTCGAAGCGTCTGCGGCGCGATAATAACCACTCGGAGAAGGTGAAGGCTGAGATGCACGCCTGCCCGACTTTGCAGTTTATATATCAGGCCGGGAGGGAGAATGACGACCGCAAGGAGGAAAGTGAGGACGAAGATGAGTTCAGTGAGGAGGTTGAGAGAGAAGTTGATAAGGATGAGGATGAGGATGAGGATGAGGATAAGGATAAATATGGGGATGAGGATGAGGATGAGGACGAAGATGAGGATGAGGATGAGAATGAGGATGAGGACGAAGAGGACTATGAAATATTCTACCCTCGTCTAATCAATTGCTTTGGGCAGATCGATAAGGAACGAGTGGACCACGAGCTTGGGCGCCGGCGGCTTGCACCATCGACACTGGCGCCCTACCGGCGGCGGGATCCGATAATAAGCGAGATTTTTGAGTTCACGCACCCGGGACTGGGAATCTTCGATCTGGACAATCGGCATCTGCAGATATACACTGACCTAGAAATCGCCGCCGTCACCAGATCGTTACGCGGCGAGACGCGCCTGCAGGTCTGCGGCGATTTCGACAGCTCGGAAGAGAGTTTGGACCCTGATCTCCGCGATTTGTTTGCGGCGTTCTGGAACACGGCTCCAGTCCTGGAACTTAGCAACGAGCGCGTGCTCAGGTTCGGTCAGCTCATTGACCTGTTTGACCGGATGGAGCTGCGGGGTGTGTACGAGCTCGAGCAGTTTGCCGAGCTGACACGGCGCATTGCATGGAAAGCTGGTGAGCGCAATAAACAGATGCGGGTCCGGGGCCATGCTAACCCCGCCCGGCCCAGCCTTGCGTGGGCCGTGAAGCCCGTTGAGTACAATCCGGGCACCGCTCGCTGGTACGAACGGATGCTGTGGAATTCCTAGAAAAAAAGTAACAATCGATATGTATAGAGCTATCTATTTCCTGCGCACGATAGTGAACCCGTCATCGTCCACCTCGGGCTGCTTCGGCTCGGTTGGCGGATCGACATCCATGGGCTCGGCGACCAATTCGGGCTCGCCCTCGCTGTCCTCGTCCTCCTCAATGCGCACGGGCTGCGCCGGCGTGCGCTGCTGGTATTTCTGGAACAGCTCCTGGGCGAACGTGTAGTTCTGGTCGGCGCACTGCTGGTACACTTTAACGACGTTGTGAGCGACCTGGAGCGCTGTTTCGTCCTCAATGGTGACGTCAAACTCGTCCTCCATGGCGGCAAGCAAACGGTACTCAATATCCTCAGTGGCGACCTCCGTAGCGTCAAACAGGTCGGTAACGGCGCCGGCGAGCCACTCGCGCTTCGCATCCGACTCGGGCCCGCCCCAGCCATTGGCGACGGCGGTCGCCAAGTCGTCCCACAGGAAAACGGCGCAGGCCACGCCGAGCTCGAACTGCGCGCGCTGCTTCTCGTTCTCGAACTGCAGCGACGGGCCGTCGGTCGTCAGCAGCACAGACGGATCAGACATTTTTCAGAAACCCGAACCGCAAAACCACAAAGTCGAGGGCGGCCTTGTTTCTACGTTAAACACCTTCACTTTGTCGTGCAGATTCTATTACAATGGTTTTCTGCCACAGGTTTTATCTGCCACAGAATTTATCTGCCACAGAATTTGTCTACCACAGAATTTGTCTATTTATATACATTATTTTAGAAAAGCACTCTAGGGCTAGCGAGAGCGGATCGCGCTTAGTTGCCCTGAGACGCGCTGAGGCACGACTTGAGCTGGTCGACGTACCACTGGCACACGCGCATGTCGCCGCCGTTGTTGTCGAGGCACTCGGTGAGGCCGCGGGCGTCGAACTCGCACTCAGAGGGCGCGGCCTTCTGGAGCGGCTGGGCGGCCTCCGGCTGGGCCTCGTAGGTCGCCGGGGCGCTAGAGCCGCCACCGAAGATGCCGGAGAGGCCATTGGCGATGGTGTGGCCGGCGGCAGAGCCGACCGCCACACCGGCGGCCGTGCTGGCCATCTGGCTGAACAGGCCCGGCTGGCGCTGCTGCTGGACGGCAGCGGGCGGAGGCGGGGCCTGCTGCTGGACGGTGCGCGGGGCAGCCATGGTATGCGAAGAGCGGGTTTGCTGGCGCGGCGCGGGGCCGGCGGATCTTCCACGGGAACGAGGCATTGTGGCGACGAGGGCGCGGGGCGCTCATATTTATAGTGCTAGGGTTAGGTTAAGACTGCCGAGGAAGGCAGCCGAAACAGCGGGCGGCGTTTCGTGACGAAGATCCCCTTGCAAAGACTAGTACGCACATTCGCTTTGCCGAATTGCCAAGGACAGAAGGATTGCTTAGCAGTTAGGGGTCGTTTCATGCCGGCAAGAGCGGATCGGGTGCGGCAGCGCAATCCGATCCCAGATCGGCAGCCTCGACTTGGTTCCACATAATTCCACTAAATATATATTTGAATTCGCTAAATTATACTCCCAAGACTGCTCCTCTCGCTGGCTGGATTTCGTCTCGATGTTCGCCAGTGTGCGCGCGCGGGTTGGGCAAAATCTCTGTGGGTTGTGGTAGAGCCAATAAGAAACCTCCTAATCACACCATGCTGAGGGCCCTGAGATCTGTGCCGCGGGCCGTGCAAGCGCAGGCGCGCCGGCAGATGTATGTATCGCAGCTCCACACCAACGCTGCTGACGAGGCTGCGCGCGAGCACCACGCCCAGGTCGTGCCGCCTGGCCTGAACCAGCCGATCGGCCAGCCCCTGTCGCCGGAGTTTGGCCGCTCAACGATCACGGAGGACCTGACGATGCGCCGCGAGGCGGAGCCGAAGGAGTCGAAGATCCGCCACTTCACGATCAACTTCGGCCCGCAGCACCCGGCCGCCCACGGTGTCCTGCGTTTGATTCTCGAGCTGAATGGCGAGGAGATCGTGCGTGCCGACCCGCACGTCGGTTTGCTGCACCGTGGTACCGAGAAGCTGTGCGAGTACAAGACGTACAACCAGGCTCTACCCTACTTCGACCGTATGGACTACTCGTCGATGGCCGTGAACGAGTCCGTGTTTTCGCTTGCCACCGAGAAGCTGCTCAATGTGGACGTCCCGATCCGCGCGAAGTACATCCGCACGCTCTACGCCGAGCTCACGCGTATCTCGAACCACTTGATGAGTGTTTTGTCGCACGCCATGGACGTTGGTGCCCTCACCCCGTTCTTGTGGGGTCTCGAGGACCGTGAGCGGATCATGGAGTTCTACGAGCGCGTTGCCGGCGCGCGCATGCACTTCGCGTACATCCGCCCGGGCGGTGTGGCCCGCGACCTGCCGGCAGGCCTGCTCGACGACATCTACCAGTGGGCGACCCACTTCGGCGACCGCATCGACGAGGTCGAGGAGATGCTCACCGACAACCGTATCTGGAAGTTCCGTACGGTTGACATCGGTATTGTTGGTGCCGACGAGGCGCTCAGCTACGGCCTCACCGGCCCGATGCTGCGTGGCTCCGGTATCCCGTACGACATCCGTAAGGCGGCGCCGTACGACGCGTACGAGTACGTCGACTTCGACATCCCCGTCGGCACGCGCGGTGACACCTACGACCGTTACCTCGTGCGTATGGCCGAGTTCCGCCAGAGTCTGCGCATCATCGAGCAGTGCTGCAACCAGATGCCCGACGGCCCCGTCCGGGTTGAGGACTGGAAGGTGTCGCCGCCGCCGCGCACCGACATGAAGGAGAACATGGAGAGTTTGATCCACCACTTTTTGCACTTCACGAAGGGCGTCGCCGTGCCCCCCGGTGATACCTACACCGCCGTCGAGGCCCCCAAGGGCGAGATGGGCGTCTACCTCGTGAGCGACGGCAGCGAGCGCCCGTACCGCATGCACGTCCGCGCCCCGGGCTTCACGAACCTCGGCGCTCTCGACCACATCGCGCGCAACCACTTCCTGCCCGATCTCGTCGCCATCATCGGCACCATGGATCTCGTGTTCGGCGAGGTCGATCGCTAAGCAAATAGAGATTAGTAAAAAAAGAATATACGAAATACACATTAATTCTGACTGGGCGTGCTCTTGGCACGCCGGACGAGGGACTGTGCGAGGCGGCAGAATCCCGGCACTGGATCTCAGCCCAGGATCTCTGGCCAATGCAGGCAATGCAGGATCGGCCCTCGAATGCTAATATGCGGCGATGTACGCCGGTGAATGCAGCAGATGTTCTGCGATTTTAACCCAGGCTGTCCAGGTACGTGCTCGGCGGCCGCAGCTTGCGCGTACGCGGCGGGTTCGCGCCCTCGACGGGACCCATGCTCTGGCGGCGGTCCGAGGGTGCAAAGCTTTGGCGGCGTTCTGAGGGCGCAAAACTTTGGCGGCGGTCCGAAGGCGGCTCGGATCCGGAGGGCGGACCAGAGGGCGGACCAGACGGCGGCGCGAGACTTTGCCGGCGCTCTGAAGGAGGCTCAGATCCGGACGGAGGCCCCGACGGCGAGCCAGAGGCGCTTCCATAGGGCCCCGTGGGCGGGCCCGTCGGCCCGGAAAGATCCGACATCGACATCGTCGACTGCTGGATGACCGAGTTGCGGCCCGAGTGCAGCACTGAGAGCCGCGACGAGTTCGCGCCGCCCGCGCCGCCCGCGCCGTAGATGCTGTTTGCACCGCCCGTGCCCGCGTTGCCGCCGAAAACGGCCGGCGACAGCGCCGAGCCGTGCTGGAGCACGTCGGCGGTGGGGCTGAAGAATTTGCCGGTTTTCTGGGCGTTGCGCATGCGGTCGACCTGCGACTTCGGTCTCGCCGGCTGCTGCGGCCGGCTTTGCTTCGGCAGCAGCCTTTTCTTTGTGGGACTCGTTTTGAGCGGCTCCACAGTGGGCTCGTCATCGCCGTCCTTCTCGCTGATCCACGACGTGCGGTGGTCGACGGGGTCCACAAACGGCCCGCCGTAGCTCGGCTCGAGCGCCGTGAATCGGGACTCGTTGCGCCGCGCGGCCTTGCGCGCGGCAAAGATCGAGTACGCGCGCCACACGAGCACAATCACAAACAGGCCGAGCAGGATCGCGCCCACCGTGATGAACAGCGTGCCCTCGGGCAGGTCGCTCACCGAGATGAACGGGTTCTGGCTGCTGCTCGGAATGGCCGCTTCGAACGCCATGGGCTGCCAGAAAAAAAAAAAAAGATGGAGATAACCGCGGGTGAAGGGGGGTCCGGCGGATTAGGTGGGCCTGAAACCTCTGCCCCCGGGAGATGAGGCGCGTGCGCGGGCTAGGGGACGCAGCGCATAACCGATGGACCTCGACGAGCTCGACGCGCGTGCTGAGGCCGTGCCGTTCTCGGACTCGGACTCGAGCTATGTGGAGTCGGACTCGGATCCGGGTCTTGCCGAGCACGCGGCAGTTGGGCCGGAACGGCCTAAGCGCCGGCGGATTGACCCGCACTTCACGCCAGCAGTGGGCCGCGCGCGCACCCCACGCGGATCCACGAACAAACGTGACGACGTAAACAGTGAGGACGGGGACATTGATTTCCGCGACCTTGAGGATGCGCACCGGTATTTGGTGCGCGACCACGCAGACGCGTTCACCGGTCTGATCTCGCGGCTCGAGCAGCTCGAGGAGGGCGACGACATTGATCTCGGCACGGGCCGCGTTGTGCACGATCACGGGCACCTGCAGGCTTTTCGCGGCGAGAAGTCTAAGCTCGCGTCCGTGTTTTTCGACGAGAGCAGCGAAGACGAGGACGAGGACAGCGCGAGCGACGATGCCGCAATGGACCGCGTCGCCATTGCCGAGGCGCGCCGCGACGGCGTGCCGCTGCCCGCCGTTGAAGTTTTCCGAAACGAGCTCGAGGAGCTTGGCCGAGACTCCCTGCACCGCGCGTGCGAGGAAGGCGCGCCCCTGCTGGATCAGGTCGTGCGCACCACTGGCGGTCTCATCCTATAATTTCTGCGTCGTTCGAGTTTTGTGTCGTTCGAGTTTTGTGTTTTTTTGACGTTCGTTTGAGTCTAGTATCTGGGGAATCTCTATCTATTTATTTATGTTGATCTGCTTAACAAGGTCATCCTACGGAGCGGTACGTCATGCTGCTACTAGTGCCCGCCAAGTTTCGCCCATTGGCGCAATTGGGCACCTCTATCCGCATTTCTCCACAGGTTTGGCGGTAGTCCCTCGCTGGTTGCAGCAGCCTGGCGGATTTTGTGACCTTGCCCTCCGCGTGACTGAAAAATCTTCCACTCGACCGCAACCACAACCGCGCGGACATTTTTCACACTCCACCTACGCACGATGTCTGCTGCGAACTTCTTCAGCGTGCTCAGCGACTCCACGGCGCCTGCCGTCGGCTCGAACGCGGTGCACCTCGAGCACCCGCCCGTGACGGCGAACTCGACGTCTTCCAAGAAGTCGGACTCGAACCCCCGCGCTGATCCGTCGAAGGCCCGCCCGCGGAACCAGGGCCCGCCGTCGAACGACCGCGTTTTGCGCGACAGCAAGAACGCTGGCCGCTCGAACAACCGCGACGTCCCCGTGCGCCAGGGCGCCGACAGCCACCACAGCCGCCGCCACGAGCGCACCGACCGCCAGTCCCGCACCGGCGAGCGCGACACCGCCAAGCGCACCCGCTCTGGCTGGGGCGCAGAGGAGGACGAGCCTGTGGACGAGGTCCTCGGTGAGGAGGACGCCCAGCGCGCCGAGCGCGCCGAGCAGGCCG
>JAMSGL010000029.1:0-80251 GCA_030490775.1 Starmerella etchellsii
AGCTGCCAGTCGACCCGCAGGGCCGCATCCCCGTGGACGTGTACTCGCCGGCCAAGCGCCGCAAAACGTCGCGGTCGCTGCCGGCGTCCGCAAAAACAACTGTCGAGCTCATCCCCAGCGCCCAGCCTCCAGAGGCGCCGGCCGCCACGTACCCGCCGGGCCCACAGGGCCTGCCCGCACAAGCACCGCAGGCACCAACCGTGCAGACCCAGCCTCTGCCGCAGGGCCCGCCGCACACACCGCAGGGCCCGCCGCAGGTCGCCCAACCTCCGCAGGCCGTCCAGCCACCGCCGGCGCCGGCCCCAGCCGCCCCTGCACCCAAAATAGCGCCGCCGGCATCCGCAGGCCCGGCCACAGCACAGCCAACACCAGCGCCACCTGCAGCGGCGCCAGCACCCATCGTGCCGCCCGGCGTGCCGCAGCCGGCCGCCGCCCCGGCACCGGCACCGGCACCACCAGCCGCGCCAACGCCGCAGGCCCAGCCGGCCCCGATCCAGCAGGCGCCGTACCAGATGCCGGGCTACGCATACTACCCGTACCAGATGGTGCCGGGGTACCCCGGCCAGCAGTACCAGCCGTACCAGTACCAGCCGTACCAGTACCAGTACCAGTACCCGAACCAGTACCCAGGATACGACGCACAGCCGCCGCCGCCGCCCCAGCAGCAGCAGCAGGGCTACGTCTACGGGTACCCCGAGCAGTGGCAGGCGCAGCCGTGGCAGTACGCGTGGCCGCCCCAGCAGTAATTGTATTTATTAGTTGCATATCGAATAGTCCCGGCAGGCATATTCACCGGCATTCGTAGGCATTCACAGGCATATAATCGGCAATAGTTATTGGCATAATCATCAACATAATAGTTCACTGTCATAATATCTTGATGATTATCGACATGATTCATAATTGGCATAATTCATAGTTAGCGACACAATCATAATTGCTTATAGTTATCGGCATAGTTCATTGGCATATCTAATTCATTGGCATATCAGCATAATTCATAGTTATCGACATAGTCATATCGACATAATTATAGGCACCGGCGTCAGTTTATGGCACAGCATATGCACAGCATTAGGAATAAATATAGATCAAGAGAAGTATTGCCGTGGTGCAACGTGGGTGGCGATGCGCTGCTCGACCGTGCGGGCCAAGTCGGCCATGGCGAACTCGACCGTTTGGTCGCCGGCGCAGAACCCGGCAACGACCGCGTGCCACGCCTCGACGAGCGCGCCAGGCGCGAACAGGTCGGCGAGCCGCGGGCCGAATACCTCGGTTAGCAAGGGGGGAACGTCGATTTCGACAACGGGCACGGCATTGGGGCGCTGGTCCTCGAAGCGGGCCGGCGCGTCGGGCCAGTAAGCGGCGAGCGCCGCGTTCGCGGCGGCGGCAGTGACGATGCCGGTGCCGGCGCCGCACTCGTCGAGCACGAGCAGCGTCCGCGCGTCCTGCGCGAGGAACACTGCGGCCAGCCGCCGCCAGCACTGGAGAAGGTAAGAGCGCAGGCCGGCCTCCAGCAGGGCGTGCCCGTTGCGCAGCATCTGCAGCCGCACAAGATCGCCGTAGCTGCTCGCCCGGTGCAAACTGACTGGCGGCAGCCTTTGGCCGTACAGGCGCCGCGCCAGCCCGGCATACACGCAGGCCTCGCGCAGCTCGGGGCACCGCAGCTCCCGCGGGAGCGTGCCAAAGCTGCCGAGGGGCCACTCGAACTCGCCTTGCAGCCAGCGCTCAACGGTCCGCAGCGGGCCCAAGTCCACGGCATCGGGCTCCAGCTCCGCGCGCTCGGCCTCGCCCAGCAGCTGGATGACCGACTGGCTCCCGAGCAGGCTCCTGGCCGTTGGCAGGGGCTCGCGCGCCGCCAAATGGGCCCACAAAGAGTCGCTGCACGCCCGCGACACGCCGACCAGCGGCACGCCCCGGAAACTCGGCCGGCCCGTGAGCAAAAGTGCGGCCTCTTGCACGAACTGCGCGTGCGAGAGCACGTCCGGCGGGCGGCAGAGCTCGGTTGCTGTGCATAAGGCGCTCGCCCAGTCACCGCCAACTAACTTCTCCGCCGCATCGGCTACCGCGTCCTGCGATTCCACGGCAGCGGCGCTCTCTTCGGTGGCGCCGCTTTTGTCGCTAGCGGCGCTTCCTTCGCTGGCCTCGCTCGTGCCATCGCTCAGGTCCAAATCGGTGTCCCCGCCGTCATACATCTCCCACTCGGGCCCATAAGGTTCCGGTGGCGCACTCACCGGCGGCTCGCTCGCCTGTCTTTCGCTAGCAAGGTGATCGTCGCCAGCGGCTGGCTCGCTGGGGAGCGGCTGCTGGAGCACGTTGCCCGCGCACAGCAGCAGAACCTTGAGCGTGGCGGCATGCCGGGCGCACAGCTCGGGGGTCACGCGGGCCCGCAGCGCCCGCGCCAGGTCCGGGCGCCCGAGGATCGCTGCTGCCTCGACGAGCTCCTCGTACTCTGCGTGTACCTCGCGGGGGTCCGTGAACGCCACGCCGTCGCGCTTCCAGCGCGCGATCCGCCGCCGCGTCCCGTCCATCGAGAGACTCCCAGCTGCAAAAAGTATGGAATTGTCAGCGTGGGCCGGCCAAAAAGTTCACCAAACGGCTGACTAAAAAAACTGCAGCACCTTCTGTTCTCGTATGGTCTCCCACTACAATACTTGGTAAGGCCCTCAGGTGCTTAAATAGGACTGATCGGACGGGAAGTCTTGTTTTCACCTGGGTATGGCCGCAGCTGAAAGTGGTCGTTAAGACATGAATATAGACAAAGAAAATAGGGAAAGACAAATAGCACTAGAGAGAGAGCATAGCACTAGAGCAATGAGATATGAGAGCAGTGGGATATCAAAGCGGAGAAATTAGTAGACTCCAAGAGTCGCTGCTTGGTGCTGAGCCTTGCACGGCCAGTGCTGGCGAAGTCCGCGTGCCAGCATGACCCACACAAAAGCAATAATAAAGAAATAAATAAATTCCGAATCTGAGCCTTTCATTCCACACTCAATTCTTTGACTCCATGTCCCTTCGCCAGGCTCGTGTGTCCCGTGTGGTCCCCGCTTGCCTCCGGCCTGTGGTATAAGAAGGCCGTGTGTGGTACGGGCAGGCATGAGCGACGACGCGGTGGCCCAGTTCATGGCGATCACCTCCTCGGAGGTGGACACCGCGCAGCAGTACCTGCAGGCGGCGGACTTCAACATCGAGCAGGCGATCGAGCTTTTCTTTGCGTCCGGCGGCGCGTCGGTCGAGTCGCAGACGGCGCCGGCGCCGGCGAACGACGGCGTGCGCGAGCGCATTGAGGGCTTCGACGACCAGCTCGTCGACGAGGAGGCGCAGATCTACAACGAGGCCGTGCGCAACATGCGCCGCTCCGAGGTCCGCAGCCGCCGGCCCCGCGGCGTGTTCAACCAGGACCGCGACGAGGACCCCGGCGCCGCCCGCATGTCGAAGCACGAGCGCCGCCTCGCCAGCCTGTTCCGGCCCCCGTTCGACATCATGACCGATGCCGGGCTCGAAGAGGCCAAGGAGCTCGCCCAGGCCGAGGGCAAGCTCGTCATGGTGAACGTCCAGAACCCGGGCGAGTTCGCGTGCCAGCGCCTCAACCGCGACATCTGGCGGTCCCAGCAGATCAAGGAGGTCGTTGCGAGCAACTTCGTGTTCCTCCAGTACGACTCCGAGGACCCGGACGGCGAGGACTACCGCGTGCTCTACCCGTTCGACACCTTCCCCCACATCGCGATCCTCGACCCCTGGACGGGCGAGCAGCAGAAGACGTGGAGCAAGGTGCCGGGCCACGACGAGTTCATCGAGGACCTCTTCGATTTCGTCGCTTCGAACCGCGTGCCCGCGGCCGACGAGATGGCCGACGAGCCCGCGGAACGAGCTACCGAGCCGGCAGCGCCTGAGCCTACACTGGCCGCGCCTGAGCCCGTGCCGGCAGCAAAGCCGGCGGAGGCGGATCCCGTCGCTGCCATCGAGCCGGACAGCTCCGAGGAGCCCGCGCCGGGGCCGGGCACCACGCGGATCCAGCTCCGGTACGGCGACGGCAAGCGCACCGTGCGCCGGTTCGAGCTCACTGCACCCGTCGCGGCGATCTACGGTGTCGCAAAGCACGCGTCCGGTGCCAACGCGCTGACGCTGACGGCCGACCGGCGGGACCTGCGGTCAGAGCTTTCCACATCGATCGAGGACGCGAACCTCAAGAACAGCACCGTGCTCGTCGAGTTCGAGTAAGCCGAGGCGGGCCACGTCCTTGATGGGGTGGTTGCTAAGTATTTATATAGCGGAGTTTGACAACAAGCAGAGTTTGACAACAAGGGACACATTGGCAGCCGGAACTCACCGCACATCCTTGTGTCACTTAAATAATTACGTAGCACATCGTTTATGGGGTCATTAGAGCAATCGCCAGCTCCCCTTGCTATACCTGCGCGCGGGACCACGACCAGATCTCCTTCAGCCAGTCCATGAGCGACGGGTACATGAGGAACGCCGTGAGGGCGCCGGCGGCCGGCGTCGCGACCATCCAGTAGTAGGCGACGTCGTTGTCCAGCACCGAGAACGTCTTGAAATTCATGCCGAAGTACCCGGTAAGGAACGTCAGCGGCAGAAAAACGACCGACACGAGCGACAGCAGCTTCACCGAGTCGCTGGCGCGGATCGAGATGGTGTTGAACAGCAGGCTGCTCAGCGTCTTCGACTGGTTGCGCATGTCGTCGAGGTCCTGCAGGTACCTCAGGACGTGGTCGGCCACGTCCCCGAAGTACAGCCCGGCAACGTTGTTCCGCCGCCGCCGCGGCGCGTCCCGCGCGTCCCGCTGCCGTTCCCGGCGGTCCCCGCCTCGTACGTGGTCCTTCTCGGACTCGCTGTGCACGAGCATCTTCGGCCACAGAGCCTCAATGAGCTGCAGCAGGCTGCTCAGGTGCGGCCGCAGCACCGTCATGTCGGTGATGAACCCGTGCAGGGCCCGCGTGTGCTGCAGGCTCGGGTGCGGCACGCTTGACGTCTGCAGCCTATTCAGCCGCGACCGGTACTCGTTCAGAATCGGCCCGATCAGGTCGACGCTCGCGTCGAGCACGGCCTGCACCAGAATTGCCGGGTCGCTCGACTGCCGCAGCATCGTCGACGCGGACCTCAGCCGGTCCTCGAGCGGCCGGTAGATCGCGGGCGCGTTCTTTTCGAAAAATGTGATCACGGTGTCGCCGAACATGAACATCGACACCTGCTCGAGCGCGATCTCGAAGCTGTTCGACGACCCGGGGATGTGCATGTTCTGCAGCGCCTCCCGCTGCAGCTGCAGATTGCCGCGGTTCCACTCGTAGATCGACCGCGCAGGCATCTCGCGCAGCTTTTCGGCCACGGGCGACGACTCCGCGTCGCCGCACAGCATGCCGTGCAGCACCGTGTAGAACGGAATGCACACCTCGCCTTGGCCGTAGTCAGACTCGTCCGGCGGCGAGCTCACGCTCGTGTCCCGCACCGAGTACCGTCTTTTGCCCGAGGATCGGGACGTCGGCTTGCCAAGTGTTGACGTTCGGGACAGAGACGAGGAGTTCGTGCGCGCCAGGTTCTCAAACACGCGGTTTCCAGACAGGCACTGGCTCCGGTCCCGCTCGGGCTTACGGGTGTCGTGTATCGTGCGCGGAAGCGGAGGTTTCGGCGCCGGCCTCTTGGCGAGCGTGCACACCACACGCTTGAGGCATCCCCAGGCCATCGCGATCCACACGATGATCATCCGCGCGCAAACGTGCAGGAATGAGTACGGCGTCTTTGTAATGTGCAGAACGTGCAGCGGGAAGCAGCAGAAGGTCTGGTCATTGAACGTCTCCATCTTGATCCGCTGCGGGATGTCGAGCATGTCCTCAACCGCCAAAGGGTGCAGCCGGTAGTGCGCCGCAATCGGCTGGACCGCCTCCCACGACAGCCCGTTCACGACAACCCAGCGCACCTGGCTCCACTTCGGCCGCGTGCCCAGCGCATCCACAAGGTGCCGGTGCAGCATGCGGGGATCAGAGCTGCCGGTGATCACCGACTGGCCGTCCTTTTCGACGTCGTAGTGCTGGATGGCACAATCCCCGGGGCTGTAGTCGATGAGCGTCACCTGCGAGCCCCGGCTATCGGGCAGATCCACAGTCATCGTGTCTGCATTGACCCCAGGCTCCTCGCCGACCACGCGCTCGTTCACAGGCTCTGTGGGCGAGTCAAGGGCATCTTCCCGGGTTGGACTGAGATTGTAATGCGGCTGGATGCTGAACCGCTTGTTGAGCACGTTGTGTGCTGAGCCCGTCGTGCGAGCAGTGGCTGTGCTGGCGTTCCGGCAGTGGTGCCCTGCCGGTCTGCCGGGCTTTTCTGAGATCCCGTCATCGTCGCTCCCGTCATCGTCGCTCCCGTCGTCGTCTGCCGGACTTGCGTCGCTCGGACTTGCGTCGAACCGGGCTGTGTCTAGAGGATAAGGCGGCCTCGCTCTCCTGTGGATTGCTGGCGGCTCGCCGAAATGCAGCTCCTCATCTTCGGACGACTCATTTGGCACTTCAGTATCGACACTGAGCCGGTGCAAGCCGTAGGCGTCGATCGTCGTGGGCGACCCGTGCATATCGCTAACGAGCTGGTTCATTATAGATCCTGCCCGCAGCAATCGGCACACGTTTATACGCCGGAACACCGCATCACCTGGAAATTAATTCCAAATACTGCTTAGATTAATTAGGCGGTCCAGATCTTGGCAACCTTAATTTCCCTGTAACGGCCAACAACACGCATCGGACTCTAGGAGCATACGACTCGATTGAAAGACTTCACGAGCCGGCATGGCAACTCTTAGTTGCAATTTAAGGAATATATACACGATAAAAACTTAGAGGGGTAGCTATAGGTTGGCCCACGGCAGCGCGGGAAGCTCGGACTCTTGGGCCGAGCCAAGGCGCTGCCCGGCGCCTGTGAACAGGTCGTCACCGGGCGACAGATCGCGCTGCTCTTTGCGGCGCTGGGCCCGGAGGTCTGTAACGGCATTCTTGGCTTGTGCGGCGTCAGAACCTATTTTCCGCCGGCGGTAAAATAGCAGGTACGCCGCCGGCGTGCACACGCCTTCCGCGCTCATCGGCGACACGTACGAGTCGTTAAAGTCGAGCCACTGCGGCTGCGACGCAAACGGGTCGCGTACGTACGCCGTATAGTGGCCGCCGCCCATGCCACCGAAGTGGTTATCAACGGCGAACAGGTCGTAGACGTACTCGCCCTCGGGGGCCTCGGGCCGGCTGCCGCTGATGAACGGCGCGAGATCAAGGCCCTCAAGCGGGAACTTCACGAGATCGTCGATCTTGTGCGCCATGCTGTGGGCGCCGGAAAAGCGCTTCAAATGGATCATCAGCACATCCGGCACGCGCCACAGCTCCAGCTGCTTCTCGGCCTTCCGGAAGTCCCGGCACCGCGGGCAGTACCACAGATCCTCGTCGCCAAGCACCTCGCGCTGCTCGAAGTTTCGCAGCGAGTCCTCAAGCGTGAACACGCGTTTGTCGAGCATCGCGGCGCGCGCAGCGCCGGCAGCGGGGTTCTCCACCGGTTGTGTTGAAACAGGCCCGAGATCCTCGCCAACGTCGGCAACGAGCACGAACTCGCTCGTGAGATCGGGAAGAGCCGAGGCAGCCACAGGGGACCCCACGCCGTACGACTTCGGCGGAGAGCCCACTGGAGAGCCCTCAGGCGAGCCCTCAGGCGTGTTTAGCGGCGACGGCGAGGACGTGGCGGACTCGCGAACGGCAAACGTCTGCTCGTCGCGCGGCTCACCCGGCTCGATCGGCTCGAATGGCTCGTGCTCGGGCCCGGGCCCGGCATTCAAACTGCCTTCCTGTCCGGCCTCCCTCAGGGGCACCAACGGCCGGCTGCTGTACGCAAGCTCGTCGATCGACCCAAGGAATGCATTAAGTCCAACAAGCTCAAGGTCGCGGCCGTGGATCTGCGCTATACGGGCCCGGATTTGCGTCTCGAGCAACTGGCGGTCGAGCGAATCCACAAACACGAAAAACGGAGTGCCCGTGTACGTGGAATGCCGCAAATATACAGGAACAGCGCGGCCAGCGCCTGATTCGTAAACAACGGTCTCGTCGGCCGGATCGATGGCAGCGCTGACGATCTCGCGGTCGGCGATCAGGCGGTAGAATTTGTGGTCGAAGACGTCGCCAACAAGAGACGGGTGGGTAGAAGGCAAGTTCTGCTCTTTACCTGGCTTCGCAATAGACAGGGCCTGCTCATGAAGATCGCCAACGGTGCTGTTCGGCGTGAGCGAGACCTCCGTGTCGACCACAGCCCCGCTCAGCGGCACGACCTTGACGCGCTTGAGCCACACCGAGTTGCGGGGCAACGGGAGCGTCAAGTCGAAAAACGGGTCGAAAGTAACGCTCACCTTGTGGCAAGCCGGGCACACGAGCGTGCTCTTGTAGAGCCCAGTGAACAGGTCGACAATCGGCGAGTCGTTGCGCAGTTTGTGGGTGTCCCAGCTCTTCTGCGCCAGCTTGCTCACCACACCCTTGTCGTTTGGATCGTCATTGTCAGCGAGCTCGGGCTTCTCGGTGGCCGGCTTGTTCTGGATTCGGTTCAGGTCCTCGTGCAGGCTGTCGAGCAAAAACGCCGTGAACTCCTGGCTGTCCTGCTGCATGCGGCTGGCAAAGCTTCTGTTGAAATGGCCGATTGTTGAGCGGAACTCCCAGGGGCGCACGGCCTTGTCGGACGTGGCGTAGACGTCCTGCACCAGCGACGCAAACGCATCGGCGACTCGGCCGCCGCACCCAATGGGGTTGTTCCGGTTCAGATCGCGCACGTAGGCCCCGCTGCCGAAGTAGGCAACGAGCTCGGGGATGTGCATCAAAGCCTGAAGACTCGAGTTCATGAAGCAGGTGTTGCCCATGTTCCCGAGACCAACGCGCCCGAGGGGCCCCCGATCGGGACTGCTATCTTGCGAGTCCGAGCCTGGTGCTGCCTTGGCATTTAACGAACTTTGAGTGTGGGTGGGTGACGTGCGTGTGTGCGACGTGCGTGTGTGCGACGTGTGTGATGAATCTTGTGGGGTATTCTCCGACGGCTGATCTTGCATAACAATGAGCGACTCGTTGCTCGACAAGTCGAGCTCGTCGAACCGGCAGTCCGGGAGGGCGCGCGAGTCGCGGATGACCGGTGCAGAGACGTACGACGCGTAGATCGGGCTGGCGCGCACGGTGCCGAGGCTGCTGAGTTTCGCCGAGGAACTCACGGTGATGATCGGGATGCGGTCGTCGCTGCCGGCGGTCGCGACGCGCACAGCCAGCTGTGCGTCGTCGAGGCCGTACCACGTGCGCAGTGCGGCGAACACCGGCGCGGCGACCGGGTCGCCCGCGGCGCCTAGGCCGCGCACGGCCGGGCCCACGGGCCCGCCATCCCGCAGACTCGCGAGCCAGGTGGCACTCACGTACTCTGCCGGCGCACCGGGGCTCGGCACGCGGTTCTCGAGAATGTAGTCGCGGCGCTCGGCGTCGTCTGTAAGACCAATTGACTCCGGCGGAGGACCCACACCCGCCGACTCCGGCGCCGATCCAGCCGCAGATTCTGCTGGCGGAGACTCGCTCCGCGCTTCTCCATGTGAGGCGCGCATGCTAAAGGGACGTTTGCAGCCGGCGCTTTCACCCATGGTATTTCGGCAGGGCTGGGGTCGACGCACAGACTGCACAAGCAGGATTCGATGCGAGTCGGGCCGATGGCATGCATTAGCAGAACGCTTATAGGTGGAATTAGATGTGTGTATGGAGGTGGAAGAAGAACTTCGCAATTGCTTGTTGAGCAAAGCACTCGTACAGGGCTTGACCGTGCAGGACGTAATGGCGACAATAACGAATGCTTGGCGAGCTGATCAGACAATTAGGTATGTAGTGTTTTATGCAATGTTGGTCAATTTTTTTTATTTTCGTAACGTCATTTGGCCGCTTTTGGGCGGATAATCAAACCCGTCCAAGGATGCCGGCGATGTCTGTGCGCCGCTTGTGCTGCGGCGCTGCGAAGAGGTTCCACATTTTCAGGCTCTCGTCACCCGAGCAGGTGACGAGCGTTTGGCCGTCGCTCGAGAGAGTCGAGGCGAGGATGCGCGCGTCGTGCGCGTGCTCAATGGTAGCCCGCGGCTCGAGCCCCGGGTAGCTCCACACGTTCACCGAGTTGAACGGGTACCCGAGGGTGGCCGCCAGCTCGCGGTGCTCGGCCGACCAATGCAGCGACGTGACCTGCGCGTTTGTCGACAGTTGCCGCGCGCACGCGCCGGAAGTGGCGTTCCAGAACAGCACGCGCTGGTCCGCCGAGCCGCCGCCAGTCGCGAGCAGGTTGTTCTGCCAGGGGCACCACGCAAGCGCCTTCACAGCCGCCTGGTGCTGGGTCAGTGCGTGCTGTGGCGCGGCTGTCACGCGGGCATCCCACAAGTTCACGACGTTGTCGTTGCCGCCGCTGGCGAGCACGCGCCCGTCGCCGCGCCACGACAGACCGCACACCTCGCCGCTGTGCCCGCGCAGGTCCGCGATTTTGTGGTGCTTGATGCGCACGTCGTGGTTCCAGATGCTGCCGTCGCGCCCGCCAGCACTTAGTACATGCTCGTTCCAACTTAGGCTGCCGACGCGGTCGCGCCGGCCGCGCATCACGCGCAGCAGCGAGGCACGCTCGGCGTCCCACAGCTGGACGTGGCCCTGCGACGTCGCCACGGCGAGGCACGATTGCCCTTGCGCCCATTTGACGGCGGTGATCACGGCGCCGGAGTCCTCCTCCAGCTCCGCGAGCACACTCGCGTCGCCCGTGTTCGGGTTCCAGCCGTACACGGTCGGCCCGAGGCCGATCGCCATGACGTTCGCCGACCGCGACCAGTCGAGCACGTTCAGGTAGAAGTCGTCGACCAGCCCGGGGGCATCCAAGATTTTCTCGGGCTTGCTCGGGATGCGCCTAACCGGCGCCGTGCGCGCCGGCGGCGCATGGTGCGCGTACTGGCTGACGAAGTCGGCCGGCGCGAACTTGCGCTGGAGCGGCGGTGCCTCGCCAAACTCGAGCACCCTGGTCATCCGCACGCCGAATGCGTCGGCAAGCGCCTCGGGGACCGGCCCCGTGGGCAGCTTGGCCGCATTCATCCGCGGGATGAACCGGTCTTTCACATTCTCGGCACCCAGCGAGCGGCCAGCGGCCGAACTGGGCCGCGATGGCGCTGCTGGCGCCGCAGGCATTGAATTGGACTTGAAGGCCGGCACAAACGCCGCCTTGGGCCGGGCGTGGCTGCCCTTGTTGATACGGCTCGAGCTTGCGTCGTGCAGTACGGTGTGCGACCGTGATGCCGGATGCACCCGCGACGTATGCATTGTCGTCGTGTCCGCAAAGCGCGACGTCTCGTCGAAAACGTCGTCGGGCATCCCGTTGTCCTGCAGATACCTGTTTAGGCTCGTCAGGGCAGGATGTTTGTTTACTGGGCACGGGCGCCACCCCACTACATACGACCAGGCCCTTACAACCCCGGACCTCGTGCACCCTCGACCCAGACTAGATTTTGCCGAGATTCCCTGCCTGAGGCGGCCAGATAGGGTTGATACCACTTTGGGAAGACCGCTGCACGCAGGACTCTGCAGCTGATGAGCTTCACAAAAACAGGCAATTAGGATTAAAAACGATTATATAACTATTTAATGTTCGTCAGTACCATTTGCCGGGTTCAGCTAAACCCGACGTTCTTGACTTGACTAGGAACAGATCCAGACCGGAGCCCGGATCAGAGCCAGGCAGAACTGCGGCAGGATTGGATGGTAAGCGATTTGCCAGCTGTGAGCGGATTTGAAGGAAAACGGTCCACGCAGTGTAGAGTCTCGCAGTGTAGAGTCTCGCAGAGTATCTTTGTCGGCTTATCTTTGTCGGCACAAGCAGGCTCGATTAACAAGTTTAAAACCAAACAGAACCTAGAAACCTCCTTGCATGCCACTGCATTCTGGTCCACACCACCGGGAATCTGGTCTCCTCTTCACACGCGCCGCCGGCGGGCCTTCTGGGTGACCGGCTCCGGCACGGGCTCGGGGCTACTCGTAGGCTCGGCCTTCGGACCGCTCAGCATCTGCTTGCCGACCTTGAGCAGCTGGATGCCCTTGAAGCTCGCGTAGAGCGGGATCACGCTCAGCAGCAGCCACGCCTTCAGCCCAACGAGCATCGCCAGCCACGAGCACACCCAGTACAGGATCATCACGTCCTTCACGTAGTCGATCACACCGCCCTGGTTGATGTCGTGGCCCGGGTTCACGAGCTGGCCGCGCTCGTCGTACCGCGGGCGGCACCACTGGCCCAGCATGTACTGAGCGAAAAAGCCGGGCGTAGTCAGCAAGAACATGAGAATGTAGCGCTGGTGCTGCACAATCAGCATGATGAACGCCGACGCGTAGATAAAAACCGACAGGTTCCGCAGAATCGTCAGCGTCGCTTTGTTCACCGCCGCCTGTCTCTTCGCACTAGCGTTAGCCATGCCCGTGCCCTGGCGGCCCTGCCGCATATATAAAGGCTGCGCGGGGCGGAAAACCGATTTGAATGCAGCGCTTACTGTATTAACTTATTCAGAAATAAATAGATGCTACCAATTTCTACTTCTAGAATGTCACTTTGCAGGGGGCCTCGCATGCGTCGATGAAGTCTTGCCGTGGACTCGCGCCAGCCACGTACCGCGCGGCAAAGCCTTTCACCTGCACGAGGCACGTCTCACGCACGTCGACAAATACAATGCGCACATCGTGCTGGTTTTGCACCTGCCTGGGCCCGGAACTCGTTGGCGGATCCAGTGCACGGACCCGTTCCCGCGGGACCCGCCCAACAAGGTGCTCAAGAAGCTCGTCCCATATTTGGATCTCGCCGTGGCAGCACACGAGCCGCAGCAGGCGCATCCTATTCTCGCCAAACACCTCCTTGACCAGCGACACGGGCGTGTCGTCGACGTCCAGGACGTCATTAGTGTTCCTTGCCAGGATCCCAGGTTCAAAGTAGCTGCGCGAGCGCACCGCCAGCAATGCATCCCATTCGTACGCCTCGAAATAACTAGGTAGAGTATGGAACTTCACAACAAGCGCGTGGCTGCGTTCTCTCTGGCGAACCTTCTCCACCTCGCGGGACACAAGCTGCCGCAGCCACCGGATCGTGTGCACCACGGGGCGGAAAACCGAGCTCGAGCTTGCCAACGACGTGAAAAACCGGTCATTTCGCACTAGTCGGACCAGGGGCAGATAAATAAAGTTTATGGGTGGGTGCAGAGCCTGCCAAGCGTGACGGTTCTTGTCCTTCTCCAGCCACTGTGACAGCACCAACGACGGTCGAGGCGGCTCGTCGTTACTCGATATTCCAGATGCCAATTGTAAGGCCAGCGATGTGGGGTTCTGCATGCCCTTGCTCATGCCGAACTGGCCAACGAGCCGCGTGCCCAGACGGTCCGCCTGAGTCTGGACGCGCTGGCCAAAGTCATCGTCTTCGTACAGCTTTGTGACCGCCTTTTTAGTGTCCAAGAGGTACTCTGCATGCGTCAGGTTCCCCGCGTAGGTCTGCAATGCCATGTACAGCTGCCGAAACGCAGTGCACAAGTCCACGACAGCTGGCATCACAGATGCCTCGGCACCATTTCGCTTTGGGCCAATACCATGTGGCCCTGACTCGTCCACAGCCTCATCCATCCGCTTCACTAGCTTTGAAAAAACCGGAAGAATGCACTTAGTATGGATAGACAGCATGGACGGGAAGCCGCAGAACACCGTCCGCAGCAGAGTGGTTACGCTCGACGACTTGATGTTAGAGTGGTAAAAGTGTGTATTTACCAGCTGCAGCTTCTGCACATAGCTGCGTTCCTCGTCCAGCAGCTGGTGGCAGTGGTCGCGAACGGCACGGATGCCAATTTTGGAGCAGTTTGGAATTAACTTGTTGAAACTGTCTGATGGGCCACCGACGATAAGCGCATCTGTCGACCGTTTCAAGCTACGCGGGTGGCTGTTCCGGCTAAGAAGAGCATTAATGTCGTCAAAAATCTCAAAAATAAGCCGCGAGCGTTTCACTTCTTCTTTAGTTTCAGTGTAGTCATTGGTTTCCGGGGAAGACCCGATCTCTGTTTTGCCCGGCTCCAGGTGCTTGTTTTTGCGCTCGGTGCTGTGAGATGAGATAGCAGTAGTTTTTGAGGAAGGCAAGGAGGACGAAGTACTCATACCATGGGGATTACCGCGAGACCTCGTGCTTCGATCAATGTTCGCCAATTTATTTCTAGCCTTAGCTTCAGCAAGGCGCGTGTCCAGTATGCAAGGCTCGAGTGGCGTTAGAAAATCATCATTAGATGCATTCTCCTGAGTTGAGAGCGTATATATACCGCCACAAAAATATCCCAGATCCTTGATAATTCCATACTTACTCATCCGCATACTAGCGGCCGGAAGCCATTCGGGGCCACGAATATATGGCGTGACTGAGCTCACAGTGTCCTCAGCAATGAGCCAACTGAAGTAAGTTGATCGTAGAGAGGGGCTTTTTTGGAACGCCTTTTCCAAACACGGATTGCCATTCAAATTCACAATTTCTAGTCTCTCTGCGCCGCTCAGAAAAGAGGGCCATGTTGAAATATGATTCTGCTTTAAATGCAGTACCTGCAATTGCCCCAACTCGAGAAGCCATGGCTCTAAAATCAGCAATCCTGACCTTGACGCATCCAGAACTTGTAAGTTAGGGAAGCCCAATATCCACTTGGGGAGGCGACCTTTCCAAAAGGTATGGCTTTTGGCCGCATCCAAACCACTGAGATTCAAGCGA
Organism: Starmerella etchellsii; assembly: GCA_030490775.1. Classification (NCBI taxonomy): domain Eukaryota; kingdom Fungi; phylum Ascomycota; class Dipodascomycetes; order Dipodascales; family Trichomonascaceae; genus Starmerella; species Starmerella etchellsii. The sequence continues at coordinate 14,785 of JAMSGL010000029.1, forward strand.
GTAATTAGATAGGCATTAAAAGTATTCGAGAGCTGAGTGATCACGTCGTCGAGACCAGCGACTGTGTCGCTCCCGTCGTGTTCGTCTTCGTCCTTAGGGCCCCAGTCTGTTTTGAGGTCTGTTTGGCTGAATTGGGCATCCATTTTCATCACTAGATGCCTAATTCCCTCTCTCAAGAGCCATCCATCATCAATAAGGTTAAACTCAGACAATTATCTCGAGGATTTGTGACAGGCAATATTGTTGCCAAGAATCGATTCGGAACCCCACTTCAACATTTTTCTACAGGGCTCTACTCTTGACCTGTGTTTTGGAAAAGACAAAAAATGCCAAAAATAGAATTTATTTTTACTTAAATAAAATTGCCACAATTGGTTACTCTCGGATGTCTCTCGGATAACCCGAACAAGCCGGGGGAGACATGCATACGAGGTTAGGTTATACAGCGTTGATTGCTAAGCCTCGGCGTCCGCGCAATTAGGCAAAACCTACAAAAAATATAAGCGGCTAGTATTAAACTAGGAGAAAAAAGGGTCATACCGCTATGACTGAGGGCCTTCACTGGAGCGAATCTCCGGCCAAAAAAACTGCGTTCAGTGGCTAATTGCCATATCGGGCAACTTCAGGGATCGGGCAATGTATTCGTCCCACCAGTCACGTGGGAATACTCCACAATTCACTAATCATACATGGGTTAGGGGCTATTTACTGATTAGGGCCTTAACGGCAGATGTAGGAAGAATGGAGCCTAAAAATCCCAGAGTATTCTCCCCCCGGGCATCAGGAGGTATTTGGATGCACTATCAATTTTAATCGCCACTATTATAATAAATGGGCTTAGCGCGACTTGCAGGTCTATGCATGGGTTTGGTTTTACCCGGACAAAATGTACGCGGGTACAGCAATGTAATTGCCGCTTTCGATAAAGTATATAAGGAAAGGAGAATCTCTATCAATTGTCAAGAATATGTTTCGCGATGACAAGAGCCGAGCAAGTGCGGACTTCTGTAGTTCGATGAACTTCAGTTTCGTCTTAGAAAAGGAAGTCATCACTAATGAAGAGATTAACCGCGAAATTGTTAACTTGAACCCGATGTGTACGGGCCATGAAAAGATCCCAGAGTATTTAAATAATCGTATTTTGGTAGGCTGGGACGGCTTCGACGATCCTGAAAATCCGAAGAACTGGCCGTACTGGAAAAAAATTATCGCGACCGTAATTCTCTGTGCTATCACTGCCACGCAGTACGCTGGCTCGGCAATTATCACAACTTCTCAGCCGAGACTTCAAGAATATTTTGGTGCTAACAGTGCTGAAACGCACGCCGGCATTGCTCTATTCGTGTGGGGATACGCCCTCGGCGATCTGTGGTTCACACCCATGAGCGAGATTCCGTTGTTCCGCGGACGTAATCCGACATACTTTGGCTGCCAATTCATGTTTGCCATTTTGCAAATTCCTTTGGGTCTCCTCACACATATAAACCTAGCGGGCTACCTGGTGCTGCGGTTTTTGAGCGGTATTTTCGCATCACCACCTCTATCTACGACAGCCGCCAGCATCAATGACATGTGGGATATGCCTGAGCAGAGTATAGCGCTTGTTGGCTGGGTGCTTGGCCAGACCATGGGTCCGTACATGGGCCCCCTAATTGGCGCCGCACTCACCTTGACGCACTCGGTCAGCTATGTATTCTGGGCTCTGTTGGCGATGTCGGGCGGCATGCTGGTCATCATGCTCGTGCTTCTGCCAGAGACCTCCGAACAAGAGCTTCTCATGCGCAAGGCCATCATGCTGCGGAAGGAGATGGAGAGCGACAGTTACATCTCGCCGGCCGAGATCCTCATGCACACGCAGACCCCCGGTGCTGTTCTGGAGGAGATGTTCTTCAAGCCTATCAAAATGACGATCATTGACCCAGTGTTGCTGCTTATCAACATCCACGTCGCCCTCGTTTACTCGTCCATGTATATGTACTTGGAGGCGATGCCGATTGTGTACCAGGATACCTATGGCTTCAACACCGTGCAGCTGGGTCTTGCATTCCTGCCATGCATTGGTGGCAACGTCATAGGTGGCCTCTTCTACATAGCCTACATTTGGCGAACTCAGCACAAGCTCGACGACCGTCCCGAGAAAGTCTTTGGTCCGTGTGCCATGGTGGGCGCCATCGCCTTCTGTGTGGGCATGATTCTCTGGGGCTGGCTCTCCCGGGAAGGCATCCACTGGGGAGGCGGCATCATTGGCAACGTTATCTTTGGTATTGGTGATATCGTGACCTTCGAGTCCTACTTCGCATTCATCGGCATGCTCTATCCGCCGTCATCGGCCGGAAGTGCATACGCATCTAACAACTTAATGAGAGGAACCGGATCGGGTGCTCTTGTAATGGTGGCTCAATACTTCTACCACAACACGGCTGTTGGTCCGGCCAAGAACTACCCGGTCGGACCTGGCTGCACAATTCTGGCTGCTATCGGCGTTCTGCTTCTGCCGCTGCCCATCTTCCTGACCATCAAGGGCAAAGATTTGCGCGAGCTGGCGGCGCGGAAGTACGCCAAAGATTGATAATGCACTACACAGATTGTATTTAAGATGTGATATAATGATAATACTTAGAATATAGAAAAAATTAATTTTTTGTACCATTAATTAAGCGTCAACAGGGAGATCCCAGTCTTTGGCAGTAGTGCAATGAATAGTCATTGCAAATCAAATCCAGTCTCATGTATCAAGGAGCATAATATCAATTGGAGCTGCAACGTATTGAGAGTACTGCCTAGCATATTCAGGAAAAGCAAGGGAAGACATGGTGAACTCCCCCTATCGTATTGCATCGGTGCCTAATTCGGACGTAGTGTGAAAAACGATTATCAAGATGCGTCTGAGCCTGCCTAGTTTATTATAGCTTCATAGGAATTTTTTGTTGTGGTTCTATTTTATCACTTTTGGCATATCACTTTTGGCATTCCTGAGCGATGATCACATGCGTCGCGAGTCTGCAGACTCTGCATTACCCAATACTACGGGGAAAGGGCTGCTTACGACCGTACCCAGGTAGCTGTCAAAGGACCGAGCAGCACGAGCCGCACCACCAGGGAGCGCGCGAGCGAGGATAAAACATATTTTGGATTCATATCTCGTACATAATCTATGAACAGTTCCCTGTTAGTGCTTAGATGCTAAGTAAAAACCTATTTTGGTAGCTACAATTAGTTGCCGAAGAAGCCTTGGGACTCGAGAGTCAGGACGATCTCGTGCACGGCCGCGCGCACGTTGGTCTTCGTGAGGTCGACGGTGAGGTCGGCGTTCGTGGGCTGCTCGAACTCCACGTCGACACCCGGGACGCCCGTGATCTCGCCCTTGCGCGCGCGCGCGAAGAAGCCCGTGCGGTCGGTCTTCTCGGCGTACTCGAGCGGCGTGGCGACGTGCACGTGGAAGAACGAGCCGAAGCGCTCGACGGTCTTGCGCGCGGCCTGGCGGCCGTCCTCGAAGGGGGCCTGCGGGGCGGCGATGACGGCGGCGCCCGAGCGCGTGAGCTCGCCAGCGACGAACGCGATGCGCTGGAGGTGCACAAAGCGGTCCTCGCGCGAGTAGCCGAGCTCCGCGCTGAGCTCGGCCCGGATAGTGTCGCCAAGCAGCAGCGAGACCGAGCGGCCGCTCTGCTGGTTGAGCGTGAGCTCAAGAGCGCGAGCGATCGCCTCGCGGCCCGAGTTGTGGTAGCCCGAGAGCAGCACGGTGAAGCCCTGCTGGGCGCGCGGCGGGTTGCTCTCGCGCAGAACCTTCACGACCTCCGGGTACGAGAACCACTCGGGGATGGCAGTGCCGAGACGCAGGCGCTTGCGCAGCTCGGTGCCGCTGATGTTCGCCGTGCGCACGCCCTGCGGCACCTCGTCGACGGGCATGTACTCGTCCGAGTCCGGCAGGTACGTCATCATGCGGAACGGGACGACCTCGATGCCGAGCTCGCCCTTGAACTTGTTGACGAGCTCCTGCGCGTCGTAAGGGCCGTAGAAGTCGACACCCTTCGAGTTCGAGCCCGGACCGGCGTGGTCGCGGCCAACGATGAAGTGGGTCGCACCGTAGTTCTTGCGGATGATCGCGTGCCACACGGCCTCACGGTCACCGCCCATGCGCATGGCGAGCGGCAGCAGCGACAGCATGGCCATGCCGTTCGGGTAGCGCGGCAGCAACGCCTGGTAGACACGCACACGCGTGAAGTGGTCGATGTCGCCCGGCTTCGTGAGACCAACCACGGGGTGGATCAGCACCGTGGCATTGTGCTGGCGGGCCGCGCGCACGGTGAGCTCGCGGTGGGCGCGGTGCATCGGGTTGCGCGTTTGGAAAGCGACGACCTTCGTCCAGCCCTGCTTGGCGAACTGCGAGCGCAGCTCGGCCGGGGTGTTGCGCAGCGCGACGTAGTCGTAGTGCGCAATGCGGTGCACGGCCTGGAGCGGGCCGCCAATGTAGAAGTCCTTAACGGTCTCGTTCAGGAACTTGATCGCCGGGTGCTCCGGGTCGCCGCGGAAGACGTGCTTCGCCTCGGCGGCCTTGTCGACGCGCCAGACGTCCTCGATCTGGATGATCGCGAGCACCTGGAGGTCGCGGAAGTCGCGGAGCGCGACACGGGCGCCGGACTTGAGGCCGAGCTCCTCGATCTGGGCCTCGGAAACGTCGAGGTTGATCGGCATTGTGAAGAGCGTGCCGTCAGCAAGACGCATGTTGTGGACAACGCCCTCGTAGTCCTTCTTGTTCATGAAGCCCTCGAGCGGCGAGAAGCCACCGCTGAGAATGAGCTCGAGGTCGCACAGCTGGCGCTCGGTCAGCGTCAGCGAGGGGAGCGTGTCGGCCTCGGCCAGCAACTTGTCCTGGTGGGGCAAGTCGCGGGCAAGCAGATCTTTCAGCACACCGCCGTGGGGGGAGTTAGCCATTATTGAAGATTTGGTTTGTCTGGAATTTCGGCGCCGAAATTTCAGCCGGATCGGTGAGCACGCAATTCCATGTGCAAAACACGTGATAAAAAGAAAGACACAGAGGTCGATAGCCGTGGAGAAACCCTGTCCCTGATAAGGGAAGCCGCCGGCTTCAATTTTTGAGCAGTCTCTCTGGAAGCTTTAAAACATTTAGTTGAGACACGACACTGTATCTGGTGGACATCTGTTTGGTGGAGGGTGCTCGTGACTTTTGATGATGGGTCTATGAAATCACTAATGTCTCACAGCCGACCCTTATCAGCTCAGAAACCAGCATGCTCGAATATCACTGTATTATGTCTCAAATAGAAAATATGTTCTATTATATTGATCAAGTATTTAGGAATTTTAAATTAACGCCTGTGAATGCAACCGAAATACTCTAATGGTTTACTACGGTGGAATGTGCAATTACTACAGTGTCTTCAATGGTAGAAAAATCGGCGTTTTCACGGATCACTATGAAGCAGTGTTGTCCGTTCACGGTTACCCCAACAACTGCTGGGAAGGATTTGGAATTATGAGGCAGCCTACAGATATGTGTACGGGACTAACCCACCCGCTGGACCGAAACCTCCTAGTTCAAAATCTACTGCTCAATTGAAACTCACTAGTTCACAATCTACTGCTCAATTGGAACTCACTAGTTCACAATCTACTGGCCCTGATTCTATTGAATCAAAGTTTATTGACCAGTACTCTGGCTGGCGATGTCCAATTCGACACCTGGTGACTAGGACTCTGCTGACCCTGAGATTGCTTGCCCGAGATCTAGTGGCCCGCAATCTGTGGATCCGAAAAATACTAGCTCTGATTCTACTTACCCTCATCGTTTTGAACCAGAATTTGCAGAAACTGATTGGGCTGATCCGAAACCTGCTGAACTAGAACTTTGCTGACTTGAAATCTGGAACATTTTAGACTCCTGGACTGCAATCAGATGATCGTAATTCTGGTAAAAAAGCCAGGATAAGCTATTATCTTTAAATCCTTAGTTCCTAGCGGCGAAGTCGAGAGCAATTTTAATAATGTATTCGTCTCTTTGCAGTTATGTTTCGCAGCTTTACGCCAGAGCCCGACCAGTACGACTTGACTCCATATTTAGATAGCTAATTCAAAGTTCTATTTTTAGTCTGATGAAGGTGTTTTGGATAGATGCAGGAGGCAATCCTGCCCCAGGTGGACCTCAATACAGCCTCCCAAACCAACATTGTTTGACATTCTCCACTATTCTGAGAAAATCGAGGATCAAATTACCTAGTGTGTCACCTCTCGGTCTCAGTGGGTCCTTGCTGTTCCGTTCTGTGAAGTATATAAGAGTAATGTATCTACTCGCAAGAACCGTAGTGGACCACTTTGATCTTAAGCAGTATTCAATGCCCGGAAACAATAGTAGACAGACTGGGAAGTTTTATGGTGTCGCCAATGGCCGCCAAAATGGCGTTCACTCAAGCCACAACAATGCTATGGCTTCCACAAACGGCTACTCAGGCTCTTCATGGAAAGGCTTTGGCACTCGTAGCGAAGCACGCAGCTTTGTGAGCAATGCTGGACTTCCTGGCCAGGAATCTGCTAGTCCAACGAGAGACACCCACCAGCGAGGTCCTAGTAAATGAATCGTTGCCAAAAACGCGAATTCGAAAGCCTCAACTGCGCCAAACCCAAGCAACTTACTTCATTCTTCTTCTTATAATGTACCTGAGTTTGTGAAACTATTTGATAGGATGCATAAATTCACTTGCAGCGTAGAAATTCATTGATCATCAGACCACAGCATCGATTTTGAAACATCATAAACATTCATTGAACTTAAATATTGATCTCTAGCTGCTAGCATTACTACTTTTTTATACTCGCAAGATCCAACAGTAGTTCTACGGCCTAATAAGAAGACTCGTAGGCCCCTCGACCTGCAGCTTCTTCGGATGCGTCCAGTGGAAGAGCGCCGTTGCCGCCCGCGCATACCACTTATGGGTAAATGCGGCGGCCTTAGCAGTTGTTTCGCGGACTGCTGGCGGCAGTGAAAGCTTAGGCAGCTGTATATGCGGGAGTTTTGCCGTGAGCGGCGCGGTGTACGGCGCGGTGTGCCTCGAGATGAAATTTGTAGCGCGGCGGACGGCCTGACCCGCGCGGCTGAGTCCCGAGGCCGTTGACCTGAACAGAAGCGTTGTCCAGAGCTTTGCAACGTCGAAGCGGCTCTCGGCGAACACGACGCGCGCGTTGATCTGGCCGAGCGTGCCGACGATCTTTGCCGGGTCGCACACGAACTGCGAGCCGTAGCCAACATCGACGCGGTAGAGCCCGCGCGGGGCGGCCAAAACTGCTGTTTTGCTTGCATCGGCTCGCGCGAACGTCACGCTGCGGTGCAAGATCCACTGGTCGGCATCGACGAGCGTCGTTGGCTGGAGGTGCGCGCCGGGGCTCACCACGACCTCAGAACGGTCCTTTGCTGACGCCAGGACCTGTGCCCATGGCGCGAGCGCAAACGACGCCGGTCGGCCCACGAGTTTCGTTGCGTTTGGAGGCAGCCCGAGCGGCACAAACGACCGGAACATATGGTAGGTGCAACCCTGTGCCCACGACTGGCCGCCGGTAAACAACCTGCCTCAATTTTGTTTAGCGCGAATCGTAGAGAACTAGCAGCATGACGAAATCGCCGCAATTGTTTGCGGAATTCCCGCTTGTGTTTGCCACGTACAACAGCCCGCGGAAATTGGACGAGGACCGGCACAGCACGACAACGCTCAAGTGCGGGTACGAGTACACGGGCATATTTGACGGCCACGCCGGTGGTGCCGCGGCCAAATGGTGTGCAGAGCAAATGAAGACGTATCTTGAGGAGCTTATTCCTGGCCGAAGCACTATACTTGCCTTGAAAGCGGCATTCGAGCGAGCCCATGAGGAGGTGCCCGACACGAGCGGGTGCACGGCAACGGTCGTGCTGGCGCGCGGCGCCTACCTAGTTGTTGCAGCCGTGGGCGACTCGCGCGCCGTGCTCGTGCGCGGGAACCGGGCGTTCAGTGTCACGGAGGATCACAAAGTAACGAACCTGTACGAGAAGCGGCGTTTAGAAGCGGCTGAGCGCACGCTAAACAGGCAGCTGATCAAGCACCAGCGCGTGGACTTGCTCATGGTGACGCGGAGCATTGGCGACAAAGAGCTTACGCCGGCGATTTTGCCCCAGCCGGAGGTGCACGAGTACGTGCGGGCCGGCGACGAGCGGTTTCTCGTTGTTGCGAGTGACGGGCTCTGGGACGTGTGCAGCAGCGACGAGGTGCTGCAGGTGATTGACGGCACAGTCGGCACGGCCGATGCGGTTGCCGCCGCGCTCGTGAACTACGCTATTGTGCAGTACTGGCAGCAAGGCATTCCGGCGGACGACATCACCGTGACCGTTGTGGGTCTCCAGCCCGAGAACAGCGTACAGAAAGATGTGCCAGTGCCCAATGTTCCGGCGATGCTCTAGCACGAAGAAAACAAGGTCTGGCGAAGTCATTAAATAGAGATATACGATGCGTGCTAGCCGGCGCTAGCTATTTACATTGCAGATGTACTTGAGGATGTCAGCGAGCGTGATGACGCCCTCGAGCACGCCGCGCTCGTCCACAACGAAGAGGCGGAGGAGGCGGCTGCGGCGGATGGTCTCCATGATGTCGGAGAGGGTGTCGGACCCGCGGCAGGTGAGGACGCCCTCGAAGTCCTCGGCGCGGCGCATGAGCGCCTCGCCAACCGTCATGTCGAGGTCGCCGTAGCCGTTCCCCTTGATGAGCGTGAGCACGTCGTAGAGCTCGTACATGTTGCTGAGCACGCCGTGCTCGTCAACCACCGGGAGCGCCGAGACGCCGAGCTGGGACAGGGTCGTGACGACCTCCTTGAGGGGCGAGTCCATGGTCGTGGATACGACCTTCGTGGTCGTGATGCCGAGATCGCGCACGGGCACGTTGAGCAGCTGCGTTTCCTTGCAGTTGAGGGCAACGAACCGTAGGACGCGGTACTGCGTGAGCACGGACACGATGACCTGCTGGGCCGAGCCCGGGTCAGAGTCGACGAGCGCGATGCGGTGGGCCTTTGTACCGATGATGCCTGCGCACGCCTCGCGCAGCGACAGGCTCGGGCTCGTGCGGGCCGTGTCGAAGGGCTGGGCGCCGAGCTGGCGCTCGATCGTTTGCAGCTCCTCGAGCTTGACGTGGTTGAGCTCGTCGAGCAGCCTGGGGCGGTCGATGTAGTACCTGAGCGCGTTCACGAAGTCGTGCGCCGTGATGAGCCCCGCAAAGCCGGACGTCCGCGAGCTCCAGATCGGCGCGGAGATGACCCCGTTCTGCAGCATCGTGAGCAGCGCCCCCTTCATCGTGAGGGTCGAGTCCAGCATCACGAGCTTGAAGCTCACGGGGAGCACTTCGTAGCACGTTTTCGACTCCAGGAATGCCTGGATCGAGCGGATGGCCTCGGCCTGCTGGCGGCCGCGGTCGGTCATTGTGGGGGCAACCCTAACCGGGCACGCATCGCAAACGCAGGCCGCGCAGCCGGCCGGAGACCACCGCCAGCTGCCAATGCGAAGAAGCGAAGCCAGATCAATGCTCTTGGATATGGGATCTAGCGTGGAACTGCGGTTAGCTTGCGGCAGGCGCACTCGCTGGGTACTAGTAACACTCAGACTACCAAATACCAACCAAAGTGACCGTAAAGTGACCGTTAAATAAGCGAAACTAAGCGTAACTAAGCGAAGCTAAGCGAATTCTCATAAATACTTACTCTGCGTGCGCGAACTTTTGGATGGCGTGCCCCGCGACGGACGGGGCGGTCGGCGGGGTGCTTTGGGCTGGGCGAGGTTCGGTGAAAAATTCACAACATGTTTCGGGCTCGAGTGGTGGCGCGCGGCTTCGGCACCTCGCCGCTGCGGCTGGAAAAGACGCCGTTCCGGGTGTTTATGGACACATTTCGGTCCGAGCTGAAGAAGAGCGAGGATTTGCAAACGAACATCAAGGCTTTGCAGGACGAGACCGGCCGCCTGTCCGAGAGCTCGGCGTTCAAGCGCGCGAAGGATGCGCTTGACAAGTCGCGCGAGGCGCGGTCGGCCACGGGCCGCGGCCTGCACAAGGCCGGCGAGGCGGTCGGCACGGCAGCGAGCACGACGTGGAACTCGGCGCCCGTGAAGCTCACGCGGACGGCGATGGACCGGGCGGCCGAGGCGGCCGAGCGCGCGAGCGCGCCGATCCGCAAGACGCAGGCCTTCCAGGAGGTCTCGCGCGTCGTTGACGATGACAACAGCATCCGGTACGGCGGCTTCGAGTCGAAGGAGAAGCGCAAGCAGCGCCGGGCCCGCGAGCTCGCCCGGCTGCGGGAGCTCAGCGGCGGCGCGGTGCGCCAGCACGTCGAGGCGGACGAGAAGGCCGGCGACTCCGTGGTTGTGCACGCGACGGCGAAGCCCGACGGCCCGCCGCCGAAGCCGAGCAAGGTCGGCCAGGCCCTCGAGAACCTCAAGTTCAAGTACGAGGAGAGCGACAACGCGCTCATCACAGCCATGCGCGGCGTGACCGACACGCTCGGCTCGTTCTTCGGCGAGACCGAGCAAGCGCGCGTGATCAAGGCGTTCAAGCAGATCGACCCGGCGTTCACGCAGGACGGGTTCCTGCGCGAGATGCGCGCATACATCCTGCCCGAGGTCCTCGACGCGTACGTGCGCGGCGACGGCACGACCCTCCAGAAGTGGCTCAGCGAGGCGAGCTTCAACGTCTGGAACCAGATCACGAAGGAGTACCGCGACAAGGGCCTGTACGCCGCCGGCCGCGTGCTCGACGTCCGCGGCGTCGACATCGTCCAGGCGAAGCTCCGCCAGCCGGACAACCTGCCCGTGTACATCGTCGCGTGCCGCGCCCAGGAGACGAACTACTACAAGTCGCTCAAGACCGACGAGGTCGTTGCCGGCGTGCCGGACCAGATCCTGCTCTCGCCGTACGTCATGGTCGTCACGCTCGACCCGACGCAGCTCGAAAACGAGGAGACGCGCGGCTGGCGCATCCTCGAGTTCGTCCGTGGCCGCTCCACGAACTACCTGTGAGCACGCAGCTTTGCTGACCGCAGCAAACCAGTAATGTATATAGATCGACGCGGGACGTGGTCCCGACGGCACAAATATAGTCTATGAGCTTCATTTACGCAGATTGCTTGCCGCTACCGACGGAGCCCGTGAGCCGCGCACCATGCCGCACGACGCCTTGCGGCGGGCTGCGCCCACGAGCCACACCCATTAAAATACTGACATTTCAGGCCGAATTGGGATTTCGCGGCGACCACCAGTGCCGTTTTCGTAAGCACAGGCCGGCTTTTCACCGCCTCCCTCTCGCCAACCTCCGCCCTACCTACCCACTTTAATGACCCCACTAGAGCCCATGGCCGGCCGGGACGACGACAGCGAGGCGGAGACGGAGCGGTTGCACGAGTCGCCGACGAAGAAGCGGCTGCTCCAGGAGATCCAAATCGACGAGTCGCACAAACGGGTGAAGCTCGCTGGCCGAGATCGCTCGCGCGGGAAGGCGCCAAGCGAGGACTTGGACGCCGGCGCTGGGGCCGACAGAGCCGACGAGGCCGACGATCTGGACGAGGCCGACGGCAGCGGGCCCCACTCGGACGGCAATGCCGATGCCGATGCGGACGGCGACGCCGAGGGCGAGGCCGACGATCTGGACGAGGACGAGTCCGAGGCGGACCGGCTCAAGGCCATTGACGCGCTTGCGCAGATCGAGACAGCGTTTTCCAAGGTGCGCGACCGGCTGCACGAGCAGCAGCTCTCCCGGTTCGACCTCGAGATCCGGCTGTGTGCCGACGGCAAGCACCCGGAGCTCGAGCACTACCACACGCGCATCAACGACGAGCTCCAGACGCGTTTGCACAACATCACCAGCCTCCTCAGGTTCCAAACATCTTCCATATTCGCCCACTCGCGCGCGAGCCGGTGCTCGGCGATCCAGACCTTCCTCAAAAACAGGATCGAGGTCCGCTCAAGCATGATCAACGAGCTCACGTCGAAGTGGTACCAAACAAACCTCGAAAGGTACCGCGCCGCGACGTCCGCACCGGACTTCGGGTATGTCGCCCACGGCAAGCCCCACACCGCGCGCCGCGTGCCGCCGCAAAAAATGGGCGTGCGCACGCGGCCAACGCTCCTCAACATGCCCGTGGCGCCGTCCATGCCCCAGCTCACCGACGCTGAGTGCGAAGATGATCTCCGCAGCCTCGGCCTGCGCTAGGCCGCCCCGTGGGCCCTATTTATATGTAATGATATAACGAACCATCGACCATTGACCTAGGGGGCTTGACGACGACTTATTGGCACCAATTTAGTTGGACGTGGCGCCAATTTAGTTGGCGACCTGGTTCGACTTGTCATCGACTTAGTTGAGCCTGGCTATCAACCCCGGTAAACCTGGGCCATTGAACCACTTGCAGTTGCATTGCAAGTATGCATTGGTCAGTGGAAGGTTCGCTCGCCAGCGTGTCTCTGACCCGCACGTTCTACACATATTAAACCATGAATACGTATTAGACCAAGAATATGTTTCTGGATCGCTGGAGTCACAACCGCCTCATTCAGGGAACCACCGAATTGAGCATATATATCACTATTCTAGCCTACCGCTTTATGGTTCGGCACGGAGGGCCATTGAACTAACCGTTTGGCTGGCCATTGGATTTGGCTGGCCATTGGATTTGGCTGGATGCGTCACGGGGCTTCTCGATACCACTTGACAGGTCACGTGGGATTCATGGAGCTTAGGCGGTTCTAAATCACGTGGCAGATGTTAGACGAATCCGGGGAGCGACGGGGCCCACGTGGGGTGGCCGGGCCGCAGGCCGAGGGCGCAGCAGTTCCTGAGATTCGATACTGGCTTGATAAGGCTTTAAAGGAGTAAAAAGAGTCGGGTGCTGCCCATATATTTCGCTGCGACCCAATTGCGGCGCCAGTGCCGGCGCCGACGCTCGGGCGGCTACTTTTTGATTTTTGGCAGGGCTAGGTGACGCAAACCGCCTACCCGATTGAGACGAGCGGGCGCGAACCGGGTGCGACGGGCCGTCTCCAACCAAGCGCGGAGCAGCGCCTCGTAACTCGAGGTTTGCGCTGTGGTTATGTAGGGAATCTCTGGATGACGGGTATGCCCGCAGATGCCAAGCGCAGCGTGCGCGGTTTAAAATCTTCCGCAGATCCCGTGCCCCGCCTGCAAACCCTAATCTAAGATAATTCCTTTTAAGCCGCCAAATCAGATCAACACGCGGCAAACATTGGCCCCGCAGGTCGCGATACTCTAACGCGCCTTTGGTAGCTTTGGTTGCCTTGTTCGCAGAATAGGCGCCCCAGCTCAATGATAGAGCCTGTCGTCCAGACGTACGCCTGTCCGCCGCACATCAAACGCCAGGTCCAGAAGAAGCAGCAGGCCGACTACCGCCGGCAGCTGAAGGAGCACAAGACGAGCATAAAGCACGGCGCACTGTCGCCGCCCTTGCAGACTCTTTCGATCAAGGACCACAGGGACACGAGCGCGAAGACCACGCCGGCGTCCCCTGAAATCGGGTCAGTCTATTCCCACAGCTCGTCGCTGTCGCGGACCTCGTCGAGGACATCGTCTTTTTCGCGCAATTCGGCGAACAGCCCGTCGCTGGCTTCATCGCTCTCGGCACCGCCGTCTGCCGCGTCCTCACCCACCTTAGTCAGCGGCTCGAACCCCTCGAGCCCTACCCCGCGGTTCCGCCTCTGGAAGCACGCGAAGAAGCTGCTTACGCCGCCGCAGTCCCCGGAACTCTCGAGCTTTGCGCTGCCGCCGAAAGCCTTGCGCATGCCCGAAGAGAACAAGCAGCTCATGCGCTTCTGCACGGTGTGCGCCTCCAACAACAACCGCTCGATGGAGGCGCACAAGGTGCTGCAGGAGCACGGATACAACGTCGAGAGCTTCGGCACGGGCAACAATGTGCGCATGCCCGGCCCGGCTATCGACAAGCCGCAGGTCTACGAGTTCGGCACGCCGTATAACCAGATGTACAACGACCTGAAGCGGCTGAACCAGAAACTGTACACGTCGAACGGCGTGCTCAAGATGCTCGACCGCAACCGCCAGCTCAAGGACCACCCGCAGCAGTGGACGAAACACACAGACGTTTTTGACGTCGTCATCACCTGCCAGGAGAAATGCTTCGACAGCGTGTGCCTAGACCTGCTCCACCGCGGCGCGAAGCTGTGCCGCCCGACCCACGTCGTCAACGTCGAGATCGAGGACAACCCGCACGAGGCCGCGCTGGGCGCCAAGGCCATCCTCGACTTCGTCGACATGGTCGCGCAGTCGGGCGACCCGGACTCGGAAATGCTCGAGATCCTCCGCGCTTGGCAGAAAACTCACCAGAAGTACCCGTCGATGTACCAGCTGTGCTACGCCTAGTCGCGGGCTTTGTATATATTTATTCGGCACCCTGTGCCATAATGTTTGTACGCTAATCATTTTGTACGTTAATTGTACGCTAATTGTACGCTAATTATCCTGTACGCTTGCATTCCTATTCTTGCTCTTCTTCTCGAGCCACTTCCGGTTGACGTCCTCCGGCGCGTCGCACACGGCGCGCTGCTCGAGCGGCACGTATTTTGACGCGCGGTTCCCGACGCCGCGGCCGACATTCGCGCGGTCTGCAAACTCGAGCGGCCGCGCGTGCGGCGCGATCACGGACAGCATCGTGTCCGTCATTGCTTGCTTCTGGAGCGTCTCGTACCACAGGTTGTACAGGCTGTCCGGCAGCGTGTACGTCGAGCTCTGCCACGCCATGGGCGGGAACTCGCAGTTGTACAGGGTGAGCGGCACGCCCCACGCGATCTCGTACACGGGCCGCTGCGGCGTCGCCTCGACGTCGAGCAGCCGGTCAATAATCGCGGGCTGCTCGCGGCGCTGGCCGACTAAAAGCAGAATCGCCATGATCGACCGCACCTGGTTCCACAAGAAGGCCGTGCCTTTCAGACTCAGGTAGCACATGCCGTCGCCGCGCTCGACGATCTCAGCACTGAGCACGCGCCGCCTGAAGTTCGTGATCTGCTTAGACCCGTCGATCTTGCACATGTTGCGGAAATCGTGCTCGCCAACGAGCCGGCGGGCCGCGTCCTGCATCGCGGCCAGGTCGAGGCCGGTGCCCAAGAAATGGTAGTGGTAGTGCCGGCTCAGGCAGCTGAACCGCGCATCGAAGTCCTGCGGCGGCCGCAAGCAGATCTGGTACGCGAGAATGTCCGCGGGCAGGTTGCTGTTGAGGATCTTGAGGTAGTCGAGCTCGCGGCTGTCGTTCTGGGCATCCTCGAGGTCGGCTCCGCTGAGCTGCGAGCGCAGATCGAGGCTGATCACCTGCGCCATCGCGCTCACGTCGGCGTCCGTGCGCCCGCACCGGCTGAAGTTGCAGTCCGCCGGGTCCAGCGTCGGGATGCACCGCGTCTTGTGCAGCGCACGGATGATCTCGCCCTCGACGGTCGTGTGGCCGTCCTTCTGGAACGCGAGCCCGTGGTAGTTCCACCCGAGGTACGCAAAGCGGATCGCCACGCGGCGCTTTGCGAATTTGCTGAAGTCGATGCCTTTCTTCTTCTTGGCGGGGACAGCCGGTGTGGCAGCCGGTGCTGCGGCCGGCGCTGCACTAGCTGGTCCTGGATTAGCTGGTCCTGCCGGCACGGCGTTCTCGAGCGCAGTGATGCGGGCAATCAGCGCGTCCTTCGTCCAATTCGCATACTGGCTCATTCTTTTCATCGTGAAATATGCCTGCGTACCCTAATCCGGGGAGAGGCCGCCGCCCGCCGGCGGCAACGGCTGCACACTGCTGCTGCACAGTTAATTGAAGCTGAATCTAAACGAATTCGTGACTGGTTTCATTCGGTGCACCTGAACCGGTCGGTGGTAAACGGCCGTGCATACAGTTTAGGGTAGATAAATTATGCTGCGTTTGTGGGCGCGCGGCGCCGCGCGCGTCGCTCAATTCGCCAGACTGGCCGCGCGGGGCGGGTCCGAGCAGAAAGGGTCCCCACAGGCCTTGCTGTGGCTGGTGCGGGGTGCGCGGTGGCAGACCACGGCGACCTTGCGGCCGTACCAAATGGAGAGCATCGACGCGATCCACAACGCGCTCGACCGCCACAAACGCCCGGCGATCTCGCTGCCAACGGGCAGCGGAAAGACCCGAATTTTCAGCTATCTGCTGAAGAACGTGCGCCCGATGTTCACGGAAGACGTTGCCCGCCGCAAGGTGCTGGTCCTCGTGAACCGGAAGGAGCTCATCGACCAGGCGGCGGCCACGATCGCGCTCGTGCACCCGGACTTGCGCGTCAGCATCGTGCACGCGTCCCGGGAGTACGATCCCACAGCGGACGTGGTCGTGTCCACGTACCAGTCGCTGACGTCGCGCAGCCGGCGCCTGTACGAGCTGAACCCGGCCGAGTTCAAGCTTGTGATTATCGACGAGGCGCACCACTCGGTGACAGACTCGTACTTCAAGGTGCTCGAGTATTTCGACGCCGTGGGCCCGCGGCCGGAGCCGGAGCCGGAGCCGGAGCCGGCTACCTACTTTGAGGACCTGAGCTCTGCGCCCAAGGCTTCGCCCAGGGCTTCGCCGGCGGCTATGCGGCGGGCCGACAACCCGGCGCGCCGCGTGCACGTCGTTGGCTTTTCAGCAACGTTTTGGCGCAACGACGAGGCGTTTTTGAGCGACGTCTACGACGAGGTCAGCTTCCACGAGTCTGTCGACCGCATGATCACCGACGGGTTCTTGTGCCCCGGGCGCGTCCAGCAGGTGTATTTGCCCGACGAGCTCGCCGAGGGCATCGACGAGATGGGGCCTCGGCGTCTGTCAGCGCGCGACTTCTTTTTGGGGAACCTTGAGGCGAGCTCGGCGTTTGTTTACGATGTGTGGGCGGGCAACCGCGCGAAGTACGGGCACACCGTCATCTTCGGCAGCAGCACTGCCCACATAGAAGCGCTCACGAACGAGTTCCGGCGCAACGGCGTTGACGCGCGGCTCTTGACGGGCAGCATGCCCAAGGCGGCGCGGCACGCGACGATCGAGGCGTTCAAGCACGGCGAGTTCCCGGTCCTCCTGAACTGCCTCATCCTCACCGAGGGCACCGACATCCCGTGCATCGACCAAATTATCATTGCGCGTGGCGTCCAAAGCAAAGGTTTGACGATGCAGATCGTCGGACGCGGGCTGCGCCTGCACCCGGGGAAAACCCACTGCAACATCGTCGTGTTCCCGAACTTCCAGCGGGCAGCCGACGGCGGGTTTCTGCCCATGCTCGAGAACACGGTGCGGCCGCGGCCCAGGGGCGAGGAGAGCGAAGAGCCAGGCAAGAAGCTGCGGCCGCCGCGCGAGTTCACCGACTACCGCGCGATGCTGTCGCAGGACGCGGAGTTCACGACGCGCGTGCTCGCGTCGAGCGAGTACGCTCCGGAGTCTCCCCTGCAGAGCCCGCTGCAGTGGATCTGCTGGAAAGGCACGTACTACCTGTTTTTGCGGGACAAAAACTGGTACTGCTGTATTGACCGCCGCAAGTCGAGCACGGGCGAGCGCGCGTGGCACTTCGCGCAGATCGTGCGCATCACAAAACGGTTCACCCAGCGCAAGGAGGCGTTTATGTCGAAAAGCCTGTCGGAGGCGACCCAGTACGCCGACCAGTACCTGCAGCTGAACCTCCTCCGCCGGGAGTGGAACACGGTCGTTGCCAACGCGAAGTGGCTTTCCGAGCCGGTCACGTCGAACCAGCTAGCGTTTTTAAGCAAGCATGAGGGGCTCGACCTCAGCCGGCTCCGCAGGGGGTCGGCGTCGCACCTCATCAGCTTGCGGGTGATCGGGTGCAAGCTCACACAACCGCTCGTCGACACCGTTGTTGACGCGATGGCCACCGCATTTCCGCAAAGAGCCGAGGAGGCTAGGCCGGTACGAAGCACAATGCCCGCCGAGGTGACGCGGAAACCCGAGAAAAACTGGCGGCTTGAGCCGGCTTCCTCGCGGCAGATCGCGTACCTCGAGACGCGGTACCCGAAGCTGGACTTCGGAGACCTCAGCCGCGGCGCGGCGTCCGAGCTCATCAGCCTTATGCATGACGGCGACACTCTCGACCAGGAAACGGTGCAGTCCGTGCAGGCCCTGGCCGTTTAGGACGGTTTAGTAGTAGCACCTGCGTATACAGAGACTAGATATATACTAAGGGTCAGCGTTTGAGCAGCGCGAGGAACTCCTCGCGCGTCTTCTGGCGGTCGCGGAAGCAGCCGAGCATGCAGCTCGTCATTGTTGTGGCGCCGGGCTTCTGAACGCCGCGCATCTCCATGCACATGTGCGCGGCCTCCATGACGACGGCGACGCCCTGCGGCTCGAGCGCCTCCCAGAGGCCCATGGCGACCTGCTTCGTGAGCCGCTCCTGGACCTGCAGGCGCTTCGCGAACAGCTCGGCGATCCGCGCGAGCTTGCTGAGCCCAATAACGCGGTTGCGCGGGATGTAGCCGATGTGGATCTTGCCGTGGAACGGCACGAGATGGTGCTCGCACAAGCTCGAGATCTCGATGTCCTTCACAATGACCATCTCGTCGTGGTCCTCCTCAAAAATCGCGCCGTTGATCGTCTCCATGAGACTCTCCTGGTACCCCTTGGTCAGGAATAGCAACGCGCGCGCGTACCGGCCCGGCGTGTCCTCAAGCCCCGGACGACCAACATCCTCACCGAGCTCGTGCAGAATCGTCTCAACTGCACCGGCAATGCGCAGCTCGCGCTCTTTCGCTTCGGTCGGCGTCTCGTTCTGGCGCTTTGAAGCGCCGACGCTCGGGAAGCTCAGCTCCTTGACGGTACCGGGCACGTCCTTAGGGTGTCCGCTGGCCTTGCGCAGGTGCTCGCCGTACTTCGGGTACCCTTTCATGCTGGCCGGCTTGGGCCCGTCGGTTCTGCCTGGATCCATCAGGCTAGGTTTTACCCTGCACAGATCTACATAGAGTCATGGGAAAATCCGGATTGGGTAAAATGAAACTGCTGCGCCAAGTTAGCGAGATCAGAAAAATGCGTGCACGCAGATTTGCTGAGATAGAAATAACAGGTATTCAAGAGGAACCTCTAGGTATGCAGGAAGGAAGTAGAGATAGGCGTCTGAGTCGCCTGATGATTACACATATATTGTAGACAGATGTTGGCAAGGATTTGGAGTCAAAAGCATTTCAAAGACAAAAGCATGCGAGTGGTTGGCATAGTCTACACAATTTTGGCTTACTCTTCAGAACTGTAGGCCCATTTCTCTCACGTATTCTTAGTCCCGATAGCGTAACCCTTGTCACACAAACTACTTTGGGAAGGGCGTTAAGAACGAGAGCGGGAACAGAAGGTGAAGTTACTTCTTAGCGCATCATAGGACCTTATATATCCACCAACTAGGAATATATAGCTTGATGGGAACATAATGAGCTTCAGCCCCGAGCTCCACTCTCGAAGTGCCACTTTTCATTGCGTGTAGTCGTTGACTGAGATTGGGAAGCACAGACTACAGCAGAGCCATAACTGATACCGAACTTCTCTGTCGAGCATACTTAGAATCCCGCTTCGCTTTGCATTCGTGGGCTGTGCTGGGAAAATTTAGCTTTATGGCAGATCATGCAGCACTGTGAATTTTCTCCCCACCTCCAGTCTCTCTCGAGCATGCAAACGCGCTGCCAATGCTCGGTTGCCGCCCGACGGTAATTTCCTCGCCCGCAGCCATTTGTTGGCTGGCACGACGGGATTATCGCCCCGCTTTGTACATTTGTCAGCAAAGGTCTACATGTGGCGGGTTTTGGCAGATTACCACCACCCTTTCTCCACTCGAAAAGCTACAGCGCATGCATGCACCCCGCACCCAGGAGGGGAACCTGAGGGTATTAATCCGTACCCTCGATCTTGGACTCGCGGTGTTAGCCGCCAATGCCTGCAAGTGCAAAGGAATGACACCGTATTATTGATTCAGGTTCGAGTTTTCTATTTAGCACTTTAGTCGTGAATATTTTACGAATTAGGATTTGTTCTCTCCTTCCATAGCGCTATTAAAAGCATCATAGTCAGGGGTGAGACTTCCGCTGCCAATTACATCACAGGGTAGTGCGGAAGCACCCACAGGTGGATGCTTAGATGACGGCTGCACCCCTTTATCTGCTGGGCGCTTTTTTATCTGCTGAGTGCTCTTTCGCAGTGTAATTTAATAATAATTGTACAAAGTGTGGCCCGAATATGGAAAACCGCTTTCATCTCACTAAACATATGGCATTTTTATGGATTATTTCAAGCTACACAGATGGACGCTATGAGATCGGTGTCTGTCGGCGTGCATCTCCGATTATTAGTCAAATGATCTGCATGTAGGGTACGATCCGCTTTCGGTTATGGAAAACCGAGAGAAACAACTGGGCGGTTTTTTGTACTAAATAAAAATTCTCACAGAAAACATTTATAGGCTTTTTTCCGCAGATCTTGGTTCGTCGTATCACGGGTATTTCATCATAAAAGTGTTATTAAGAAAGCTTTAATTATGCACGTAGATTGGAAGTCAGGATGCATGTATCAGCCCTAGCATACGGGGGGCGCAGAGCAAATGCACGCCGCGATACCCCACATATCATGTGAGTTCACTGAGAAATTTGGCGACTCTGGCACTATTAAAGTATATATAGGGAGGGGCAAGTGTATAAGAGATTCAAAATAAGCTTTGCTGCCAAGCTCCTTGTGCAACGCATCCAAGCCTGCTGTTCACAATGGAAAACCAGACATCTGTTACGCCTGCATACACTCCGGAGGGCGATGAGCTCCCATCAGACTTGGTAAAAGTCCATCGTGTGCAAACTTCAGGGTCGAACAGCGAATACATTCACTTAGGTGGCAAGACGTATTTGAAATCCGACTTGATGTATGCATTCGGTGGTAATTTCAACCCCGGTGTCACCACGGCGCCCCGCCTGAAGCTCGGAAACCCCACGCCGATGGGACTATTTGCCTTCGCGTCAACAACGTTGATTCTGTCATTCATAAATGCTGGGTCGCGCGGGGTCGAAAACCATAACATCGTGTTGAGCTGCGCTATTTTTTACGGCGGCATGGTTCAAATTATTGCCGGAATTTGGGAGCTTGTTGTCGAGAACACATGGGGTGCGACCGTTTTCACCGCCTACGGCGGCTATTGGATTTCGTTTGCGACGATCACTATGGACGGATTCAATATCGCGAGTTCGTACACGGATGAGAAGGAGTATAGCAACGCAATGGGCCTGTTCTTACTGGTATGGGCCATTGTCACCGCGTTTTTCACGGTGTGCACGCTGCGGTCTACGATTGCCATGTTCTCCCTCCTCTTTTTCGTCACACTCACGTTCACCACACTCGCTTGTGAACAGTTCACCGCCGCAAACGGAACTGAAACAGTGAGTGCCAATTTCCGCATAGCCGGTGGTGTGTTCGGGTGTATAGCATCAATGCTCGCTTACTATAACGCCATGGCGGGTCTCATGAACCGCGGCAACAGCTGGATCGATGTGCGCCCATTCTACATGCCGGGTGCGATTCGTCCTCCACCAAAGGACAAGTCGCGGGACGCTTGAGAGAGCTGTGGTTTACTTCTATGCACTGGTTCGAGCACCCATCACTAAAAACGAATGAAGCATGTAAGCACTTTCGCATTATCCTTTCTGTATATAAGCGATAGAAAGTTGACTATTAGAGATAGAGCAGGTCGGCTTCGCTAGCCAGCTTGGCGCTATTAGCCAGTTAAGCGCGGGGATTCACGCCGGCATTGTTCTTTAAAGTCATAAAAATCTAGGATGATATCAAAAAATTTACAGAGGAAGCGTGATGAAGGGATCTTGGCCTTATTTCTGATGACCGCATTATGACTGCATGCAGTGTCGCATTGAATTTTCGATGCGTATATCCCGCACCGCATGGGCCTTTCAAACCGTTAATCATACAAACCGCTAGTCTGCGCGCGGTTCTGACAAAGAGAATTCAGAAGACACGGCCGACGCCGTGGCAGATCGGGCAGGACGACTGCGAGAAAAAGTCGCTGATGTAGCCCTTCCCGCGGCAGCGCCCGCAGAGCACGCCGCCAATGCTCGGGTCGCCTGGCCGGACGACGCGCGGCGGCATCTGGAACACGGGCGCGTAGTTGCTGGGAATTAATTGCGCGTTCGTCTGCACGCCG
The DNA here is from genome assembly GCA_030490775.1 of Starmerella etchellsii. Classification (NCBI taxonomy): domain Eukaryota; kingdom Fungi; phylum Ascomycota; class Dipodascomycetes; order Dipodascales; family Trichomonascaceae; genus Starmerella; species Starmerella etchellsii. The sequence continues at coordinate 36,959 of JAMSGL010000029.1, forward strand.
AACCGGTCCCAGCAGTCCTGGCAGGACGTGCCCTTCTTGACCTTAACGCCGGTGTTGTGGCACTTCCGGCAGAAGAAGTTCGGCGGATACTGGAGGTGCGGCCGCCCCTGCGGCGGGCCCCACTGCTGCGGCGGGCCGTATGCCGAGTGCCCGCTAGAGTGCGAGCTCGCGTGCGATCCGTGGCGGGGCGGCTTCCCCGGAGGCCGGCCCTGCGGAGGCCGTGTTTTGTCGGGCCGTGAGCTTGGCGGGGGTCCCGGCGGCGGCCGCGAGCTTGGTGGGGGTCCTGGCGGCGGCCGCGAGCTTGGCGGGGGTCCTGGCGGCGGACCCGACGGCGGCCGGGCCGGCAGATCCGGGGCAGCCGAGCTGGCGGCGCTCGACTCTGCGTCAGGCCGCGTCGTTTGCACGTCGTAGTGGCGGATGTCGGGCACGCCGACGCCCTCGTCCACGGAGACGCTGCCGTTCTCCGGCAGCTCCGTGTACGCCGGCGGCGGGTCGTCTGGCATGAGGTGCCCTAGCCCGGCGATGAGCAAGAGTCCTATGATCCGCACGCCGCGGCGCGGACGATGCACCAACAGGCGAGCGAAAAGCTGCAATTGCTAGATATAAATTATGTGTTTTGATTTAGTACGACTTCGCAAGAACGCGTGCGAGGTCTGGGAGGTCGAGCTTGCCGTGCTTGAGCTTGGCGGCGACGGCCTGCACGCTCTGGGGCGTGACGCGGACGGCGAAGTCGCCGCTCTCGAGGACGAGCACGTCGGACATGTTTTCGCAGATATCGATGTCCTCGTCGGACTGGAGCGCGACCACGCCGCCGTTCTCCGGCGCGAGCGCGCGCAGGAGCTGGGCGCGGCGCTCGGCGGCCCTCTGCCTCTCGGCCTCCTCCTCGGCGCGCCGCGCCGCGTTCGCCTCGTCGAGCGCCTCCCGGGCCTCGGCCACGCGGGCCTCGCGCTCCTCGCGCTCCTCGGCAATCAGGTCGCCGAACATCTCCTCCTCGAGCCGGATGCGCTCGCGCTCGTGGTCGGCCTGCGACCGCACGTACTCGAAGTAGGCGCGCCGCTGCTCGCGCCGCGCCAGCGATTTCGCCTTCTTTGTGCCGACCGTGCCTTTCTGCTTCCACGCCGCCACACGCGGCTCGCCGTGCTCGCCGGCGGCCATGTTCGCCATCTGCTGCTGCTGGCGCTCCTCAAGCGCGCGCCGCGCGCGGTCGTCCTCATCAAAGGCGCGGCCAACATCGCCGGCATTGCCGGCAGCGTCGCCAACGTCGCCAGCAGCGTTCGGGGCGGCCTCGCCAGCACCTCCGGCCTCGGCGGGGTCCGCGGCCTGCACGGGCTCGGACGCCTCCAAACGCACGTCCGAGTCGCCGATTTCCTCAATGAAACCGCGCTGCATCCACCGGTAAGCGGCGTAGCCGCCTATCGCCGCCAGCACAGTGGCCACTACAGCCGGTGCGTTGCCCATAACCCTTTTTCTTGCCGAGACGGTGTAAGTAGCCGACGGCAATGCGGCACAACAGGGAAAGTGAACAGAGTAGGGAGCAAAATTCGGCAAATTGAGACACAATTGTTAAGCCATGTGGCCGTAGGCGGACAGCTTCGCCGTCAAGACCACTCTGTTTAGTCTCCACCACTCCATATCATCTCAACTCAATGCCACCTCCACTCAATACATTTCTCACTCACTGCCACCACTTGATGCATTTTATCTATGCAATTTCCACCACTTGCACTCCCACGGACCCCTCCTTACTGCCCGCACCACCCCGGCCGATGTTGCCGCTGCTTTGTTTATTAGGTGGTTCGGCCGGGGTTGGGTAGCATGCACTCGGCCGACCTGGACGCGATCACGCGGCGGCTGAGCCGCGACACGCAGGCACTGCAGGCGTGCTTCAAAGACTGGGCGCTTGGCCGTGCGAGCGAGCAGCAGGTGAGCCAGGCCTTTGTCGTGCTCGGAAACGACTTCCTCGGCGCAAGAGCACAGCTCGAGCGCGAGGGCATCCCGGGGCTCGTGGACGTGCCGCGCGAGCTGCGCGGGATCTTGGAGCCGGCGCTCGCCGCAGACGCACGGATCGAGGTCTTCCACGAGTTCGAGCCCCAGATCCGCGCCGTCATGGCCCGCCTCTTCCACCAGCTCAAGGAGCGCCAGCGGCAGCTCGCGCCGCCCCGACCAGTCCCGGCGTACCCGGCGCCGTCGCCGTACAAGAACCAGGCTAATGAGACCCCGTCCAGCACGGGTCCCGCGGGATCAGGACCCAATTCGGGAGGACAATTCCAGGCGCAAACCGTGCGCACGGCGAGTGCCGCAGGCACAACGAGCGCCGCGGGACCGCGCATGCCGTACCCGCGACGCAATCTTTCCGATAGGCCAAAGCCCACGGAACCGTATTCGAGTGCTCCTGGTGTTTCTGGGGTGGCCCACCAAGGAAGCGCGCCGGGCGGTGCGCAGCTCGAGCGCTCGACCCACCGACGGTCGTCATCGCAGCCGTTCACGCCGCGGCACCACCGCCGCACATCCTCCGACTTGCGATTCGGCAGCCCGGCCGTCGGTCCTGGAAACGCGGGCTTTGATTCGGCCGCCGCATCCGCGGCGGCCGATCCGGCCGGCGCCGGCGCTCACACTCTGTCGACGGAGAGCGCCCTTACGCAGCTGCAGCGCAACGGTGCGCTCGAGCGTCAGGCAAGCAAACGCTACTCAACGCGACAGATCTCGCGCATCGTGAACAGCAGCCCGGCCGATAAGGTGCCGACCACCGACGTCCACCGCACGTTTGCCAACCCGGAGTTCTCCGAATCGAGTGTCGTTCGCGAAACCCCGGCTACGCCCCAGCAGAACCAGCGCCGGCGGATCTCGCGCCCGGGTGCTTCTCCACTCGATCGTGGCACTGGCGCGTCAAGTGCTCAAGACATTCAAGGCGCGCCGGGCCCAGTATCGGCCGGTGCGCCCCCAACAGAGACCCCCTCGAATGAATCTGATCCGACATCCATGGGGCTGCCGGCCATCCCGGACTCCTCCTTGGGAACACCGCAGGGAACACCGCAGGGAACGCCGCATGGACCGGCGCCTCAGTCGCCGCTGCCAACACTCGTAGAGCCGCGCGACCCGACCCTCACCGTGTTTCTGCGTCTTGGCAAAACGGTGCGCAAGGGCTCGGTTCCGCGTCCGCCGTCGATCGCGGCGCTGCGGCTGCAGTTTGTTGAGGTCTGCGCGTACGTGCCGAGCGGCGAGGAGACGTTCCCAGAAATCATGGTGCAGGACCCGGCAACGAGCATGGACTACGAGGTCACAGAAGCAACGATTGGCGATGTCCAGGACGGCTCGCTTCTCACGCTCAACGTGCCAGGACCAGAGGAGCAGAACGTGCAGACCGAGCTCAAGGAGATCAGAGGTCTGCTGAAGGAGCTGCTGGCCAAGCCGGCGGCACCAGCCTCGTCGGGCGGCGCCGGCGCTGGAGGCGCTCGCGGCCGCGGGCCCCAGTCGCCGCAGTTCTCCAGCAAGTTCGCATCGCCGGTGCTCACGGGCGACGGCAAGTTCGTGCTCGAGAGACCCGGTGACCACAAGGCGCCGGGCGACCGTGCGGGTGATAAGCCCGGCGACAAAACCGGCGATAAGGTTGGCAGCCCACGGCTCGGCGACTCGCGCGAGGCAGTGCTGCGCGAGGTCGGGCACGAGGTCGAGCAGGTGCGGGCGGCGAGCAACCGCACGATTGCGGCGTGCCGGGCCGAGATCGGCAAGCTGCGCACAGAGATCCGCAAGCTCGCCAGTGCCGGCGTCACCGTGGTTTCTGAGGAGTCGTCGCTGGCCGACACCCGCGGGCGCCTCGACGAGGAGAGCTCGTCGCTCGTCCGCCAAATGGAGGACATTGCCGACATCATCGATCGGCAGCGCATGGACGTGCTATCGGGCGGGTACCGGTACACGCAGCACGAGCTCGATCAGGTGCGGCGCATGCTTGCCGGGTTCCAGACCAGCTTCCACGAGAGCGAGCAGGCGCTCAAGTCGGAGACGCCCGTGTGGAAGAGCATTTGGCAAACAAAACTCAACGAGGTTGTTGAGTCGCAGAACTGGGTCAAGCAGCTCACCGAGCTGCGCCGCGCGCTGCAGACCGATCTGGAGGACAGCCTGCGCACGTTCGCGCTCGTTTGCGAGGCAAACGAGATCTCTAAGGACTCTGCCGGGCGGCAAGTCGTGCTGCCAGCAGCTCCGCCGATGGAGCCCGGGCAAGAGCACGCGGTCGCGAATGCCGTGTTCTCGGAAATCCAGGGCCTGAATCTCAACTCGGAGACCCGCACCGAGGCAATCGAGCGCGCTGAGCGGCACATCAAGGCGAAACTCGCCCTCCGCACCGAGGAGTTCGAGGCCGAGCTCGACACCTTCGTTGCCGACGCGAAGCTGAAGAAGAACGGCGGGTATGAGGAGGTCGAGAAACGCATGCAGGAGCGCGAGGCGCGGGCTCGTAAGCTCGGCGAGGAAAGCGAGATCGAGGGAAGGCGCCAGGCAGAGCTCGCGCGCCAGGAGCGGCGGGCTAGAAAGGCCGCGGGCCAGTCCGCAAATGCGGACGCTAAGCCTAGTGAGGAGCCAGCAAAGGACTCTGAGCCTTCAACAACTGATAATACTGGGGACACGGAGGCCGAGCCGAAGAAGAACGACGATTTCGTTGATGCGCCGGCGTCGTTGCCAAAAACCGAGGTCCCCGAACTGTGATGTAAGTGTAAATAAATATTAGCATACTAGCTGGTTATACGCCGCCACGAAAGCGGTACGGCCGGTCCTGCCTGGCAGTACCGCTTGACGACCGGTCGGTACAGGCGCGAGCCGTGCTCGGGTGGCGGCACGAGCGACCCGAAGTACCGGTGTATGAGGCTGTACATGACCTGTTTTGTGGAGGTGCGGCGGCGGCGCTTCGCCAGCCGCAGGTAGTACGGCATGCGCTGCGCAAGCGCGCAGCCAAATTTAACGAGCGTTTTGTGCAGCAACTCGGGCGGCACGGGGAGCTCACACCGCACGAACGTGCGGATGGGCTCGGTGAGCCGCAGCACGTCGAGATGCAGCTGCTTGCGCATCGCACCTAGCTTGTCAATGGAAGCATTGAGCGGCATTCGGAAGAGAGGCATATCGTCCGGCACAAGCTCGAGTGTGTCCAGCGAGAGCTCGTGGCCGAGATACTTTGTGGACGCGGGCCCGGTCAAATTCGTCACAATTTTTTCTGGTAAACAGAACTGTCCGTAAGTCTCGCGGAACCCGGCCTCGAGGCGCACAAGAAACCGCACAGCCGTTTGCCGGTCCGGCGTCACAAACAAAAAGTCATCCACGTACCGCAGCAGGAGGCCACGGTCCGCGAACTCGGCGAGCTCAGTGCGCACGAGCTCCTCAAGCAGAATATTGCACAGCTCGAGCGAAATACACGAGCCCTGAGGGATCCCCGTGGTGCGCACCGCATCCTGGCGGCCGGTGCGCAGGCGGAGCTCAGTGAGGAGACGCCGGGCAAGGCGGAGCACTTCATCGTTGGTCGTGAACTCGGTGCCGGCGAACTCGCCAACAATCTCGGCGCCATTGCCGGCGGCACTCTTGGGTGCTGCGGCAGCCTCTTTGAGCAACTCGTCGGCGACTATCTCGGGCAGCGCCCGCACAAATGTCTGATCCCTGATCTGGTCGCGCGCGAGATCGAACCCGCGGAAGCGCCCGACGCGGTACACGCGCGGCTTGGCCACGAGCGCGGCGACCAGACGCAGCACAGTGTTGACGTTCGCATTGTCGTAGCACGCGTGCAAATCGGCCTTCACGGCATAGAATTGCGACGTCGCACTGAACCGCTGGCGGAATGCGTACAGCTCTGCGAGCCAGTCATGAGGCCGGCGGGAGTACGTGTGGACAGTGAGCTGGTGGAGGACCTCGTGGGCCGTGCGCAGAGACTGGTTGAGTTCTTTGAGGTTCGCAATTGCGCGAACGGTGCCGTTCGGTTTGGGTACGAACCGCGTGCGAACTGCTTGGTCTTCGATGGTCGGAGTTTCGCTGGCCGGCTCGGGCAGCGTGTCACCCTGATTTTCGTCCACTTCTGCACCAGCGCGCTCTGCGAGGATGGCACGGCCCTTCTGCTCGTACTTTGTGCGCCATATAAAGTGCTCGAAATAGTAAATTGTAGTAGGCCGCCCGGACATCTCTGTGATGTAGAAGTGGTGTGCAAGCACAGGATGCACAACGTGGCAGATGAGCCACTGCAGCATGCTCACGAATACTTCTGGCTTACCAGATCGGCCGGCTAGCCACGGGACCTCGTTGAGCTTGATATCCTTTGCGAAAGAGGCAAAAGTTGCCGGCGCCCGCGCCGGCTTTTTGAGGTAGCGGGTGACCGCGCGATAGAACGCGCGGTGGTTCCCCTTGCTGCCGAGCAGCCGGGTTGGCAGCAGAGACCGGAGCACCGCCGACACGAAATTACCAACTGTCGAAACCGGCGTCCAGTCAGGCCGCGACTGCTGGTTCTGCCGGTTCTGCCGCGACTTGAGCAGCACTTCCGGCGTTTGTGCACGGTGCGACAATGCTGCGCGCTGTTTCAAGCGGTGCGCAACTATTGCGAGGAGGTCTCGAGGCAGACCAGTCTGCACAGCTGGCAGTTCTGGCGGCTCGAGCGCGGCCCCGTGCCGGTACATGATGTCGCGTTTGCAGACGGTGCCGAATTTGGGTTTTTCGGCTGCACGCGGGATGTGCATTTTCCGGCGCATGGTCTCCCAATCAAAATACAGATGCCACCTGCGGCCCAATGTGAGGTCGAGCCACCGCACGGGCGCAGTAGTGAGGCTGCTTGCGAGTTCGCCGTCCGTGAGTGGGCGGTAGACCCGGCATTTCGTGAAAAGAAACGCTACCAGCCCCGGGCCAACAAACCGGCTAAGAATTTCCCAGAATCCTGTGTCGAGCTCGGCCGCGTAGCTTGTGCCAGGCGCGCTTGCCCAGAGATCGATAAGCCGGTCACTGGCTACCCGCGTCACGGGTGCGAACGGGCTCACGACATAGACTTGGAGCAGTGTCGCGAGCTTGTCGAGCTCGTGCATTCGGACAGCATACTCGCGCGGCTCGGCATGGGCAGCGAGGAACTCCTGCAAGGTGTGGGCGGGCCAGCCGCGGGTGCGCAGGTAGCGGATCAGCGTGTCTCGCGAAGCATCAAAAACTGTAGGGGCAGTTCGAGTAAGGGAGAGCGTGTTGGTGCGGATTGCAAGTGCGATTGAGTTCGGGTCCGCACTCGACGGGTCTGAAGCTGATCGGATCGGTGAGGGAGCAGAAAGGATAGCATCCGATTGGTTGCTCATGTTGCTCGAATTGGTTGAATTAATCGAGTGGATCGTCGATGGCATAGTCGTCGAGTGGATTGACGGCATGGTTGTTGAGTGGATTGATGTCGGCATGGTCGTTGAGTGGATCGTTGAGTGGATTGACTCATTGGACGGGTCAATTGAATCCACAACCGGGTCTGAGTGGATCGACTCCGGATCCGAGTCCCAAACGCCGCCTTCCTCATCCGGCAAGTCACTTTCGAGGTTGGGCTGCAGCCGGTTTCGGGATTCTGGCTGGGGTTCTGGCTGGGGCCGGTCCGGCTTAGGCAGCTCAACGAACCCCTCACGACCTGTTTCCACGAACTCAATGCGCTGACGCACGGTTCTGCGCGGCAGGAATTGCGGCCGCTCGGCGGCGCGGCGTTTGGAGCCGGTCGCGTCGGGCGTCCGCGTCCCGTACATGGCTTAAGCCGGTGTTTTGGGTTAAGGGTTTCTCATCACGATCCATCAAGGTATGTCGATCACGCCGCCCGAGCCTCCCCAGGCGCTGCAGACGGGCTACTCGTCGCGCCTGCGCATGGGCAAGACGTCGATGATGGTGTCGATGCTGCCCGCGCCGCGCAAGCGCGGTGTGTCGTACGCGGACTTCGCCGACGAGTTCGACGACGAGGAGGACGACCCGAGTTTTGGGCGCGACGACACGCCGAGCGGGTACAGCCGGTACAACCGGCACGACTCGCAGCAGCAACAAATCGAGACGAAGCGGCTCGCCGTGCCGGCGCGGCCGATTCTGTACACGCCCGAGCAGGCGGCAGAACTCGCGACTTCCGAAGAGATCCTCGTGCCGATCCGCCTCAGCTTCGAGGTCGGCGAGTACAAGATCCAGGACTTCTTTTTGTGGAACACGAACGAGCCCAGCCTGACCCCCGAGCAGTTTGCGATCCTGACCTGCCAAGACCTCGAGCTGAGCGTCGGCTACACGTCGAACATTGCGAACTCGATCAAGCAGCAGCTTGCCGAGTACGCGGAGCTCGCGGCGATCAAGATCCCGGAGGATGCCGGGCTGCATGTCGTCATCAACTTGAGCATCAACCTCGACAAGGAACTGTTTGAGGACAAGTTCGAGTGGGACCTGAGCTCGACCGCGCTCGCGCCGCTCGAGTTCGCGCAGCAGGTGGTTGCCGACCTTGGTTTGGACCGCGAGTTCGTGCCGGCGATCACGCATGCGCTGCACGAGCAGATTTTGCGCATGAAGCGCGCGATCTTCGTCGAGGGCCGCCTAATTGACGTCGTGAACGAGGTCGCGCCGCACGCCCGCCTCCGGGAGGCCGGCATCCGGTTGCTGGACGAGGAGACCATCGACGACTGGAGCCCGTCGCTCGACATCCTGTCGCAGAGCGACCTCGAGCGCCGCGAGATGGAGCGCGAGCGCATGATCCGCCGCATGAAGCGCGACGCCGCGCGCAGCATGAGCGAAATCGACTTCGGCTCGATGATGAGCCGCAAGCGACGACGGCACACCGAGTTCTGAAAAGGACTAGTTTGTATGTATTTATATTATTTGAAGGAAGCCATAACGCAATCGGAGAGTGTCGGCGCTTTTTCAGGCAGCCAGCAATGGTGAGCCTATGCATCTGTCCGCTAAGTAGATTAAGTGCAGCCGGGTGGAGATCTCCCGGAACCGCCCTCACCCTGTCGCTGTGTCTTCAGACACGCCAAACTCCTAAGTTTAGTAGGGCGAACGCCCTTACGCCCCTAGCAGTCTTAATTTATCACAAGTTTTATCTACTTGGCACTTATAATTACGCCTTACGTGCCTCTATACTCGTTCGTTATTCGACTCGTATTCATTGTCCATAACTAGTTCGCAGATCGCGACCGTGAGTAATCTAACTAAGAACTTCGCACTATCTGGCGCCAAGCATCTCTATTTATGTTCTGAAATAAATAGTTGTGCGCGCGGCTCGCCCTCGCGGTCGTCGCGGGGTAAGGGCGCGAGCTGCGAAGGAGGAAGCTTCTCTACGCGCGGACTTAATAAACGCGCGATGCAAGCCAGTCGTCAAAATACTGTCTGAGATCTGTAGCGAGCCGGCACCACAAAGAACAAAATGGGGCTGGCGCGTCACGGCACTGGCGGCACAAACCCGCTGCCGAGTCGCGCTGCTGCAATTTGGGCTGCATACCCCGTACCCATGTAAGCGCGTCCACGCGCCTTCCTGGACCCGGATCTCCTCGAACCACCGGCAGGACGGCAGGGTTTGTCACATATAAGGCGGCACCCGCCAAGCTTATCCACCCATTCACCCACCGGCTCCACTCTTTTCTCCACCTTTTTCATTCCTTTTCTCATAGGACCTAGTCCGCTTTTTGCATTTCACATCCACTCTTTTGCATGCTGTCTCTCGCGCTCGCCCTGCTGAGCGGCGCCAACGCCGCCGTCGTCACCAACGTCCAGTACGTCACCCAGGTGTCGTATGAGGAGCTCGAGGTCTACGTCGACAACAATGGCAACCCGTGGACGACCGTGACGTCCGCTGGCGCGCCGCCCTCCACCGGAGTCGAGACGTCGGCCCCGCCGGCCTCGCACTCGCACGCGCCGAACTACAACTACATCACCCAGCAAGCCGCGAGCCCGGCCGTCGAGACCAGCGTTGAGACCAGCGTCGAGACCGCTGCCGCGTCGCCGGCGGAAACCAGTCCGGAGAACGCGGCCCCGGCTGCCCCTTCGCCGGCCCCGGCTACAACCCCCGAGGCTCCGGCTGCTCCCTCGCCGCCGCCGGCCACGACTCCGGAGGCCCCCGCAGCCCCCTCGACCCCGACTACTAGCCCGGAGGCTCCTGCTGCCCCCTCGACCCCGACTACCAGCCCGGAGGCTCCCGCTGCTCCCTCGACCCCGACTACCAGCCCGGAGGCTCCCGCGCCGCCCACGACTACCAGCGCGCAGGCGCCGACGACCTCGAGCGCGCCTGCGCCGTCCTCGAGCTCGTCAGGCGGCTCTGGCGAGACGTTCAACGGCGAGGCGACCTTCTACGAGGTCGGTCTCGGCGCTTGCGGCGAGACGAACTCGGACTCGGAGATGATCGCGGCTCTGAACCACGCGCAGTGGGACGCGTTCGGCAGCATGAGCAACGGCAACCCGGCGTGCGGCAAGCAGGCGACGCTCAACTACGAGGGCAAGAGTGTCACCGTGACGATCCGCGACAAGTGCATGGGCTGCAAGCACGGCGACCTCGATCTGTCGCCGGCCGCGTTCAAGCAGCTCGCCGACGAGGGCGCCGGCCGCATCCAGATGTCCTGGAACTTCTCGTAAGTACATAGACCAGCTACAGCATTACTCGCATTCAATATTTAGATTCCGAAAAATACACGCTAACCAACCGCATGCAGTGCACCTCCACACGCACCTCAGGATATTATTATTATTATTATTAGCCATGCGTACTTCTTTGCACCGTTATGTACTGTTCCTCTCAATGTCTTACAACAGAAGCACTAATGGGTTAGTGGTATACTGAGTCGTTGCCATTGGCGAACTCGACTCGACCCCGGTTCGATTCCGGGTTGGTGCATATTCTTTTTCGTGGGCGCCGGGAAGATCACGTGAATAGATGTAGCCTCCCATTTCGGTTACAAATATATTTTTGGGTGGGCTACCAACTGGAGATCGTGCTTAGCGGCCACAATGGAACACGTATTTTCGCGCGGCTAACCTCATCGAGAGCGCCACCCCTGTTGGTGAGCCGCTATTGTTCCGCTTTGTTGCACCGGAGCCGCCGGCCCGGTTCGTCAGGGCACGGTCAGGAACCGCCTGCACCAGTCAGCGTCTCTCCGCCCTGATCCTATTTACCACACAGGTCACATGGGATCTGAATAAGACGCGTTCGTACATACTGCACGCGCCCACCATCCCAAGCCGGCCACCGTCGCCAGACACCCAGTCCACGAAGAGCTAGCCTCCCCACCCGAGCCGTTAACAGCGACCCGCCACCGCGTTTGGGCCGCCAAATTTCCCGCCCCGCGACGCGATCACCTCATCGACGCGACCCAAGCGCCCCAATGCCCATGACCTCGGCCTCGTTCCGAAACTCGTACGAGACCTTTAGGTTCGACGACGACGACATCGAGACGGCGCGCCGGCTTCCCCGCGACAGCTCCGGCAGTGGCGGCGTGCCGGCGAACTGGATCAAGCCCGGCCGCAGCGCCAAGCAACCGGACGCCGACGCCCCACCAAGCCCGGCCGCCCAAAACCAACCTAGCCAGCCGCCGGCTCTGAATGCGGGGACCCCCAGCTCGGGGCACCAGCGCCAGGACTCCCAACCTCAGGGGCAGAGCCAGGCCGTCACGCAGAGCTCGCGCGACACGCGCGCCGTCACGCAGGCCGTGCCCGAGAAACACCTCCGGCAGGTCTCCGTGTCGAGCCACGCGTCCAGCGGCCGCAGCAGCGCTGACCAGAGCGGTGCCGACCAGAGCGGCGCCGAACGCAGCAATGCGGGAGACGTCAGCACCGGCTCCGCCAGCGCGAACGTCAGTGCCGGCACTACCAGCGCGAACCAAAGCGACCTCAGCAACACCAGCGTCGGCAGCGTCGACACCAGCGCGCCGCGCAACGCCAAAACGGGCTACCCGGCCATGGGGAACGGTCGCCCGAATGGCGCAGCGCCTGGATACCCAATGCAGGCCTACCCGCAGGCCTACCCGGGCTACGCGCAGGGCTATCCGGGCTACGGTGCCGGATACGCTGTTCCCTACGGCTACCCGGTCCCGTATGGCTACCCGAACGGGTACGTCTATCCCGGTAACTACCCGGGCACCTACCCGACAAACTACCCGGCAAATTATCCAGGGAATTATCAGGTCCGGCCGGCCAACGGCTATGGTGCCCCTGGTGTGCAGGGCGGCCCGAGTGCTGCAGGCGGCCCGAGTGCTGCAGGTGGCCCGAGTGCTGCAGGTGGCCCGAGTGCTGCAGGTGGCCCGAGTGCTGCAGGTGGCCCGAGTGCTGCAGGTGGCCCGAGTGCTGCAGGTGGCCCGAGTGCTGCAGGTGGCCCGAGTGCTGCAGGTGCACGAGCGGCTCCTCCTGCTGCATCTGGCGGACCCAGTGGCCCGGGAGCTCCTCCAAGCTCGTCCACTACACATAGTGCTCCAAGTGCGTCGTCTCCGAGTCTGCCGCAGACCATCAGCACAACCACCGTAGGCGAATTTCAAACCCCACCAATGCCGCAGCAGCCATGGTCAAAAACAGACTCCCAGGTTAGCAGCGTATACAGTCCGCAGCCGACAACAGGCGCGAATACAGGACAGCCAGAGGGGCCAGAAACTCCAAAAGCGTCTACCCAGGCCAGAGAAGCGTCCACAACTAAGCCAGAAGCGTCCACCACTAAGCCAGAAGCGTCCGATACTACGCCGACCGCGGCTAATCCCGCTGATAAATCCACAGAAACCCATACAGCTCAGCAAGCCGGAGCTAATCAGGAGGCACTCAAGCGGCCGCCATCTGTGCCTGAGTCCATTGCAAATGAGTTGAGCAACATCACAAACGTTAAGAACAGCGTCATTGCCATTAAAGACCCGACCGCTAACGACAGAAGGCCGGACGGCCAGTCTGAGAGCGGGCCTGAGGGCACGCCGGAAAAAGTCAAGAGCACGCAAGGGAAAGTCGAGCGCCCAGCTGCTGAGCAGATTCCTGCTGAAAGTAAAGCTGGTCCTGCTGGTCCTGCTGGTCCTGAAAAGAAATCGAGCGCCCTCACTGGCCCCCCAGTAGGACCGTCTGTGTTCCAAAAAATGCCCTCACAGCCGCCGGCGGTTGCGCCGGCTTCGCAGCAGGTCAGGCCAGGACAGCGGTCCGTAAGCTCCCCAATGGCCCGTGCACGGGCGCCGGCGCCTAACACAACTCCAACTTCGCGTTCGCGAGTTAAGGGCGCCTTCTCATCGCTCTTCGGTTTGCGCAGCTCATCTTCGAGCAGCTCGGCCCGCAACTCAGCCCATTCATCGCTTGACTCGCCAGTCATCTCGGGACCGTACGACATGCAGCATGTCACACATGTAGGCTACAATTCGGCCACTGGTGAGTTCTCAGGAATCCCCGCCGAGTGGCACCAGCTCATGAATGACAGCGGTGTGTCGAACGCTGACATCCAGCGTAACCCGCAGGGTGTCGTGGATGTCATGAATTTCATCCAGGACCAGAACCAGACTCAAGAGAACTACGTTTGGAAGAAGTTCCAGCACAAGGCCGAGACCCCAGACTTAAGCAGCTCTGAACTGAGCTCGCCATTCCTGCCGTCTTCTAGGTCCGTTAGCAGTCCTGATCCGAACCGCAGCGCCATGAGCCCATTCCTCGGTCGAAATTTGTCGAAGCGCCAGCCAAAATCGCCGGTCACTCCCCAGTCGCCACTAATGTCACCAAGTTTGACCATGTCGCCACTCCCCAGGGGACCGCCGCCCCCGCGACCGCCGCCGGCACCTCCTCTGGATGTGGCTTCTCAACCTGAGGAGCGCGAATTCAAGGCCACCCGTCCAGCCCCGCCTCCGCCAGCCACCCGTCCAGCGCCTCCCCCGCCTAAAAAGGTCGAGCCTAAAGTCGAGCCCAAGGTCGAACCCAAGGTCGAGAAGGTCGAGAGGCGGAGATCACCCGGTAAAGAGGTGGCCAACAAAGAAGAGGAACTCAGGCAGCTCGAGCAAGCTATTGGAGGTGGAAAGGATGACACTGTTGAGCCCAAGACTTTGGACCCTAAAGCGGCTAAGCCTTCCGATCAGCAGACTCCAGACGAAAAGGCAGCCGCTGAGCAGCAGCGCCGGGCCGAGTTGCAGAAAGTGCGTCGTCGGGAGGCGCGCGAGCAGAAAGACCGCGAAACGCTCAAGAAGCTCGCGCTCATTTGTACGCAAATGGACCCCACGACACTCTACCACAACCTCTCCAAGATTGGCCAAGGTGCATCGGGCGGCGTCTTTTTGGCAGATCCCGTTCTGGGCACCGGCAAGGTTGCAGTAAAACAGATGCAGCTGGAAAAGCAACCTAAGAAAGATCTCATCGCCAATGAGATTCTCGTGATGAAACAGGCGCGCCACAACAACATAGTGAACTTCATCGATGCCTACATTCATCAGGGAGATCTCTGGATCGTCATGGATTACATGGAGGGTGGCTCACTTACCGATGTGATCGCACATAACATGATGACCGAGCCGCAAATTGGTGCTGTGTGCCGCGAGACCCTGAAGGGGTTGAAGCATTTACATGCAAGCGGTGTAATCCATCGCGATATTAAGAGCGATAACATTCTGCTTTCGCTAACGGGTGAAATCAAGCTCACTGACTTCGGGTACTGTGCCCAGATTAGTGAGTCCCAAAAGCGCAACACGCTTGTGGGTACGCCATACTGGATGGCGCCCGAGGTTATTACCCGGAAAGATTACGATGCGCGCATTGATGTGTGGAGTTTGGGAATCATGACTATCGAGATGATCGAGGGTGAGCCGCCATATCTCAACGAACAACCTGTTAAGGCTCTCTACATGATCATCTCGAATGGTACCCCTGAAATTCACGAGCCCGAGCATCTTAGTGACAATCTCAAGGGCTTCCTTGGCCGTACGCTGCGTGTGGACGTTGATGAACGCGCCACGGCGCAGCAGTTGCTTAGCGACCCGTTTGTACTTTCTGCAGCACCATGCTCAAGCCTGGCACCGCTCGTTAAAGCGGCGCGAATCGCAAAGACTGTGGAGCAGAAGACTCACTAATACTTATTTATTTGGTATTTCCGCCGTATATAATTTACTTCATTTTAGTCTTGACGTTGACTGAATCTGTCCTTCAAGAAATACTGGTTCAGAACACGGTGACTTTCCAAAGTAGAGCCAGAGACCTCCTAGATTCGATTCACGTAGTGCCTATTCATTAGTTTGCAATTATAGCCAAGAGTTGTGTATACGATCAATAAACATTGATTTTACACGTCAGTAGCCTATCGCATCCAATCGTGTCCATCAAGACACCAAAGAAGCCCAATTCTTGGATTTCAGCAGGCAGATCATATGCCCAATCCCGTAATCTGTAATTTCACAACTTCTTCAGCTTTACGAATATCAACACCAATAAATATACTTCCAGAAATATATATCGCGTGGCTTTCTCCTCACACAAACTTTTGTTTACTCTTAATTGGAATGACCTCGAGTCCGCAATTTACTCGTCGAGCTTCAAATTCTTTTAAGCATATCGGTGGTTTCCAGCTCAAAAGTATCGTCCAATGATTTAATAAGGATCTTGTATGGAATCATTGTCACAGCAGGATAGGGGGTAATAGTAGGAGTCTAATATTATGGTATTTAAAACTGTTTGGGAATAATGATCTAAGAGAAGGCCCTTTCGTGAGTGTCCTCTGCGAGTACTTCCTCATAAGGGCGCCCTTGTGCAGCCTTGAGAGCCTCAGGCCACTTCGACTTATCTGATTCAGGGGCTTCCTCAATGGCTACATCGCGTCCACCGTAGTCGACTTTTGCCACACGGCTCTTAGATTTAGGCACACGAGCAAGCCAGTACAAGAAAATGGCCCCGATAACATTGAAGCCAATGTAACACCAGAAATAGCCAAAGTCGCGCCAGCGCACATCATAGGACGCTTCAATTGTGGCAAGATACTGATTCGTGCTGCTTAGCCGGCAATACTGGCAACCAGACGTGGCATTTGGGTTCTGGAAAGTGCCGGCGGCCTCAGGAGCAGCGTCAAACATTTTCTGGAAGTACTGCTGACACGTTGAGCCTGAAGGTGGATCCATAACAAGCCATTCGTTGTCGGCACACTGCACCGGAGCATTGCTGATCGCAAGTGCTAGCATACCGTGAATCCAGTAATTCATGGGACTCACTCGGTACATGAATTGCCAGAAACCAGGCATGGCAGTACGAGTCACAAGCACACCCGCAAACATCAAACTTGTTGAATACAGTAACACCGAAACATTCGCCGCCGTGCGCGCGTCCTCCATTGGACCACCGAGCAAGAAACCAAGTGTAATAACCCAAATGAAGAAGAGAATAACATAAAATAGTGTTAAACCACCACGATGAGACATCTGACCGGCATACTGGGCTTCAGAGTAAAGACCAGCAGGATAGTACCACGACACAAACGACAAAATAGCAACAAATATCTGCCAAGGAATCTCCGCCGTCATTGAAGCAGCCAAGAATACTTGCCAAGAAAAAATCTTTGAAGGACGCTCACGGGCCTCAAAAAGATCCCGCTGTTTTTTGAACACATCGACAAACGCATTCATAATTGGGTTGATACAAACAGTGAACATGAAAACGCTGAACATCAAATCTTGCATACCCTGAATCGAGGTATCGGATTTGAAAAAGATGAAACCGTTAAGAATGGCGCTTACGACGTTAATGAATATCTTTGGCCAAAGGTACATCGGATCACGCCAGAATTGCTGGAAGTTACGCTGGCACGCGATCAAATACTGACGCCAGAAAGGTGCAGCATATTCACCACTGTCAGGTGTCTTCTCGGCCTTGTTCGTCTCCTTAGCGTCATAGTGCTCAAGCAAGCGATCCAACTCGCCGCGTACAGCCAAACGCTCAGGCGAATGCAACCACACATCCGCATAGTCATACTTAGCGTGGGAGCCAGGAGCAGCACCAATGACACTAAGCATCCATTCAGCAGGGTTGGCATCTGGCGGGCACGGATCAGCACCGTACTTCTCGAAATAGCTCGTGAGTACACTGCAGTTGTCACCGATATCACCGAAATAAACGGTTCGGCCACCACGTGCCAAAAACAAAAGTCGGTCAAACTGACTCAGAAGCAGAGCCGACGGCTGGTGAATAGTACACAAAATAGCCTGGCCTGCACCAGAAAGCTTCTTCATCAGTTGGCAAACACTCCAAGCAGTCTGCGAATCCAAACCAGAGGTCGGCTCATCAAGGAAGAGTAAAAGCTTTGGCTTGGCCGCCAGCTCTACACCAATCGTCAGACGCTTACGCTGCTCGACGTTCAGACCCTTGCCAGGGACACCGACGACGGCATCGGCGTATGTCTCCATCTCCAGAATCTTGATGACGTTGTCAACATACGCAAGCTTCTCTTGACGTGGTGTACTGTTGGGCTGTCGCAACAACGCGGAAAACACCAGGGCCTCACGAACGGTGCTGGTCTCCATGTGCAGATCCTGCTGCATCGCATAACCAGTTGTACGCTGGAAACTGTCATCACGAGGGATTCCATTGACAAACATCTGACCAGTAACGACACCCATGGTCACACGGTTAGCCAGGGTGTCCAACAAGGTTGTCTTACCAGCACCTGAGGCGCCCATGAGGGCAGTAAGAGTACCGGGCTTGACCCAGCCGTCAACATAGTTCAACAGGCGACGCGGTTCATTCTTGATCTTGATATCGTAGCACACATCCTTCCAGTAGAACACATCATTAGAAGCCTCGATGAGATTTTCGGCTTGGTCGTCCTGCTTTCCAGTATCCTCTTGAGCTCTGATAGCCTCGAGCTCATCTGCCTGAGAAAATTCCCCCTTTTCGCCGTTGTGCTCCTTATCGGCCGCCTTTTTCTGCTTGAAAATTTTACGCACTATGGCCCGCGGGAAAACTAGAACTTCACCTTTAGTGCGCTCACCAGGATTAAGGTAAACACACAGCATATATGTGAACAAAAAGAAGAAGACAAAACCAACTTCAATGCCCCAGTTGCGCCACTGGTGCGAGAACTTGTATTCATATTGGTTCCAGAGATAATTGTCACCATCAATGAATGGCTCGCCGACTCTTCCACCGCCACTACTGCAAATGAATTTGTTGTCGATAGCCTGATTGGGAGGATAAGGAATGAAAGCATTACCAGGGCAGTCGAAGCGCCGATTGTGGAACTCGTTCGTCATGAGTGACTCAAACGCGTAGGCCAGTGGATTTATATAGGGTCCACCGACTGTCCAGTTAGCATAAAGCACACGATTGGGGATAACGAAACCAGTGAACAGAACCATGGAAAGCAAAATAGCATTAGCTGGAATCATTGCTTCAGCAATGGTGTTCGTACATGCACCAATGGTTCGGAAGAAATGTGACATCATCAATGTAGCAGTGAAGTTCATTAGAAGGTAGTAGAAGAAGTTGCCAGCACCACCACGAAGACCAGGAAGCCAGTAGAGAACTACATTGAACAAGATAGCATTGGCGATCTTAACAGGCATCTCAGTGAAAATAGATGATAAAGCCTCAATTGCGGGATGGTAGAAAGCATACATGTGCTGCTTTTGGACGATAAGGCGGGACTCAAACAAGGAGAAGATTTCCAACATAGCACTGAAGGCATTGAATAGCAAAGCGAAAAACAATAGCGCGCCACGGCTGTAAAAACTACCTGAATCTTCGGGAATACGGTAGAACATAGATCCAATGATCCAAGCCATACCAAAATTACCAAGGACGGTCGTCAAAGGCATCTGAGGATCACCCTTCAGACGATCAAGACCACGCTGAGTCAAAACAAGTGTTTGCTCTCCCCAACTAGCCGTATAAGCAGACTTCTTCGGCATCTTCGGAGACTTGCGAACCTGATAGGCACTGCGGAATTTGTCGCTCGGCTCGCCACCGAAAGGGTTTTCTTGCATATACTCATCAATCTCCGCCACAAGTTCGGCATGAAGCTTGGAATCCCGCCAACGCTGGTTGAACTCCTCTGCTGTGCGCGGAACTTCCTTTTCCTTTCCGGGGAAGCATTCACGTTCATTAGGTTGCGACAGTGATGTGAGGAAATCCGGCGTTGACTGACGCGGCTTAGGCCGCCAGCCCTGGTCGATAAAGAACTGGCGAGCCTTACCAATCGGGCCGAAGTAGATCTGGTAGCCCTCGTAGAGCACAATGACGCGAGTGAACATCTCGTACATCTCCTCGGAGGCCTGGTAAACAGCTACCAAGGGTGTTGAGCCGAAAGTTTGAGCACTGCCCCTAAGAGTTTGAATAAACTCGTTGGCTGTGGCAGAATCGAGACCACGAGTGGAGTTATCCCAGCATTGAACGGAGGCACCGGCCAAAGAAAGCTCCGCGATAGAAACACGCTTACGCTCACCACCACTGACACCACGGATAAGGTCGGAGCCAACACGAGTGTTAACAGTATGCGAGAGACCAAACTGAGCCATTGCTATATCGCGATTGTACTTAGCGAACTCCTTGCGAGACACACCTGGGAATCGATTGTGCGGCGTGCTCAGTCGAGCCGCAAACATTAGCGTCTGACCAACAGTCAGCTGTGGATAGTGTGTCTCAGTTTCAGCGCAGTAAGTTACACTACTGCGATAGTGGTTTGAAATCTCACTGGGCGCGATGCCCTGGTAGTTGATCACAGAGTCTTTGGATAATTTGAATCCGAATGTCTGCGAGGCCATTGTGCGCAAGAACGTGGAGCAGCCAGCACCGGGACGGCCGAGAACCATCAGCAGTTCACCAGGCTTTACGATACCATTCATGGGCTTGAGAATATCTATAGTGTTGCCCTCTTTGTTTGCTAGCTTTTCCTTGATAAGTGCCATGGTCTTTTGGAAAATGAATAAAGGCGTGTTACCAACGTTCACCTGGTAGTTGACGTCGGCAGCCTGGCCGTAGGCATGCAGGTCCTTGAAAGCCACACCGAGTGACACATCCTGGTAGCGCTCCGGGTCACTGTGGAGGATGTTGTAAACCACCTTAAGCCACTTGCGGACGTTGAACTCCGGGGAGTTGGGATCAAGCTCCGGATCGCTGCTCTCCATGGGGTTTTTACCATCGAAAGAGACCAGGCTGGACTGACGAGAAATCGTGCGGGCTAGTTCTTGCAAATTCTCATTTTCTGGGCCCGTATAAGGCACTTCATCTTCGTCACTCGGAGCACTAGTGCTGTTAGACGGCCATTTATCGTCAGCTATATTTTCACCGTTGGATATTTGTTCCACTGGTGTACCTTCACGAGGTGCCAAAGCGTTTTCGCCTGACATGTTGAGGTTCACCAAGAAGCAAGTTTGGAAATGCTAATTCTGCGTCAAAATAAATAAGCGCTAGTGTGTGTTGATTTACCTTGCCGCAGCATAATTCATAAGCAAGGGCTAGGTTATTACCAATACTGCATCAACCCCAATATGTGTTGTTGTTGTTGTTGTTCGGTGTGCGCACATGGGTGGATTTCTCTGATAAAAAAAAAAATGTAGCAACAAGACGAGGACAGGTAGACCCAATTCTATTTTTTATATACAGTATAATACCTGATGGACTCTACAAGGAAAACAAAATCAGAACGAATTTACATTCGAGTCGGTTTACATGCATGGGCTTGGCTCATGTCGGTTCAGTGAACTCTTGTTTCCGACGGTGCCATTGTGACTTGGTTTATCTTGCCGCAGCATAATTAAGCATTGAGGGCTAGGTTATTACCAATACTGCAACAATCTAAATGTGTGTGTACCTGCGTGTCTCAGTGTATTTCTCTGTGATAAAGAAACATGTAGCGACAAGAAGACGACAGATAGAGCCAATATATTTTTTTCTTATGTAGCACAATACCTTATGAATTCTACGACGAAAAACTTAACCAGCAGGAAGAAGTTGCATCTGCGTCAGTTTACATAGGTGGGTTTAGGGCTAGGTTTTAAGAACCCAAGTCGGTTCGGCTATCTCTTATCCCGATGGGTAAATCCGCTCTATTCTTTGCCCAGGAGACCATTGTATCAATCTAGATCATGTGGCGAAATGCGGGAAAGTCCAGGTGTCTAAATGTTTGAGTACTAACCTAAAAGTTTGGGCACCCGCAGTTCTCTGCTTATCGTCATAGTCGTTACTAATCTTGTCTTGATAGAGTCTGCGGAAAGAGCCTCCTTTACCGCCAGAAAGCGTAAGCTATGGTCGGCTTTTCCAAAAAGAGAACAATAAAAATCTATCTAAATGGCAATATTGGGGTATTAAATTAAAAATCAGTTCTTGGCATCCACGAACTTCTGTTCATTATTAGAATCCTCACCAAGCACCTCTTGGTAAGGTTTGCCCTGCGCAGACTTGAGAGCCTCAGGCCACTTAGAAGTGTCGGATTCAGGAGCTTCCTCGAGAGCCGGATCGCGTCCGCCGTAGTCGACCTTGGCCACACGGCTCTTAGATTTCGGCACACGCGCGAGCCAGTAGAGGAAGATGCACCCAATAACATTAAAGCCGATGAATGCCCAAAAGTAGCCAAAGTTAGGCCAGCGAGTGCTGTACTCGGACTCAATAGATGCCAAATACTGATTAGTGCTGCTAAGCCTGCAGTATTGGCAACTAGACGTCGAATCCGGGTTCTGGAGAGTGCCGGCCGCCTCGGGAGCAGCGTCAAACATCTTCTGGAAGTATTGCTGGCATGTCGAACCAGAGGGCGGGTCAAAAACGAGCCACTCATTATCAGCACATTTAACAGGAGCATTGGCAACACCGAGCGCCAACATACCATGAATCCAGTAGGTCAGAGGACTGACACGGTACATGAACTGCCAGAAACCAGGCATGGCAGCACGAGTAACCAAAACGCCAGAGAACATCAGTGACGTGGTGTACAAAAGCACAGAAATGTTAGCACCAGTACGCGCATCGTCCAGCGGAGCACCAATAAGGAAACCGAGCGTAATGACCCAGACAAAGTACAGCATACAGTAAAACAGGGTCATACCACCACGGTGGTGCATCTGGTCTTCGTACTGAGCGTCAGCATAGAGACCAGCCGGATAGTACCAGGAAACGAACGAGAAAATGGCAACAAGAATCTGCCATGGCATTTCCGCAGTCATACTCGCACCCAGGAATGCCTGCCAGGAGAAAATCTTCGAAGGTCGCTCACGGGCCTCGAAAAGATCACGTTGTTTCTTGAAAACATCGACGAACGCGTTAATCATGGGGTTGATACACGCACTGAACATAAACACGCTGAACATCAGATCCTGCATACCCTGAATCGAGGTATCGGATTTAAAGAAGACGAAACCGTTAAGAATGGCACTGACCACATTGATGAAGATCTTCGGCCAAATATACATCGGATCACGCCAAAACTGCTGGAAGTTACGGTGGCAGGCAATCAAGTACTGTGTCAAATATGGCGCAGCATACTCACCACTGTCAGGTGTCTTCTCAGCCTCGTTCGTCTCCTTAGCGTCATAGTGCTCAAGCAAACGATCCAACTCGCCGCGTACGGCCAAACGCTCAGACGAGTGCAACCACACATCTGCATAGTCGTACTTAGCGTGGGAGCCAGGAGCAGCACCAATGACACTAAGCATCCATTCAGCAGGGTTGGCATCTGGCGGGCACGGATCAGCACCGTACTTCTCGAAATAGCTCGTGAGTACACTGCAGTTGTCACCGATATCACCGAAATAAACGGTTCGGCCACCACGTGCCAAAAACAAAAGTCGGTCAAACTGACTCAGAAGCAGAGCCGACGGCTGGTGAATAGTACACAAAATAGCCTGGCCTGCACCAGAAAGCTTCTTCATCAGTTGGCAAACACTCCAAGCAGTCTGCGAATCCAAACCAGAGGTCGGCTCATCAAGGAAGAGTAAAAGCTTGGGCTTGGCCGCCAGCTCTACACCAATCGTAAGACGCTTACGCTGCTCGACGTTCAGACCCTTGCCAGGGACACCAACGACGGCATCGGCGTATGCCTCCATTTCCAAAATCTTAATGACGTTGTCGACATAGGCGAGCTTCTCTTGACGTGGTGTACTGTTGGGCTGTCGCAACAACGCGGAAAACACCAGGGCCTCACGAACGGTGCTGGTCTCCATGTGCAGATCCTGCTGCATCGCATAACCAGTTGTACGCTGGAAACTGTCATCACGAGGGATTCCATTGACAAACATCTGACCAGTAACGACACCCATGGTCACACGGTTAGCCAGGGTGTCCAACAAGGTTGTCTTACCAGCACCTGAGGCGCCCATGAGGGCAGTAAGAGTACCGGGCTTGACCCAGCCGTCAACGTAGTTCAACAGGCGACGCGGCTCGTTCTTGATCTTGATATCGTAGCACACATCCTTCCAGTAGAACACATCGTTTGAAGCCTCGATGAGATTATCGGCCTCTTCGTCATGATCACCAGTACCATCATCAAGTGCATCAGCCTGTGAGTAGCCACTCTTTTCGCCACCGTGCTCCGCGTCATGCTTCTTTTGCTCTTTCATCATCTTGCGAACAACACTGCGGCCAAAGACTAACACCTCACCCTTGGTACGCTCACCCGGGTTGAGATACACGGCCAACATGTATGTGAAAAGGAAAAAGGCCACGAAACCCATCTCAATACCGAAGTTGCGCCACTGGTGGCTAAAACTGTAGTCGTATTGTACCGAAAGATAGTAATCACCATCAATGAATGTCTCACCAGGGCGACCGCCGCCACTTCCACAAATAAACGAATTACCTACAGCCTGGCTAGGTGGATAGGGCACGAATGAGTTACTGGGGCAGTCAAAATGGCGGTCGTGGAACTCGTTTGTCATCAAAGCCTCGAAAGAATAGGCCAGAGGATTGATGTAGGGACCGCCGACTGTCCAGCCATCGAAAAGCTTTGGCTTAGGAATGACGAAACCAGTGAAGAAGACCATGGCAAGCAAGAAGGCATTACCGGGAATCATTGCCTCGGCAATGCTGTTGGTGCATGCGCCAATGGTTCGGAAGAAGTGGGACATCATCAACGTAGAAACGAAGTTCATCAACAGGAAGAAGAAGAAATTACCAGCGGCATCGCGAAGACCAGGGAGCCAATAAATGACCACGTTGAACAAAATTGCAGTCGCAATCTTAACAGGCATTTCAGTCAAGATAGACGACAGCGCCTCGATAGCAGGGTGGTAGAATGCGTACATGTGCTGCTTTTGAACAATGGCACGAGACTCATACAAGGAGAAAATCTCCAACAAGGCACTGAAGGCATTGAATAGCAAAGCAAAGAATAGCAGTGCACCACGGCTGTAGAAACTGCCCGCATCCTCAGGGATGCGGTAGAACATAGATCCAATGATCCAAGCCATGCCAAAGTTTCCCAGGATGGTGGTCAATGGCATCTGAGGATCGCCCTTCAGACGGTCGAAACCACGTTTCGTAAGCACCATGGTCTGCTCACCCCAGCTAGCTCTAAAGACGGACTTCTTAGGCATGTTTGGCGCCTTCCGGAGCTGATAGGCATTGCGGAACTTGTCACTCGGCTCGCTGCCGAAGGGGTTCTCCTGCAAGTATTCATCAATCTCCTGCCGGAGCTCAGCATAAATCTGTGAGTTCTTCCAACGCTGGTTGAACTCCTCGGCTGTGCGCGGAACCTCCTTCTCCTTACCGGGGAAGCATTCACGTTCCGTGGGCTGCGACAGCGATGTGAGGAAATCCGGCGTCGACTGACGCGGCTTAGGCCGCCAGCCCTGGTCGATGAAGAACTGACGAGCCTTGCCAATCGGACCGAAATAGATCTGGTAGCCCTCGTAGAGCACAATTACACGAGTGAACATCTCGTACATCTCCTCGGAGGCCTGGTAAACAGCCACCAACGGCGTTGAACCGAAGGTCTCAGCGCCACCCTTCAGAGTCTGGATGAACTCATTAGCCGTTGCAGAATCAAGACCACGAGTGGAGTTATCCCAGCACTGGATGGAGGCACCGGCCAAAGCAAGCTCGGCAATGGAGACCCGCTTGCGTTCACCACCACTGACACCACGGATAAGGTCGGAGCCGACACGGGTGTTAACGGTGTGTGAGAGACCGTATTGGGCCATGACGATGTCACGCGAGTACTGAGCGAATTCCTGGCGAGACACACCTGGGAATCGGTTGTGCGGCGTGCTAAGTCTAGCCGCAAACATTAGTGTTTGACCAACAGTCAGCTGCGGGTAGTGGGTCTCGGTTTCGGCACAGTAAGTGACACTGCTACGGTAGTGATTGGCAATCTCGTCCGGCTTCACGCCTTGGTAGTTGATAATGGAATCATTAGAGACCTTGAAGCCGAATGTTTGAGCGGCCATTGTGCGCAAGAAAGTGGAGCAACCAGCACCGGGACGTCCGAGAACCATCAACAGTTCACCGGGCTTGACAATACCATCCATGGGTTTAAGGATATCAACAGTACTACCCTCCTGGTGGGCCAGCTTCTCCTTGAGGAAGGCCCAAAACTTCTGCGCGGCGAAGAGGGGAGTGTTTCCGACGGTGACTTGGTAGTTGACGTCTGCGGCCTGGCCATAGGCGTGCAGTTCCTTGAATGCCACACCGAGGGACACATCCTGATAGCGCTCCGGGTCACTGTGGAGGATGTTGTAAACCACCTTAAGCCACTTGCGGACATTGAACTCCGGGGAGTTCGGATCGAGCTCCGGATCGCTGCTCTCGATGGGGTTAGTACCATCGAAAGAGCCCAAACTGGATTGGCGAGAGAGCGTTCGGGCGATATGATGCAAATTATCATCTTCAGGACCAGTGTAACGAACTTCGTCCTCATCACTCTGGCCATTGGTGCTATTGGGTGCCAATTTGTTGTCGGCACTCTTGCTAGCACCGAGAGTTTGCTCAAATGGAGCACCCTCTTCGGGTACCGCTGCTTTCTCGCCTGACATAGTGTCCCTCACTAGGTTCAATGCAAGATGCAATGCGGATGCGAATGTCACCTAGCGGGTGTAATATTTATACCACGCAAGATAAATATAACAGGGCTAGGTAATACAAACAATGCAGCCTGAAGACGGCAGTCTAATTCCGGGTTGCCGCGGGCACAGGGTAAGTCATGCTCTGGAAAGATCCTTGCGGTAAGATGCCCGGAGTGTCGGGCCCTAAACACCGGTAACGTTTTCGTGAAGCCGCGATACGTTACCGGAGACAGCTCTAGCCGTCGACTAGTATCAATTTCGTACAAAGGTCATAGCCAATTGTTGGCATTTGCTGTATTTATTTCTCTGTTGTTCTTATACCCCTGCCCTCTTGCCAGAAAGCATTTTACATAATACGGAATTCACTTCCGCAGTACTCAGCAGCAAATATAGCCAGGTGTTTGCTGGTTTCTGCTTTTCAGCTAAGGTTGGATTTTTTGTGTAGTTCTAGTATGTCGTCGTTACTTTGCTACTTGATCGGTCGGACCGCTGCTACCGAGAGTTCCTGTAGGGTTGGAACTACCGATTAGTTGAACCGTATAAGAAATTTTTCATGCATTTAGTAAGCGCCAATATGCAGACCAGCACGAGAAGCCGTGTGTGGACATAGAATTACAATCTAAGCTCCAATTTTTTTAATGAAAGCAAAGCCATTCTCGATGGATTTTTAGAAGTTCATAATGTACATATATATCTAGAAGTGTTTTTTTTTTCCTCAGTCTAGTAGCTCATTGTGGGTGGAATACTTAGGTAATTTCTTGTTGACATCGTGGGGTTCAGTAATTTAACCGTTGGAGGTCCGTGAACCCTAAAAGGACCAACCCCACCTTGCCTTTTAACCTAAATCCTCGAGCCGCTTACCGCCTGGGTCCACCAATCCCAGACCCCCCAAGACCCCCAGACCCTAAAGCAAGTTTCCCGCTAGATTCTTCTACCCTGGCCCAAAGGCAAACCACTACCTGCGCCGCCATCGGGACTCGGGAGTCCGAGAGAGCTGGTCCGCTTGCCCGCCACTACCCCAAACCCATATGCAATAACCGCTATTCGAACGTCCCGGACACTCAGGGCTAACGGCGCCGGAGAAGGCACTAATCCGAAGCACGTTGCCGCAAGGGCGGTGCTCGATATGCGTGTATCAATGCAAATCTGGATACTGGATCAAGTCTTATTGTGATTGGTGGATCTGACCATTGAATCTTTGTGTCTCTCTCAATGGTACGCAGAGTTGACATAGTTTAGTGCGGACAGAAAATGACCAATGAAGGGAGTCCTATTTTTGGAATTGGACTGATTCTGGGTTGGACTATATTTATCACCCATTGCAGAGGCTCGTACCGATCGTGTTGGTTAGGATGTGACCACAGGAGGTTGTTTTGCCCATGCAGGGTGTGCACCTTCAATAGCTCGCACATCCCCGTCACCGGCAGCTCCGCCCACTAGCCGGGCAGATAGCCATGAATTCGGAAGCATATTTTGAATTTTGTCAAAACTAACTAAATGCCACGGACAGCGGACACAATTTGCCATCTGCAGTTAGGAACCGGCAGCGAACCGGTAGCACAGTTAGCTGGGATGTGTGGACCTGCGTTTGTTTGAACCACGGTCTAGGGTAATATTTTTTTCAGATCGGCGGTCTATGCAGCGAATGTCCCGCATTGGTGAATACGTCGCACGGATTGCTGAGAAGAATGCGGCTCTGAATGCTATTATCGCACACTACGACGTGAGTGAGCGTGCAGCTGCCGCACCACCGGCGGATGCGGACAATGCGCCGCTGGTCTGGCTTCTCAAGGACAACATGTGCACGAAGCAATTGCCGACGACGTGCGGCTCGCGGATCCTCAAAGACTTCGTGAGCCCGTACGACGCGACGCTCGTGACCCACATCAAGGACGCCGGTGACGTGATTGTTGGTAAGACCAACATGGACGAGTTCGCGATGGGCACCGATAACGTGTACAGCGTGTTTGGCCCCGTGCAGAACGCGCTATTTCCGGGCCAGAACCGGTCACCGGGCGGCTCCAGTGGCGGCAGTGCGACAGCCGTTTCTGCTGGTCTCTGCGACGTCGCACTTGGCTCGGATACGGGCGGCTCGATCCGGTTGCCAGCAAGCTTCTGCTCGGTTTTCGGATTCAAGCCGAGCTACGGGCGCATCTCGCGGTTCGGCGTGATCAGCTATGCCCAGAGTCTGGATACTGTGGGCCTGTTCACGCGATCGCTGCCAATGCTGCGCCGGGCGTTTTCGGTGATCGACCACCACGACCCGCTGGACGGCACGTCGGTGACCGACGACATGCGCGCCAAGTTCCCGCGCGCGCTTCCAGACCGCCCGCTGCGCATCGGCGTCGCCCACGAGGCGATCGTCGACATGGATCCGGCGATCCGCGCGAAGTGGGTCGAGTGCCTGCAGGCGCTCATTGACCGCGGCCACGAGATCGTTGAGGTGAGCGTCCCGAGTTTGCGGCTCGCGCTCCCAACTTACTTCACGCTGAGCCCTGCCGAGGCGAGCTCGAACCTCGCGCGCTACGACGGCATCCGGTACGGCCAGCGCGCGTCAGCCGACATGGACGACATCAACGAAATCCTCTACGGCCCGACGCGGTCGCTCGGCTTCGGCGACGAGGTGCAGCGCCGCCTGCTGCTCGGCACTTTCAACCTGACCGCCGAGGCCTACGACGAGCACTTTTTGAAGGCGCAGAAGGTGCGCCGGCTCGTTATTGATGACTTCAACCGCGTTTTCACGCGCGAGAACCCGCTCTTCCCTTCCAAACCGAAGGCCGAGGGCGAGCTCACCGTCGACGTGTTCGTTAATCCGACGTCGCCTAATGTGGCCGGCTCGATCATCAAGGACAACTCTGAAAATAATGTCGAGGACTTGCTCGGCGACGTGCTCACGATCCCGGCAAACCTCGCCGGACTGCCGGCGATCTCTGTGCCTGTGGGGCCGTCCATGGGCATGGAGGCGTGGGCCCAGTACGGCGACGACGAGATGGTTCTCGGGGTTGCCGAGATGATCGACGACATCTTCAAGTACCCGGCCGGCGCGGTGAATGCGCCAAAATAAGCGAAGGGCAGTGTAAATAGTAATCACAGGATCTCGCGGTCGACATACTGGCGCGGGTTTAGCATTTTGCTTTAGATTAAATAATAAAAATAAAAATAATTATGTGCACTCCGTGCCACCAAGGCGGAGAGACCAGACAACTAGCTCACGAGAGGCGCAGCCGGGGCGCGATGTTCATGGCCATGAGCTCCTGGAACAGCAGCTTGGCCGCGTACGGCAGCTTCATGTCCTCGAGCGTCTCCGTGGACTCGCACAGTGGGCACCAGTTGTTGATGCCCGCGAGGAGGCCGCAGCGGCGGCAGACCTGGACGTCGAAGACGTCCGACGACAGCATGAGCCGTTCCAGCAGCAGCTGCGACGCGCCGTAGGCAACGACGCAGTCACGCTCCATCTCGCCAAGACGCAGGCCACCGTCGCGGCTGCGACCCTCCGTGGGCTGCCGCGTGAGCACGGCGCGCGGGCCGCGCGGCCGCGCGTGCATCTTGTCCATGACCATGTGCTTGAGCTTCTGGTAGTAGATGGGCCCGAAGAAGATGTACGCCTCGAGCGGCTCGCCCGTGATTCCGGAGTACAGCATGTCCTTGCCGGAGTAGTTGAAGCCGTGCTTCACGAGGATGTCCGACATGTCCGCGAGCTTCGAGCCACCAAAGCACGTGCCGTACTGCAGGCTTCCGTCGAGCACGCCGGCCTTGCCGCTCACGAGCTCGAGCATCTTGCCGACAGTCATTCGCGACGGGAAACCGTGCGGGTTCATAATGATGTCCGGCGAGATGCCCTGGTCGCTGAACGGCAGGTCCTCCTGGTTGACGATGATGCCGCACACACCCTTCTGGCCGTGGCGACTGCTGAACTTGTCGCCGAGCTCGGGCCGCCGCGTTTGCCGGAGCAGAACCTTGATCAGAGGCAGGTCCTTCTCGTTCGTGGACAACATGACCTTGTCGATGTAGCTGGGCTCGGGGCCCTTGTAGACCATTGGGGTCTCGCGGTAGAGGTCGCCCGAGTTCTGGTTCGGTTGCGCGGCGTGGTCGCTCGCGGAGGTCTCGGTCTGGACCGGCACGACCTTATTCACGTAGACCTTTCCGTTGTCGACGCGCTCGCCGACGTCGGCGAGGCCGTCGTTGCCAAGCACGGCGTGGGCCGGCACGGGGTTGCCCTCGTGGTCGAAGCGGAATCCTTCAAGGTGGTCAGTTTGCTGGTTCGGGTACCGCTTGAGCGACGTCGTGGCCTTGCGCAGCACCTGACAGCGCCCGAACCCGCGGTCGATGCTTGCCTTGTTGAGCACGAGCGCGTCCTCGATGTCGTAGCCGGAGTAACTCATGACGGCAACCGTTGCGTTTTGGCCGGCCGGCAGCTTGTCGAAGTCGATGAGCTCGATCGTTTTTGTTTTGACCATCGGCTGCTGCGGGTACACCATGAGGTACAGCAAAGTGTCGATCCGGTTGAATTGGTTGTAGGCGATCGAGCCGATCGCCTGCTTGCCCATGGCGCACTGGTATGTGTTACGGGGCGACTGGTTATGGTGCGGGTACGGAATGAGTCCGGCACAGGCGCCCAGCACCGTGAACGGCTCAATTTCGAGGTGGGTGTGCTTCGGCGAGACGTCGGAGTCGTGGAGTGCGATGAAAGAGTCGTTCTCCTCGTTGCAGTCGAGGTACTCGACGGCGCCCGCCTGGATGAGGTCGTCGAACTCGATCTCGCCGTCCTTGAGCCGGGCAAGATGCTCTGGCGTGAGGCGGCGGAAGCCGTCGTCGACGATGATTAGTGGGCGGCACACGCGGCCGCCGTCGGTGGCGATCTGGATCGCGTTCTGGTGCTCGTTGCCCCAGATCGACACAAACTCGGAGATCTTGCGGGAGCGGCGCAGAGCCCGGAACTGGCGCAGGAACCGTTCCGGGAACCGCGTGAGGCCGACGGGCGTGCCGTTCAGGTACACGCCCATATTTTTCGGGTCGTTAAAGGTCTCAGCATCGAGCAGCTCAATCGGCTCCATGCCGAGCAGCTCGCACGCCCGCGCAACGGGCTCCGCGTCGACGTCGGTAGTGATGTGGGTCATGAGCGCGAGGTTCTTCACAAGACCGCACGCCTCACCTTCAGGGGTATCCGACAAACACAGCATGCCGAACTGGGACGGCTGGAGGGCGCGCGGCCCGCTGACCTTGCGGGACTTCTCGAACTGCGACGAGATGCGGGTCATCATGCCGAGGGCCGAGATGTACGACAGCCGCGAAAGCAGATGGGTCACACCAGCGCGCTCCATGCGGAACCGCTTGAGGGACCAGTTGCCCGTGGAGATGGCGCGGTTAAGGCCGTTCGTGATGTGGGAGCTGCCGAAGTTCATGCAGGAGTGGGCGTCGAACGCCTGGGCGCGGTTCGGCTTTTTGAGGGACTTGTCGATGGTTTGCCGGAACTGCGAGTTGAAAGTCTTGAACAGGTCCTCGAACAGCAGCGACATGAGCTGGCCGGCCAGCTCGAGGCGCTTGTTGCCGACGTAGTCCCGGTCGTCTACCTGGCTGGGGTCGTGCAGCGTTGCGACGACGCGGCGGGCCATCACGGCGAGGTAGAGGGCCTTCTGCCGCATGTCGACGTTCGCGCGGTCCACGGGGATGTGCGCGACGATGGTCGACGCGAGCGCCTCCAAACCTTCCTCGAGCACGCTGAGCTTAGTGGTGCCGAACGAGTAGCGGCCGCCGCGCACGCGGCGCCCGACGTACTCGAGCGCCTCGGTCTGCGTGCGCACGCCGAGCTTCGCGCACTCCTCGAGGTTGATCGCGAACAGCTCCTGGTACACCTGCGAGGCGCCGCACACGAGCTGCATGACCTCGTAGTCGGTCACGAGCCCGGCCGCCTTCAGCACAATTACTATGGGGATGTCCTCGCCGAGCGAGTTGTGCTTGAGATAGAGCCGGTTGTCGCCGCGCTTCGCGACGACGTACGTTTTGGACTTGCGCTCGTGCGTCGAGGACGTGACGGACGTTTGCACAACGTCGCGCTCGCTCTCCACCAAAATGCGGTTCTTGGACAGCTGCTCCTGCACAAGGATGACCTTTTCGGTGCCATTGACGATGAAGTAGCCGCCCGGGTCGAGCGGGCACTCGTTCTGCTGAGCCATTGCCGCGAGGTCCTTCTCGTGGCCGGCGAGCACGCACTGCGACGAGCGCAGCATGATGGGCATGCGGCCGATCTCGACGTCTCGGCGCACGATGATCTCGCTGCCTTTCGTGTACTCAACGTCGACGAGGATCGGGGCCGCGTACGTGAGGTCGCGCAGGCGGCACTCGTGCGGCGTGATCCCCTTCTCGAACTCGTTCACGTCCTGTCTCGTGGGCGACCCGACGCGGATGTCCAGGTACTTGAAGTAGAAATCCGGGTCGACGTCACTCAGAATGACCTGGTTCGCGGCCATGATCTGCTTGATGTCCTTCTCAATGAAGAAGTTGAACGAGTCCAGGTGCTGCTTCACCAGACCCTTCACACGCAGAAAAGCCGGCAGAAGATTCCATTTGTCCTCCAGGTCCGATACGGGATCCGTCAGCGACTTGCCGCGGTACTCCGGCTGCAGAAGAGCGTCCATGAAATTTAATTCGAACCCACGCCCTCCCGGCCTTAGGGCAGCGACCGCCGTTAGGCAGGCCAGGCAGGCCAGGCAGGCCAGCCGGATGCCAGGTGCGAACCAGGCAACCTAGATGCTGAATCAGATAAACAGAAAGTGCAATGCAGCAATTAGTCATTTTAAGCCAAAAATGAGCCTGTCACAGGATGCGGCGATCGCTTCTGCTCAGAATGAACTACAGACAAATTGTAAGGCTGAATGCCTGGTGCAGTTTAATAGATATCTTGATTTATTTTATTTTATTTTTTTTTTTTAATTTACTTGATTTTCTAGCTGTGGAGGGAGCCAAGGAAAGCTCGCAGGTTGACAGAGACATATGCCCCTACCTCATCTGTTGGTGGGGCAGATACTGGAGAGGCAGATAATCTTGGAGCAGATAATGGTGGGGCAGACAAACTTTTGTGCATCACACAACAGTAGAGTATCTAAGTCAACACTGCGAAGTGGACACTTGGGGTCTCTTGGGTGAAGGGCTGCTCGTGTTGCAGTGCATGCAGAGATGTAGTAATTTTGCAAGATGTCTACAAAAGCACTCTTGCGAAACGATAAACTCTCCGAGGAGGGGGCATTGGGAACATAAACTCAACGAGGAATCTGTGAACACGCTCCTCCGCGTCTGGCATGGTATCCGTGCCCATGAATTCCTTGTGCATCTTGTCAAATATGCGCCGCAGCTCAGTAATGCGAGGTCGTTTGACGTACTTCCCAGGGGAGAGCACAATGCTCTTGCGAGGGATCTTCATACCAATGTAGAGTTTGGTGAGTTGTCTAGTCAGACCTTTCAACTCGTTCTTGAGCTTGTCGATTGAGTGGAACGAAGGGATAAACGGGAACCTCTCACGCTCAGTCTTGATGTCATTCCTGATCATCACCGTCTCAAGACGCATTTTTTCACTGAACTCTACCCGCTTCTCCAAGTTCATCTTTTCCAACTCTGCCAGCCGTTTACGAGCATGTTTGACACTTGGTTGATCTCTTTCATAATAGCTTGAGATTTGACGAGTGAACTGACGAGTGTTGCAAATCAGGTCTTTCGCTCCCAAGATGATAGCATTGACTCGCGGCAGCTCGTTGAAGGCGCGATGCCCACGTTGGTTCTCAAGTGTGGCAATTTCGTTCGTGTAGGGCAGCTCGACTTGATGATGCGGGCTCGCAGCGTAGGCGTCATATGCTTCGCGAAGGTGTTTACGGCACTTCTCCTTATCGCCGAGAGTGCGCTTATACCACCAAATTGCCTCTTCCAAGCAAACGACCATCTTGCGATCACACCTCTCATTTCTATAAGCTGGTATCTCAGCACATAACTCGTCTAGGTCTGTTTTATAAAGCCAAGACTTCATATTTAAGAACCGACGCTGCCCATTTTGTTGGTTAATATGTCTCTGAAGATGATGCCGTACAATGCAGTCCGCAGTAGACTCTCCTTTACGGTACATGTCGGGACGAGGTATGTACGTTGCATAGTGCTCAGAGCATTCAGGAAGGCAGTTCCGGGGACGGATATTGGCATTTTGCCTGTCATCACTCCCAGGTAAATCTGGTGGAGCCAATTGACTATCCTCGGTTACAGGTTGGTCATTTTGCTGAGAATTTTGCATTTTTAGGCCAAATTCTTCTCAGGTGGTGGAAGTGAGGAAGAACGTGATGTTTACATCGATGGGACGGGCTAGGGTGGTGGTGTGAGCAGAACCTCAATTGACGTGCATCACATGGAGGCGTGGCCCAGAATTCAATAACCGGCCCCTTTGGGGCTTAGAAGGGAGTATTTTCAATGGGGCTGCAATGACATCGAATCTTGGGCATCCTAAAAAAAGTTCGCGGCAACAAGTTCACATAGTTCAGTGCTTTGGCTAGAACATTGAAGCGGACTGACAAGCTCAAAAGGTATCTCATTAGCAGAAAACTTCACAGTGTATACGAACTAGCTCTGAGCCAGCATATAGTCACCTCAAATACAGGAAATGATAGAGCGTACATGAACGATTGGTTCGTGCGGTCCTAGTTTCAGCACAGTCTCTCTGAGGGAAAGTCAACGAAATATAAATAGTGTAACTATGAATATACTTGGGTACTAATTAGAAGCTGTAGAACTTCTTCGTTGGGATCATTGGAATGAGCGCACTGGTGGGTGGCGCGTCTTTAATGAATGGAAGGTCAAGCAAATCCTGAGCAGTTGCCCGCTTCTTCCAATCGTTCTGTAAGGCCAGCGTGAGAAACTCTTTGAACTCGGTGCTGATATTTTTGGGCACGGGAGGTGAACTTTTTGTGCTGTGATAATAGCGCGCGCTTTCCGATGGGTCGTCCTCGAACGGCAGCTCTCCGGTGAAAAGGTCAATTGCCGTAAGCGCTAGAGCCCAAATATCCCTTGCTGTTGAGCAGATCCCGTTCTGAGATTCAGGGGGCATGAATAGCTCTGTTCCTCGCAATTTCACGCGGTCGCCTACACGGACATCTTTGGCACAACCCAAGTCTCCGATTTTGACTTCTCCACTTCTGGACAGAAAAATGTTCTCAGGTTTGATGTCGCAATGAGCGTAATTCTTACCGTGCATGTAGACAAGTCCCTTCAGCACCTCACGCATTACTATGGCAATGAGGCTTTCGTCGCAGCAACTTCGGCGCATCATCAGTTCGCTCAAGTCACCGCCATCCATGTACTCCATGGCGATGTACACGTGCATCAGCCACGCAACTGCGCAATGAAAGCGGACGATATTAGGATGGTCGAGCGCCTTCATGACCGCAGCCTCGCAGGCCACGTAAAACGAGTTCATGGAAACCCGAGAGCCCTTCTTGATGGCCGTCGGCTTCCCATCCACACTGCCAAGTTTGACGAGCCCGCAGCCTCCTTCTCCTAGCTCTTCCCCGTGCGAATAGGACTGCCACAAAGACGAGTCCAAGGGGAATATCTTCTCGACGATGGGGGCTGCTTCCTTCTCCCCCCAGGCCCATAAGGGAAGGAAGAACAAGTCATCACTCAGCTGCCTGTCGGCCATTGACTTGGACTGTGTGGCTTCAACACCAGAAACACAGAGTTCTGATGAACAAACAGACTCTGTACCCTGTGTCTGAGCGTCTCTAGTGAGGCTTCCATTATCCGAGCTTGCTTCCGAGTCGACTGAAGTTCTTGAGTGTGAATCACTGCCCAAAACTGGTGACGGACTCGAGACTGAACTCACGTTCGAGTGATTGACAGGTGGCGATGGCAAAGTTGCGGCGTCGCGGCCCGAGACTGACGAAATTGACGCACTATCACAAGAAAGCTGGGTATTGGAAGTCGTCCCCTGGGAACTATGAACTATGTTGTCCAATCCCAAAGCGGATTGCTGAGACCTGTGAGCAATGTCGGGATCTCCGGGCTGTTCTCGCTCACAACGGCGACTTGCGTCGCGCGATTGGGGAGATGTGCCGCCGTATCCACGAATCATGGTCTGTGATCCGAAATCCTCGTCATGAGATCCATCAACTTTGTCCTGTGATCCGGGAATCCGGACCTCACCAGCTTTCTCTTTACTAGAAACGTCAATATCGCCAGCCCGGGACGCGCGCAGCACGCATGTACCAGCGTCACCGGCCAAAACACCTTCATCGTGAATCAAGCACGAGTTCGTCTGCAGCTTTGCAGCAGCATCGGTAGGGAATCCCTCAAGACCAACCTGATAAACCCAGATAGGGATCTTAGAATCACCAAAGTAAGTAAGTAGTGCGTTTGGATTAGCGCCGCAGCATTCCATACTCAGATGCACCAAGAACTTAAAACACATGGAAGCAAATGTCAAGATAGGTGAATATACCGCGAGACCATACAAGCAAAGGAACAATGTGAGCACAAGTCGGAGAGCATGGACCATTGAGAGTACCGCCAAATCATACGCCTTAGAGGTAGTGAATACGATCTTTGGGTACGCGAAACCATACAAACAGAGGAGAGCTGTGAGCACTAATCGAAGTGCATTGATCAGGCAAAGTGGGGCGAAATCATATGCTTTCGAGGCAGTGAATACGGTCTTGCAGCACGCGGAACCAGACTGCGCAGTGGCGGACTGAGGGCGAGAAACCATTCCAGTGGGCAGCACAGGAGCAGCAGTCGGAGACGGCGTGGGGTAAATCATAGCTCTGGAGGGCATCGCAGAAGGTCGGGTCATTGACGATGTCGTCGAGGCAGAGGGGGCGGAAGCAGTCTCAGCAAATTCGGTCGGGGTTGCCAAGGGCAGATAGGTCGTGAAGCCCTCAGTGCTGAGAGTAGTCCGGTTCGAGAGAGGAGGAGCAGTAAGCGGCGAAGCAGAGAGAGGAAGAGTAGCAGTTGCAAGGTCGGTGGCTGCCAAGTCCTGGGTTGAGTTGGAAGCAAACATGAGATTCGGAAATCGGAATCCTTTCCGGTCAACCAAGACCATAGTCAAGCAAGCAATGATGGTGATAAACATTGCTCAAGTAAGTACGTTCTGGATACCGGATTAGTCTCGATGAGTTCCTAATAAAGGGTGGTGCAGCGGAACCGGCGATATAAACTCAAATTAAGATTTGCCAACCAGATAACTCCAAACACAAGGTGGTTCTAACCGACTGAATCTGAGCGATGCTCAGATCCAGATAAGGTTTCAGGTCAGGAACTGTTTCCATTTGTTGGTAGCAGAGATAAACATAGGGACGATGTCAACTAAGAATGTTTCGGTTGCATTTACTGAATTATATATAATTATATATATAGATTTCACATTGCCTAACTCATAAAAACATCAACACCGGCCAAAAATACTCACACGAGGTCCTGGATAAGTTGTGATTCAGCAATGAATAAAAAATCACCAGCTTTGAGAAGTGTGATCACTGGAACTAATATACAGCGTACGATCCAAACTGCTTCCAAACGCGGCGCTAGTCTAATAGCACTTCTGAAGAAAATAATAATAAATATTCTCCCTTTACATGTGTGCAATTTATAGTATACTGGCATCTCCTTCAAGCTGAAGCGTGCAATGGCAGAGCGAGACTGCGACTTATGGCTCGTTATAATCGAGGGCAGTCTGGATTTTTAAATTACATACAGGCTACCAATTGATGTCACAATGCCTTTACAATTCGCAACGGTCCGCGCATTCCTGAATCGTCCGCAAATTCCCGAATTCTGGCTTCCTTCCTCCATAACCGGACCCACCGGGCGAGGGTTCCCCCCAATGGTTCTGACGGTTGGACGGCTGACGGCGCGGCTGACTGTGCGGCTGGGCGTGCTTCCAGCGGTGCCTGGCGTGCGGTTCGCCCACACGGCGAAGGCTCATGCGAAGGGTCCGGCCAAGGAGCACAAGGGGCCGAAGGAGCCCAAAGAGCAGGCCCCCATTCGGAAGGATGTGCTCGTGGTCGGCGGCGGCGCGGCCGGTCTGTCGCTGCTGCGCGCGCTCGAGCACTCGCCGCGGACGCAGCACCTCGACACGATGCTCGTGGACCCGCAGCCGCTGGCGGCGAAGTTCGACGGCTGGGCCGACCGCGCCACGGAGTTCGAGAACCGTGTGGTGAGCTTGACGCCGGCCAGCGTCGCGCACCTCGACGATATTGGCGCGTGGCAGCACGTCGTGAGCGACCGCACGTTTCCGTACGACGAGATGCGCGTGTGGGACGGTGAGAGCGGCGCCTCAATTGACTTCGATGGGTGGAGCTCCGAGTCCGGCGTTGTTGCGACGATGATCGAGAACTCGAATTTGCAGCAGGCGCTGCTGCACGTGCTCGAGACCCCAGGTCGGGTCGTGCCCGCCGGCGTCGAGTCGATTTCGCGCACTTTGGAGGGCTGGCCGCTCGTCACGCTGTCGAGCGGCGAGCAGGTCGCGGCGCGGCTGCTCGTTGGCGCCGACGGCCAGCAGTCGCCCGTGCGGCACTTCAGCGGCATCGAGTCGCGCGGGTGGGACTATGGCCGGTTCGGCGTCGTGGCGACGCTGCACCTCGAGTACGACAACCTGCGCTCGACCGCGTTCCAAAGGTTTTTGCGCACGGGCCCGCTCGCCGTTTTGCCGCTGCCCGACGGCCGCGCGACCCTTGTATGGTCGACTGTGCCCGAGCGCGCGCAGTGGCTGCGGCAGCTCGCGCCCGAGGCGGTTGCCGCGATGGTGAACGCCGGCACGCGCCTCGATATGGTCGACATCGACTACCTGCACACGATGGACCCCAGCGACCCGCAAGCGATCATCGACGAGGTGCAGTGGCGCCTTGACGCGCGCCCCGTTGAGGTGCAGGACCGCGACGACGACGGCAGCCTTCCCGTGTTTGTGGAGAGCGTCGTGCCCGGTTCTGTTGCCGGGTTCCCGCTGAAGATGCGGCACGCGGACGCGTACATCGCAGACCGCGTCGCGCTGGTCGGCGACGCGGCGCACACGACCCACCCGCTGAGCGGGCAGGGCCTGAACATGGGCCAGCGCGACGTGCGCGCGCTCGCGGCTGCGCTCGGCACGGCTGTCGAGCGCGGCCTCGACATCGGCAGCCTGCTCGCGCTCGAGCCGTACCCGCGGGAGTGCTACGCGCAGAACCACCTTATTCTCGGCGTCAACGACAAGCTGCACAAGCTGTACAGCACGGACTGCGCGCCGGTCGTCGCCCTGCGCTCGCTCGGGCTCTCCCTCGTCGACAGCCTCGACGCCGTGAAGAAGTTCGCCATCGCGCAGGCTCAGTGACTGGTTGCTCGTCGCTCGTCACCAGGGTCGCTCGTCACCAGGGTCGGTTGTCACCACTGTGTCGTTTGTCACCAATGGGACACCAATGGGACAAAAGATGGTCGCTAACCACTCCCACTTAGCTGCCGGCCTCGCTGGCCCTCTCCGTACATAGTTATAACGATTTTTACGTGCTTCTAACTGCTCTTGGGCGGCCGGCCGCCATCGATTAGTCATGATCCACATTCTTGGCGCCGGCAGCATCGGCAGCCTGCTCGCGCTGTCGCTCGCGCGCAAGTTCCCTGTGGAGTTTTTGCTGCGCCCGCAGTCGTACCGGAGCTTTGTGGACGTCGGCAAGTCGACGGTGCAGATGCACCTCAACGGGGCGGTGTTTGAGAACCAGATCGGGGCGCGCGAAATTTTGCCGCCCGGGCGCGGCGCGCCGTTCGAGATCTCGAAGCTCATTGTGGCCGTGAAGACGCACGACGTTGTCAAGGCTCTGCACAGCGTGCGCCCGCACTTGTCGCCCGCCACCGAGGTGCTTGTTGTGCACAACGGCATGGGCGTGCTCGAGTGGATCCGCGAAGCCTTTGACGGCCCGCTGCCGCGGCTCGCTTTTGGCGTCACTGACGCGAATGTTGCGCGCGAGCGGCCGCTGTGGAAGTTCCACTACACGGGCCGCGGCGTGAACTACGTGTCGCAGCCCGAGAACGCGGACCTTGGCCTGTTTGCCAACCTCGCGTCGTGCAGCGAGCTCGCCGTCACCGAGCAGGTTCCGTGGGCCGAGTTCGTGCATCGGCAGAAGCGCAAGCTCGCGATAAACGCCGTCGTGAACCCGCTCACGGCGCTGCTGCAGTGCCGCAACGGCGCGCTCCTCGAGTTCGACGAGCACGGGCTGCTCCCGCGGCTCATTGCCGAGACGTCCCGCGTGCTCGGGCTCGACCGCAAGGTCGTGACCGACATCGTGCAGGAGATCCTCGAGCGGTCCGCGCCGAGCATCACGTCGATGCTCGCCGACGTCGACGCGGGGCGCCCGTCCGAGATCGAGAACATCAACGGGTTCGTCGTCCGCGAGGCCCACCGCCAGGGCATGTCCGCGCCGCTCAACCAGATGCTCCGCGACCTCGTCCACATGCGCATCCTCCAGGTGCGCCGCGAGATGGACGCCGCGGTGCCCCACGTGGCGTGACCTGGCCGGTTTCGAGAGCCAGCCAGGCACAGCGGTTACTTTGCAGGCAAAGTGAGCAAAGCGAGCTCTGCGGCTACGGCCGATGTACATAATTAGACATACTTAATGGGCATACATCGCACAGGTGGATCAGTCTAAATCAGGTCCTAAATCAGGTCCTAGATCAGGTCCTTAAGCGGGCTCCGCCAGATATTCCTGGTACAGGCTGAACAAGGCGGCGAGCTCGGGCGGCGGGTCGCGGAGATTGTGGGCGGCCTCCGCCTTGATCTCGTGCAGGAGGCGCGCAGACACTGTTTCAAACCTTTGGCCGTCGTCGAAGCCGTTGACAAAGTTCGCGAGCACGCGCTCGCTCGGGTCCTGTGCCGCGGCCAGCGCGACCTCGGTGCGGAAGCTCGGCGCGCCTGTGCGGTCGACGGTGTACTCGAGCCAGAACCCGCGCTGTTTCAGCCAGGCTGGCCAACTAGGCCCAAGCCGCGCAACCAGAGCTGCGGAAATGTCGACGAAGTCCCACTTGTTGGGCGCGGCCACGAACCCGTACTCCGTGAGCAGAAACGCGTTGTCGTGGGGCCCGTAGCAAAACGTGAGCTCCTCGCCAGAAGCGTACGCGCGCTGCGTCGTCACCGTGATCCCGCGGTGGTCGCTCTCGACCCGGAGGCCGCCTTCTGGCGAGTGGTTCAGGTAGTCCACGGCAGGCGCGAGCGTCATCCCGCCGTCGCGCCAGTACAAACACCGCGTGTTCACGGCCGCCCACGCCCACGCACAGTCACCAGCGCTGAACTGGGTTTTAGCGGCGAACGCCTCGATCTCGGCGCGCTGCGCCGCGATCCGCGCCTGGTTCGGTGCGCGCGCGCGCGCCGCCTCGTTCGCCCACGCAACGGGCAGCCCGAACTCGGCCGGCAAAGACTCGATCCAGCGGTCGCCGCCGGCGTTTCTCCTCACGAGCAGCTCGTGCGCCAGCACCTCGTGCGGGGTCGCGCCGGCCGGTACGGGCGCGCTGGCGGTTTTCACGTTAATGAGCAGAGATGGCGGGATCCGGATCAGCAGCTGGCCCGCCGGCACCGCCTGCTCGCACACGACGCCAGTGCCGCGCCCGGGCAACGCGGCCACGCGGCAGGCGTCGGACCACACGAAGTCGGCGGACGCGGCGCGCAGCTGCTCGATGACCATAGGGTTGGGGAGAGGAAGAGGCCGGGCGCACCGAGCGCGCTGAACGGTGGTTTTTCAAGATGCTCCGGTACTTCCCGCCCGTGAGGACGAGTTATGCGGCGGCTGATGCCGTGCAGCAAAGACTGAGCCGCGCGCTGCTGGACGCAAAGAAAGGCGGCCCGCCCGCTCAGATGGCGCTGCTGGCCTACGAGATGGAGCCGACATACACGCTTGGCAGGCGGCAGAAGCACGGCGCAGCAGCCGTTCAGGCGGCCGTCGGCCCGCACCGCGACTACTCCGTCGTGGAGACGCTGCGCGGCGGGCACACGACGTTCCACGGCCCGGGGCAGCTTGTGCTGTACCCGATCCTCGATCTGCAGCGGCTGGGCGTGAAGGTGCGCGACTACGTGTGCATACTCGAGAAAAGCATCATTGCCGTGCTCGGCAACAACTACGGCATCGCCGCCGAGCAGCGGCCCCAAACGGGCCTCAACGGCGTGTTCCTTGCCGACCGCGCGCAGCGGAAGATCGCGTCGGTCGGCGTGCACGTCCGCCGCAACGTCACGTCGCACGGCCTCGCGCTCAACGTCGACCTGGACCCGTTCTGGTTCCGCCAGATCGTCGCCTGCAACCTGCCGGACGCAGAAATGGTCTCCATGGCCCGGTTCACGCCGCAGCCGCACCTGCCGACCGTCAGCGACCAGCTCGTTGCTGAGCTCGCCGCCAGGCTAGGCGTGCCACTCGAGCGCAGCTCGCAGCCGGCCTAATGTACATACTTTAGCTGAGGGCCCTGTTTTAAGCCAAGGGCCCTGTGTTGGGGGCCTTGAAGGGAGCGGCCCTGGTTGGTTCGCCCTGGCTCGGGTCCCATATAATATTTTGCGCTCTATTCATATTTAAGGCAACGCTTTACTGCCGCTCATCCTAGGTCTTTAATTCTGTAGCCGGCCAACTTTTGATCCTTGCTAGGGTAGGATGAGCCTGAACTCGAAGAAGTCGTGGGACCCCGGCAAGGCCATCAACCAGGCCAAGGTAGCGCAGCACGAACAGGACCGGGCCGAGCAGCAGCGGCTGGCCGAGGTGCGCCGCCGCGAGCGCGCCGAGGAGCAGGAGCTCGCTGATCTCCGCGCGCAGGTCGGCAAGAAAGCGGCGACAAAGATGCCCTGGATGTACTCGGCACGTGGCCCACAGGAAGCGCCGCACAATTCAGCGCGAGGAAAAGGTACCGGAGTGCCCACAGAAATCATAACTGCACCGGGAAGTGTGCCTTGCGCCGAGCCCAAAGCCGACGCCGAGCCCAAAGCCGACGCCGAGCGTACAACTAAAGAGGCGCATAAAGCCGAGCAAACTCAGGTGGCGGCTAACAGAGAGCCTAAAAGAGAGCCCGCGAAAGTGGCGCCCAAAAGCGGATCCGGTGTGAGGCACGAGCCGCGCGAGCCGCGCGCGCCGATCGACGAGGCCAAGCGCGCGCGCCTTGCCGCTGCGGACCCGTTCGCGCAGCTCGCAAAGCCCAGGAAGCGCTCCAAGAAATCTTAGCATATTTATTTATGAGCATTTATGAGCATATTTATCGAAACGTGCGCGCGACGTTGAACGCTGCGATGGCGTTGAACTGCAGCCACTCAAGCACGGAGTCTTCGGCGTACTCAGTCGTGGAGAGCGCGCCCACGAGCTTGTGGGCGAGCGCGCGGGTGTCGCGGAAATCGCGCGACGTGTCGCGCGCCTGGAACAGCTCGAGGCTCGCGTACACGCCGAGC
>JAMSGL010000030.1:0-75819 GCA_030490775.1 Starmerella etchellsii
ATGTACATTTAGCATTCAACAAGCGGCTCGCGGGGCTCGAGCCCCACATCCTCGAGCTTCAGCCGCGCGGGCATGCGCGGCAGGGCCAGCCCAAACACGCGCTCCTCAGTGAGCAAGGCGTCTATGAGCTCGTCAATGTGCCATAAAGTAAGCAGCTCGCGCTGCTGGTGCCGCAGCTTTCGGTAGTCCCCCAGCAACGGCTCGAGCAAGCGGTGCACGGCGAGTGGCTCGTATCGCAAGCGCACGAAGAGCGCCGCCACGGCAGTGAGGTACTTGAAGTACGGCTGTCGCAGCATTTCCTCAACGATCTCGCGGGGCGGATCAATGAGCAACAGCTTGTACACGAGGCAGATGTACGCCGTCGGCCGCTGGTTTTGGTGCGCGAGGCCGCCGACCTCGCGGAGATCAGCGGCTTTCTCGCAGAGCCCCGCGGCATTCAGGGCGAAGCAATCCGTTTTCCAGTACGGGCTGTCGAGGATTTTCCGCTTCAAGATCTGATCAATGTCCCCGTTCATGCGACAGGACTGAGCAGCAGCAGCAGCAGCGGCGGTGCTGCCAGTAAATGTATGTCCTTTAGCCGGCGGGCTGGC
The DNA here is from genome assembly GCA_030490775.1 of Starmerella etchellsii. Classification (NCBI taxonomy): domain Eukaryota; kingdom Fungi; phylum Ascomycota; class Dipodascomycetes; order Dipodascales; family Trichomonascaceae; genus Starmerella; species Starmerella etchellsii. The sequence continues at coordinate 591 of JAMSGL010000030.1, forward strand.
TAGGCACGGCTACCCTTGCCTACCCCGGATGTGGACGAGATTCAAAGGTCAGGTCCTCCGCGGGAAGGAGGAGAAGGACCTAAACGACGAAGACACTCTGGTAACGCGGGCACTGCTGCGGTACTATGAGCCCGAGATCCCTGGGTGGCTGCTGCCCCCCGGGTCGGAGATGCGGGAGAGGCTGAACAACCTCACCCTGTCGGCGTCGCGCGAGCCGGGAGTCGCGGCGGCGCCGGCGCCGTCGCCAGTCATGCCGCAGCCGTTTGTGCGCCGCGAAAGCGCACCGCGGCTGTTCGACCGGCACGACCAGCCCCTGACTGGCCAGTCCGTCAGCCCGCCGACCTCGCGGTCGTCGACCCCAGGATCGGGGCTCGCGAGCCGCCTTAAGAACACGCGGTGGTAACTTAAGTCGGATTATTCATATTTGCATTAAATAAAACCGTATTTACAGCGCCTTGAGCGCATCCTCCATAATATCCAAACCGTGGGCAACGTCATCCTCCGAGATCGTGAGGGCTGGCACGAGGCGCAAAGTGTTTGTACCCGCGGTGATCACGAGCAAACCGTTGTCGCGGCAGTGCGCGAGCACGGGTGCCGGGTCGACGCTCAGCTGGATGCCGAGCAGCAGGCCGCGGCCGCGCACCTCGGTGACGGTGCCGCCCAGCTCCTTGATCCACTTCTGCGCGCGCTGCGTGATTTGCTGGGAGCGCGCATTCACGTTCATGCGCACGGCTTCGGAGTCGATTTGGCTAAGAACGTACAGGCCGACGCGGCTGCCGAGCGGGTTGCCGCCGTAGGTCGTGCCGTGGTCGCCGACCTTGAGCACGTCATTCACCTCCTTCGAGATCATTGTTGCGCCGATCGGGAAGCCGTTGCCGAGCGCCTTGGCCATCGTCACGATGTCCGGCTCCGCGTTCTGGCCGGCAGCCGCGTGGGCCCACAGGTCGCCCGAGCGGCCCAACCCGCACTGGATCTCGTCGTAGATCAGCGTCGCGCCGGTCTCGTTGCACTTCGCGCGCAGCGCGCGCAGCCAGTCGAGGTCGCAAGGGTGGATGCCGCCTTCGCCCTGGATCGGCTCAACAATGACGGCACACGTCTTGTCAGTCACGAGCGCCAAGCTCTCCTCGGTGTTGGTGGAACCGTAGTGGAAACCAGGGACCATTGGTGCGAACGGGGCCTGGTACTTCGGGTTGTTCGTGGCCGTGAGCGCGCCGAACGTGCGGCCGTGGAATCCGCCGTTGAAGGCAACTACCTCGTGCTTTGCAGGCCCGCCGAGGGTGAGGCCGCGCTTGCGGGCGAACTTCAGAGCGGCCTCGTTGGACTCAGAGCCCGAATTGCACAGGAAAACCTGCGCGGCCGTGCTCATGCCGCCGGACGCAATTGTGCGCTCGACGAGGTCAGCGCTCAGCTGCGGCGCCCACTCGTTGAAAAACAGATTCGAGCAGTGCATCAAACGCGGCGCTTGCTCAGCAATGACCTCGGAGACACCCGGGTCCGAGTGGCCGAGCGCCGTAACGGCGATGCCGGACGTGAAGTCGATGTACTCCTTGTTCTCGGTGTCCCACACCTTGCTGCCTTGACCCTGCGCGATCGTAATCGGCGGGCGCGCATACGTCGTGGCCATATATTTCACCAGGTTGTTCAACTTCGTCATGGGCGGTAGATAGAAATGGCGGTTGAGTCACTGATCTCCGAACCCAGATAAGACTGAGCCTTGTGAAATAGAAGAAAAAAAAAAAACAATGCCGGTGTACAGGTGACCTAACCTATCTGCGTTTTCCATTTATCGTCATTATATGCATATAAATCTTAAGCTCTGAGCGCCTTCACGCGGGCCTCGCCGGCGAAGAACCGCACGTCCACGTCCGGGTCCTCGGTGAGCCGCTCGATGTTCGGGATGATCGTCGACTTTATAAGGGAGCCGTGCGTAGGAGCGATTCGGGTCGCAATGATGGCCAGCGTCGTCGCGCAGTTGAACCGCACGTTTGGCACAGGGTCGTGGCTCATCTCAACAATGAACGGCACGATGGCCTGCGCGAGCGTGTCCGGCGTGAGCCGGTCCGCGATCTTCTTCAGCGTGAGCAGCGACGTGAGCCGGTACAGGTAGTTGCCGTTGCCGTGCGACTCCATGAGCTTCGGCACGATCTCCTGCTCGAGCCAGTCGATGCCGCAGACGTCGGCCAGTGCCTTCAAGTTCTCGGCGGCCGCGTCGCGGATCGCCCACACGGGGTCCCAGAGCCACTGGAACACGAGCGGCACGAGCTCGCGGTTGAAGAACTCGACGCCAAGCTGTTTTGCGAGCAGCGGGCTGTAGTCGATCACGGCGAGCAGCACGCGCCACTGCTTGTCTTTTGCCAAATCGCTGATCGCCGGCAGCAGGCTCTCGCTCAGCCTGTCGATGCCGATGGTCTCGTTGATCACGTCGAGGTTCGAGATGATCCGGAGCCGCACCTCAGAGTCCTCGTCACGCAGCATATCCAGGAACAGCGGCAGCAAATGCGCAACCGTGTTGTCGGTGCCAACCTTGGGCGCCATTTTCGCGATCTGGCCAGCAAGCGCCTCACGCACGCCCTCGCCGGGGTCGTTCGTGAGCGCCTCAAGCGCAGGAATGACCCGCGACAGAACCGTAGGGACGTCCACGAGATCGCTTGTGTATGCAACGACCTGCTTTGCGATGGCCGCGCGGACCTCGGCCTCCGGGTCCACGGCGAGTGCGCCGAATGTGTCGAGCAGCTTTGCAGCAGTCTCCGGGTTGGGCTGCGGGAGCACAGCGTGTGAGAGCGCGCCAAACCGGTCGGCCGCCTGGTACCGCACGCGCCACGACTTGTCCTCTAGCAAGCCAAACACGGGACCCGTCAGCTGCGGGACGATCGCGGCACCGCCCTGCTCGGCGAGCGCAACAGCGCAATCAACAGCGAGCAGCTTAACCGAGTCCTGGGCATCCTGGCACAGGCTTAGAAACACGGGAACGAGTTTCTCGAGGTTCGAAGGGTCGTGCGTGCATTTAACGACCTCGGGGAGATGCGTGCCGCAAGCGCGGCGCACCATCGGCGCGTCATCGGTTGCAAGGCTCGAGAACCCGCTGTAGAGCTCGGCAACGGTGTCCGGCGGGTACTGGGACTCGTGCGTGGCGGCGTCGAAGCCCTGCTCGATGGCGACCGGGAAAAGGGCCGCGGCGCCGATCCGCGACGAGAACCAGTCCGAGGTCGTGAGACTGAGCACGAGCGGCACAATATAGTTCTGGAGCTGGGTCTTGTCCATCGTCGGGGCGAGCTTAGCCAGCGACTTGACGGCGGTGTCTCTGACCACGGGCTCTTCGCTAACCACGAGCAGCGCAAGCGGCTCTACAAGCAGGTGGGTATACTGCGCGCCGCCAATGTACTCGGCGAAATCGCCGAGCTGCTCCGCGAGCAGCGTCAGAATCTCGTCCTCGTCCTCCTTCGCAACCTCACACAGAAACGGGATCAGTTCCGCGCGGCAGCGGTCCTCACCGAGCGCCAGCGCGACGGTGGGAAGCCGCTCCATTGCGGTCACGCGCGTCGGCGTGTCGTCGTGCTTGAGCTCGTCGATGAGAACCGCCAGGGGATACACTTCTGGCGCGGACATGCTGGTGGGGTGGTGGTAGGTTTCAGGGTAGATATCGACAACAATCAGCCGCACAGCAGGGCGATCGTGTTGCGAGGCCAGCCCTTGCCAAGAGTGCGCGCAGCGAAGGTAATTAAAAGTTTGAAGGAGCAATTTGACAATAAGTGGGCTCATAGAATAGTGCAGTTAACTACCAATCATGGCTAAGAGGTTTGGAAAACTTGTGCAGCCTGCGGCGGAGCACCCTCGTTATGATTAGCCGCCTCACCAACCTTCCTCATGTTCTAATTTATAGAATATAGATATCTTATCTTGGGTGGCTGTTTTTTTTTTTGTGGGCCGGCGCTCTGTGACTTGCCCTACATGGACAAATTTGCCAAGACGAAGCAGGACATTCTTGCCGACCTCGGCGTGGTCGACTACTCGCCAAAAGGCACGGTCGACCACGAGATCATCCCGCTGATCAACCTTGTGAACGCGAACCCGCACCTCGTCACTACGTCGTCGTGCGCGGGCCGCGTGAGCGTGTTCATCGAGGGCAGCAAGTCCGGCAGCAAACTGAAGGTCGGCGGCAAAGGCGAGGGCGGACACTGGCTGTTTTTCACCCACGACCCGCGCGAGCTCGTTCCGCAGTGGCGCCGCGGACTCGACGACTACGAGCACGCCGCGCCGGTCGGCGCGGATGAGCCCCGGCGGTATGTGCTGTACAAGTTCGAGCCGTTCATTCTGCACGTGAAATGCCGCAGCCACGAGGCGGCCAAACGCCTTTTTTCGCTTGCGCTGTTCTGCGGATTCCGCGAGTCCGGGATCGGGTCCAACGACAATGTCGCGATCCGCATCTCGATGCGCATCGACGCGCCGATCGGATACCTCGAGGGCACGAAAATCCACAAGATCGCGCCGCCCGAGTACCTGGCCGAGCTCGACAAAATGGCACTCGAGCTGTTTCAAAAAAATCATAGCCGAATCGCCCAGCTAACGGCGCACCTCGCCGAGTTCGACGTGCCGCCGCCCAAGCCGTTCGAGCCGAAAGAGGCCCGCGCCGCGCGCAAGCGCGCCGAGGGACTCGAAGCGCGCTCCCAAAAAAAGCAGGAGCCGGCTGCAGAAGATGCAGACCCGGCCGACCTGTTCACTCCCTTAGTTTAATATCTATTTATTGTTGCATAATGTTGTTGTGGTTTGTGGTTTGTGGTTCGTGGTTCGTAAATTGCAGGTTCGTTGTTAGGGTCACAAATGAGGCTCGCGCGAGGAATCGACAGAAAGAGCGCGCTGGTCACGTTCATGATGGGCGGCTGGGTCGTTGGCGAGCTCGGCTGGCTCATCGGCATGGAGAACCGGCGTGCAGACTTCGACAAGCAAACGAAGGCCGAGATCCACATCTCCCGCAGTATTATCGACCGCCTGAAGAAGGGCGAGAAAGTGGACGTCCAGAAGGAGCTGCTGCAGAAAGACGAACCAGAGTCCTTAGAAGACATCATGAAGAGCCTCGAGACCTCCGACACAAAGTGGGCCGAGACGGCGCCGAAAATACAGCCGTCCGAGCCGCCAAAGAAGGGAGGCTGGATATAGGCTCGAGAAAGCAAGCAATTAGCAAACAAGACCCCGCCAGTTGCCTTAATCCACAGTAAGATCGCTATTGAAGAGTGAAGGGTGTGCTTTCAATCAGAGCTACTAATTTACATAGAACTAACATATTTTCTTGACGCAATGCGCGACATAAGCGCGCTTCGAGGTGGTGCGTTCTTAACAAACGCACTGTTGCCGAGATCCGGTGAATAATTCAGCGGCAATGATTCCCAGAGACCAGATATCGCTCATAGGAATTTGTCTGCCCGTGTAGATCTCCGGCGCCGCCTAAGGGCGGGTACTGATAAACGTTTGACTCAAAGGTAGACTCGCGTCTTTAGCAATGCAAAAATTACTGATCTTCACCTCTCCCTCGCGCGAGAGCAGCACATTCTGCGGCTTTAAGTCGCAGTGCATATAGTTTTGGCTGTGCAGGTAGTCAACGCCCTTGGGCAGCTTGCGCATAACGGTACCAACGAGGATTTCTAGCATGTTGTCGAGGCTACGGGGAGTTGCCAGGCTCCACAGGTTTCCGCCGTCCATATATTCTAAAGCTAGGAACATTTCTTCACCCCACTGTGACGCATCATACATGCGAATAATGTTAGGATGATCGAGACTTGCTAACATAGCAATCTCGCGCGCGAAATCTAAAGGTGAATTCCGGGTTTGTATGGTCATTTTTTACTGCTACTGGCGTTTCATGATCGTATACGAGCTTAATGTTAGGAAATCTTCTCCAAGGGGTGTTCCAGTTTATCTGAGAGGATTTAACTATGTATGAGGTTGATTACGCTGGAGTAGAATCAGATAATTGTCAAATACGGTATTTCATGTGGTGAGCACTTCATGATCTTATGCTATGCAGATTATGCTAAAAGTTTTAGAATTCGAGACCAGGAACACCCGCTATGGAAGAGCGCAGTGTCCGCAGCGCCCCACTCATGACTTCATTATCGCTGAACAGCTGGATGCGCCCGATGTAGTTCCTTAACAAATTGGCGAAATACTCGGCTTCCTCTGGCCCCTCGCTGGTCACATACATGAGCGCCGCAAACACACCGATCAAAGCGATCTGCCGAGACGACGCAAAGTACCAAAACTGGTGCAAATGCTGGGGTCGCAGTGAATTAAGTAGCTCATAAGCAACGTCCAGTCGTTCCCGCGCTGACGTCCGCAGCAACTTGATCATATCTGGGTCCAGTAACGAGGGCGCAGCCTTTGAGCTAATGACCCGGATGATGAAACGGTGCAAGGTGACTTCTGCCGCGATGTAGTACATGCGCAGCGAAAAGTTGCCAGTAGGTTCGTCGCCTTCGAGGTGCACGAGTTTCGGCGGCAATGCATGATACCACTCGTGCAGCCGGAGCTGCAATGGCTTTATGAGTTCCACCAACGTTTCTGTGAACACCTCTGGGGATGTTTCGAATCCCATCAGGGGCGAGTCGCCCTCTGCCGTGGTCTCAGCATTCATGAATGCGGCGTTTGCCGCCTGCGAGGCCGAAGCGGTGGATAGCGACACATTATTTGCAGGTCGGTGTCGAACATTGACGTTTGCGTTGTTTGCAACGGCCTGCTCGGCAGAAGTTCGGTTCGAGTACATCAGCAGTAGTCGCTGCGAAAGAAGGTTGTGCATATCGTGAACAATGAGGCTGAGCTTGTTCAGGTGGATAAATAGTGCATCGTTGTAAGTAGGCTCGTTGGTGCTACTGTCAAACATGTCAGCATTCAGGCCCGCCAAAAACCATGCATTGTCGTGGATAAGCGGAGGTACCGACTCGAATAACGAGATCCATGCAGACTGAGAGTACGTGGCCCAACTCAGCCGGATCCGCAAATTAATTTCCCAGCGCGGGAGCTTCCAATGCAAACAGTTTCGATTCAGTGCGAGCCTGAGCGCGGCCGCATTGATCACGGAGCATATACTGAGGTGCCGCGTGTCGGTGAGCGAGCACTGGAGCAGGAGCAGACCGGCCTGGATGAGCGAGAGTGACGACCCGCCACTTGACTTAAAGAAGTTCGCCAAGACCGTGTCGTATAGCCCCGGCATGATGTGGTCTGGCCGTGGCACCGTCGAGAGTTCGGTGCTGTGATTCCACCACCGCATTCCCAGCAGGTACACGGCGCCCAGCAGAGCCGGCATGAGTTCGCGGTAGGTCCGCATGTACTTTTCAACAAAGATTTTCTCGTGCAGCACTGGGTACTCCGGTTGGAAGTACATGAAAAATGCGTTCACCAGGGCGCGGCCGTACGGATACACGACCCGCTCTATATCATCGCAGTCGCGCACCCAGTCAGCCTGGCCACCTTCATTGCGAATCATGAACCACGAGTCTGCGCCGACTTGCCGGAGCGACAAGTTTGACGAGACCCGGGCCTGGTTTGATTTGTCTAAAGGGATGCTTTCGAGCACGCGCTGGTCCCAGAGGCCGTGCTGGCCTACGGCGAACGACGAGCGCGGGTGCTGGAGACTCAGCGTTTTTTTCAGTAGCGACCGTCCTGGGAGCTGCGAGTAGTCCTCCACGGGGCCCACGAGCCCGGCTGGCAGTTGCCGGGGCGCTGCGCGCTGAGAGATCGGCGGCGCGCGGTGGGTCCCGCTGCCAGATGAAGTGGCAGGTGCGCGCGTGCGGGCCGAGAATGTGCAATCTATATCCTCCATTTGACACCTAAAACACTTGGGCGTCTCGCTGTTCAGATAGTAGCAAGCCGTTTTCCGGCGCCGGCACTCATCGCAGGCCCGCGAGCGCACATCGGTCATTTTCTTGATCTCGAGTTGCGGGTTATCCTTTGGATCTGGCTTGCCCTTGCGACGTTTTGGAGCTGGTTTAGAGGTATCTGCATCGGCCTCAGTGTTACCTCCAGATTGGTGAGGCCCGGCAGCGCCACCGGCCGGGTCCCCCTGGTGCTCATTCGGAGTGAACCCGCCCGTGGAGGGCGTGTTAACCGAGTAAGAGGATGGGGTGTGCATGTCGGTCACTGACGCACCCGAATGCGTGAACCCGAGCGAGTTTTCGAAGTGAGGGTCGAAGGCCTGGTCGCCGAATTGGACGCCGAAACGCATGTCAGGGTCATTTTGTGGGCCCATATCATTCGAATTCGTGCCATGGGAGTCCATATCCTGCGGGTTCATCATGCCCTGCGGGCCCATGTTCCACTCGAGCGACATCGGCACATCCGAAATGCCGCCGTCCAAGGGTGTTGGCCCGTCAAGAGCGTCGTGGGGCCCGTTGTCGGGCCGAGAACCGGAGTATCCCGGGTGAGGCACCGACAGCAGTGCATCGTCTAGCATGCTAGATGCGAATTCAGCGACGTGCGGGGCCTTGTTTGTGCTCTCGTCATTTTGGCGGGAGCTCATTCACCGGGCTGTGGGCTGGCGCGTCTTTGAATCTATAGATTATATCAGTAAAAGAATCAAATTTCTAGCGCCTTCTTATGCCAATTGCACGCCACTCCTGTCCACCATGCAACGCGGTGGCCGTCGTCAGAATCTTTTTTTTTGGAGGTTCGAGTCGGTGACTCTTATATATGTATGTACCTCGCCCTGTATGCACATTATCACAAAGCCTCCGCCGTAAAACGTCCACGGAGACCGGGATTTGCCACAACCCTGATGATAATGATTGAAACTGATTGGAAGAGGACTTACTGAACGCCGGCATTTTTATAAATTTCGAGTTTTATATAGATTACGAGTCGAAAGGCACGAGGAACGCCTCAGCGACCAGTCGCGCCCGCGCGTTCACGAACAGCTTGATTTCTGAGATCTCCTTGTCGACCTCCTGCATAAACTCGATGATGAAGTCGACAAGCTTGTGCTTAAGCATGGACTCTGTGTGCACGTTTGTGATAAGGAAAGAGATGTCGTAGTTCGGCAACGGGTTGCGGCGCAGGATGAAGAACTGCTCGGCGCGCCGCGTGAGGAACCGCGTGAACTGTGTCACCAGAATCTGCTCGAGTTCGTCCGCCTGCTTGATCCGCAGCGACACACGCACGGAGTTGATGCTCGGCTCGATGAGCACGCTCTCGTTCTCGTTGCGCGAGATGTGCATCGGGTTCAGCAGCGCCAGCGGGTCGTTGCCGGCCTCGACCTCCGGGTAGTTGTGGCGCTCCACAAGCTCCGAGCCGAACGTGTCGAGGCAGAGCGCCGCGTTCAGCGAGCTCCGCACGGCATTGAGATACGGCCTGAGCGTCTGCGACATTAGTGGTGGTGCTGGAGGAGTGTGGTGCTGGGCTGGGCGAACAGGTGGAACCCTGCCCAGCAGCCCCAGCCGGCCCCCGCCAAAGGCACTTTCGGCACTGCCTACGGATATTTGTGCAATAATGACGTATATAAATTAATTGCCCTCGGAGACACTCTTCAATTGATATGTTTTACTCCTCAATCAATCGGTGAGCAAGTGCAGGACGAGTGCGCCGCCGAGGAATAGCGCCTTGAACTTCGGCGACTCGGCCATGAGGATTGTTATGTAGCCGACCTTCGGGAAATAGCCCTTCACGATGCCGCTCGAGATGTCGAGCGCGCGGTCGAGGTACTGCTTGCCCTGGTACAGATCGAGGTCGTTGAGCACGTTGTTATCGCCCTTCGTGAGCAGCAGCTGCTTGGCCGCACCATGGTGCTCGTTCACGACGCGGTGCACGATCGGGATGGCATGCCGCGCCGTGTCGTACACAACAACGTCGCCGACACTCGCGCGCTTGTCGTTGTTCCACAGAAACAAAATGTCTCCGCGCTGGAAGGCCGGCTCCATGGACCCGCTGAGCACGACAACGGCCGGTGACGCCGAGTTCGCGATGACCCCGAGCAAACGGTACACCATGTAGCCCGAGATAAACATCATGAGCACGCGCAGGCCCTGCGCCAGCGTCTTACGCAGCGTCCGCGGCTGCAGCTGCTCGAACACGTCCACCATTAGTTCCCAACCCAAGGGGGTCTGCGACTGATAAGTGGAGTCATTGACTCGTCAATTGTTAGCCAGCTCACCAAGAGTCCAAGCTAGTCATATATCGCCAATTAATATCTCCATTGGTATATCTCCATTTGTAAAATCCCCTTAAATTCGCCACAGGTTGTAGATACAGGTTTGGCGGTATCGGTGTGGCGGCGGTATATCCCCCCCCACCAAGGCGTTAGGGTCCCGAGATCCACATTGCCACCTATGGTGAACTTGCACGTAAAGCACGCGTCTAAAGTGTACGACGTCAGTGTCGACGCGAGCGAGTCGGGGATTGCGCTCAAACAGCAGCTCGAGGCGCTGACCGGTGTGCCGAGTGCGCGCCAAAAGGTCATGGTCAAGGGCCGCCAGCTCCAGGACGACCAGGCCCTCAGTGGCCTCAAAGACGGACAGGCTCTGTTCATGCTCGGGTCGAAGCCCGCGGAGCCTACGGAGAAGGCTGCTGAGGCTGGCAAGCCTGCCGAAACCGGGCCCGTCGAGGCGCAGCCCGAGGAGGACGAGGAAGACGTCTACGAGGAGCCGCTCGGTCTCGTGAACATCGGCAACTCGTGCTACGCGAACGCGACGCTCGAGGCGCTGCACACCGTGCCCGAGCTCAATCAGGCCTTGACGAAGTACCGGGGCCCGGACCAGCTGCTGTCGGCTTGGGGCCAGCTCGTGCCGCAGTTTGGCGAGAGAAGCAGCCAAGCAGCGCCAACGCCGCTCTCATTTCTGATGCGGCTGCAGCAGCGGTTCCCGCAGTTCGGCGAGCGCGGCGAGGACGGGTTGCCGAAGCAGCAGGATGCCGAAGAGTTCTGGACGCAGCTCATGTGGGAGCTGCGAGCCGTGGACACCCCGGAGATGCGCGACGTGGCCGCGAGCTTCGACGGCCAGTTTAAGGTGACCACCGAGCGGGCCGGCGAGGAGCATGTCGAGAGCGTCGAAGACTTCACGAAGCTTATGTGCCACATCAGCATCCACACGAACTTCTTGAAGGACGGGCTCCGCGCCAGCCTCGTGGACGAGGCCGAGACCTCGAGCGGCGGGCTGAAGAGCTCTAAGCGGATCGCGAAGCTGCCCAAATACCTCACGGTTCAGTTTGTCAGGTTCTTCTGGCGCCGCGACACCCACAAAAACAGCAAGATTCTCCGCAAGGTCACATTCCCGCTGAACCTCGACCTGGGTGATTTGTGCACGCCGGAGCTGCAGGCCCGCATGGCGCCGGCCCGCGAGGCGTACCGCGAGCTCGAGGACGCGATCGAGGAGAACAAGCGCGCGGCGCGCCGCGCCAAATTCACGCGGATCGACGCCGTGCCCGAGGACCCGGCCGACGAGTCCTCGGCTGCCAAGCGCCGTGCCGCCGCGCTGGCCGAGCAGCAGGAGGAGGACAAGGACAAGCAGCGGCTCGCTGATCTGAAGACGAAGTTCACTACAAGCATCGACCCGGACCTCGCAGCCGACCCGAGCGGCTCGCCCCACGGCCTTTACGAGCTGCAAGCCGTCGTGACCCACCAGGGCATGTCCGCGGACTCGGGACACTACCAGTGCTTCACGCGGAACAACACTAAGGAGAACTCGTGGTGGCGCTTCAACGACGACCGCGTCTCCGAGGTCGACGAAAACCGCATTGCCCAGCTGGCTGGCGGCGGTGCGTCGGACTCGGCACTTATCCTGCTCTATCGGTCGGCCGACTACTAACTTAGAAAACACCGGTAGGAGCCACCAGTAGGAGCCACCAGTAGGAGCCACCAGTAGGAGTGGATTGAAATACACTGCTTTTCTATGTAAATGTTTTTTAATGTAGAGTATCCACCGCTATTTTTTCTTCTCTACTGCGAAGCGATCTGCTCCTCGGTGCGCGTGACCTCGGCCTGGAACGCGGCGAACGCCTCGCGGCAGTTGAGCGGCTGCGACTTGTTCTGCACAAGACACTCCACGAGCTTCTCGCGCGCGGCAGCGCCAGCCGAGTCGAGCTGGCCGCGCCGCGGCCGGCCGGTGAGCTCTTTGTGAAGCGCCTGCACCTTTTTGCGCATCTCGAGGGTGCTGTCGCCGCCGTCGGCCACCTCGCCACCCAAACGGTCCACGCTAAGCGACGGCACGCTGTTCAAACTCGTGGTGAGCGCGGCACGCGCCTCGGCACGGTCCTCGTACAGCTGCTTCGCAACACCGTCCTCGATCTTCGTGTCGGTCGCGAGCTTTCGAGCCATATCCGTCTCGGGATACGACTCGAGCTCCGTGCGCAGAGCGGGGTCCACAGTGACCTGCGCAGAGCCGTACACCTTGCTCTCCAGCGGTTTCGACGAAGACTGGCCCATGGTGATTGGTTGGGTTAGGCTCCGGCGATGGCCATGCACCTAGCCGCACACACACCCTGAGCCGGCCGGCCGCCATAGGCAGAAGGAGGCATTGTTCGCAGTCATTGGCTGCCCGGTCGTTATATATCATTTTGGTTCTTGTAATAAAGTACGAAACTTCCGGCCTTCTCTCAAGTTGGCCTGCAGTTGCGCGCAATTGGCGCGCCAGATCAACCAGGTGTAGGCCTGGACGAGCGCGTCGTTGACATCGTCGGCCTTCGGCGACTTTGTGCTCTCGTGGTTGAAAACAAGTGGCGACGTTGCCTCGTCCGCGCGCCAGCTGGCAACCATTGATTTCCGTACGCGTTTCGCGAGCTTGTACATCTGGCCCTGGCTCAGCTTCGCACCGGGGGGCTCGCCCCTACTAGATTCCGCGGCCGGCCGCCAGAACTCCACAACGCTGCGCGGAGATACCGATTGCAAAACCGCGTTTGGGTGCTGCAGCCGCAGCGCGGCGAACATCATGCCCTCCATGACGTTCACGCGGAGGATCGAGTTCGGGATCGCGGCCGAGCCGGCCGTGCGCGACCGCTGTTTTTCGAGCACAAATGCGTCGCTGAACCCGAGCTTTTGCGTGAGGTCGAGCGCGTGGTCTGCGAAAATGGGGAATTTGTGGGCAAATGGCCGCGGCAACGAGTAGTGGAACCAGCGCTCCACAACCGGTTTGGCGCCATTGGTTGCCGGCCACGGCGGCGCCCGGATCTGGCAAACGCCAATATTCTCAATGCCGAGATCCACCGACGTGACCAAGCACTCCTTGTGCAAGCCGCGGGTCCGGTCCCGAACGGTACTGTCTAGCGCCTCCACGAGCGCGGCCTTCGGTCCGGTCATGGTCGAGCCGCACAGGCGCGCGAGCAACTTAATGTCGTCGGCCCGCAGTTTGAGCAGCGGCTGCAGCGCGTCTCGCATGGCGCTCGTGGATCCTGCGTCACGTGGTGCTTGGTGTAAACATTGGCTCAAGCTTTAATTCCGCCTAGGCTGTTATTTTTAGCTTGAAGCGGGTGTGGAGGGGGACCTTGGGCGGTTATGGCGGCCGCATGCAGCCGCATGTAGCGGGTGTGAAAAAGGTTAAAGCTTCTGGAAAGCTTTGCGGATATATGTAAGAAGACCATTTGAGTACACTAGCAAAAGTTCCATGCGTGCATCATGACGGAGAAGCATGCCTTCGTCGGTGGCTATGAATCAGCCACGCGGATACCACGCCGACCGGAATCTCTAAGCAAAACAGTTTACGAGGAGGAGAAGTGTGGCACATCCTCCAAAGCGGCGGCTGACCCAACAGCAGGAGCGGCCACTAAACGAATTGACGGCAATGCTCGTCACAAAGTGAAGGGGAAATTTCGCACCCACAGAAAGACATTGAAGATATACCCGCCGCCGCGGACGATCAGCACCAAATGCTGCGAGCTCGTGATCGGCAGGAAGCTTGGCATTGGCGGCTACTCGCAATGCTATCTCGCCCAGAGCCCAACCGGCGAAGAGTTCGCGACCAAATTTATTCCGCGCGACAATGGCCGGAGCCGGCGCGATGGGTTAGAGCAGATCAAACGCGAGATGCGCGTGCACCACCGGCTCGACCACGAGAACATCGTGAAATTATGGCAGCTCATCGAGTGCGAGAAACATATCGCGCTCGTGCTCGAGTACTGCCCCAACAACACGCTGCAAGAGCTGATCAGCAGGCGTGGTGCGATGCTCGAGCCGGCGGCGTGTGAGGCCATGGGCTACATCATGTGCGCCGTTGACTATCTGCACGCGCAATTGATCCACCACGGCGATCTCAAGCTGAGCAACATTCTTCTGAACGCGAAAATGCAGCCGGTCATTGCCGACTTTGGTTTCGCTAAGGAGCTGCCGTTCGCTTCCTACATGCGCACACATTTATGCGGCACGCCGTCGTACATGGCCCCCGAGATCCTCGGCAGTCCTTGTGAGTTTGGGCTGCCGTCAGATGTGTGGGCGCTCGGAATCATCGCTTATTATCTTTTGTACGGCCGGCCGATGTTCGAGTCAAGAGACGTGCCGGATGTGTATGCGCGGATCCGGAAGCACGACGTACACTTCCCGCCTTTAGACCCACCGGTGTCGCCTGGCCTGCTGCTGCTCATTAGGACAATGTTGCGGGCAAGCCCGCAATTGAGACCGAGCGTGCGCCAACTCGTTGATGTGTACGAGGTCAACGAATGCGGGCTGTTCTGTGGTGATGTTAGGCCGCTTCTTTCGATGATTCCTCTGCTCACCAGCAGTGATTCTGCTTTTTCAGAAGATAGTAGCGCCGGCGCCAAGACTGACCCTGGATCTGGTACTGGATCTGGATCTGCCATTGGCGCCGGATCCGCCATTGGTAATGGATCCGGCACCGGCACCGGCGCCGATAGCGAGAGCGACTACCAAATAGCCGTCGCCGAAAAAACACAGGTCTTGAATGTCCCCGTGAGTACCTGTGTCCAGCCCCCGCTCAACGAGACCCGCTCCGGGCTCCACCGCGCTTGGTGCGAATTCTGGTCGAAGCGGATCAGCACGAGAAGGCGAAAGCGGGCGCTTCCCGCGACCTAGGCATCTTAGCTATTGAGACTTCTATTTTTCTTTAAATTCGTAATTAAATTCGATTTTCGCGCGCGTCCGAGGTACAACCAATCCGGGCGCGCCGGGCCGCTTAGCGGCGGTGGGGAAGGCAGTGGGCCTGAAACTCGTCTCACGTGGGCACCACCTTGGGACTGCGACAGCAGCCCCCGCCCTGCCATTGACGAGAATATCAGCCAAATTTGAACTTGCGACCCGCCCCCTCGCGTCACTCTGCTTCTGAAAGTGCGACAGGATGCCGTCCGCACCGGACACACGCACTCTGCCCCAGGGGCATGCTCAGTCGCCCTCTGGAGCGCGCAAACCGAGCCCGCCCCCAACTGGTCCGCCACCGGCCGGCGCTCCCTCCCACTTCGTGCCGCCCCAATCGGCGTCCCTTCCCACCTCGAATGCGGCCTCGCAGACTGACTTGCGAACCTCCGTGCTCCAGCCGACGATCCCGCGCAACGTCTCGTTTGCGAACACGAGCAGCGAGTCCACGGCGTACCGTGAGCACAACCCGCCAGCGGTTCTGCGCCGCCAAGAGGCAGCCAGGCGCGAAGGCTCGCCGCAGCATGCGACCTTCCAGCTAGGTGCGCCTCACTCGGGCTCGGCCGGCCACCAAACCGGTCACGCGGGAAGCCACCAAGCGGCGAGCCACCACCCAAGTCACCATCACCCGAGCTACCACCCGGTTCACCACCCGGGCCACCACGCCGGCCACTGGCCGGGTCATCCGCTGGGCGCACAGAGCTCGCCGAGCCCGAGCGTGCGCAATGCGACGCCGGTGAGCATTATTTCGCCCACGTACTCGCCGCAGGCGGCGGCGCCCTCAGGCGAGAAGCCTGAGCACCATCCGGAGATCAAGTCTGACAGCGTTGGTGACAAAGATGTCAGCAACGATGCGAAGAGCGAGGAGGTGCATATTTTGGTGGCGGTCACCGGCTCGGTGGCCACGATCAAGCTGCCGCTCATCGTGCACAAGCTCAAGCAGCTCTACCGCAAGCGCGCCATCATCAATGTCGTTGTCACAAAGGCGTCCACGGTGTTCTTCGACCGCGCCGATCTGCCGAAGGACGTCACGGTGTGGTACGACAGCGACGAGTGGCGCTCGCGCGAGGTCTCTGCCTCGCACCCGAACCCGGGCAGCAGCGGGTATGCGAACGCGCCGCCCGTGACGAGCTGCCCGCTGCCGACGTCTGCCTCGGACCAGCTCCACATTCGGCTGCGGCGGTGGGCCGACATTCTGCTCGTGGCGCCGTGCTCAGCGAACACGCTGGCGAAGCTGACGTATGGCATCTGTGACAATTTGCTGACGTCGATCTTTCGCGTGTGGAACCCGGAGGTCCCGATTCTCATCGCGCCGGCAATGAACACGCACATGTACACGAACCCGGTAACAAAACGGCATTTCAACGTCATCAA
Organism: Starmerella etchellsii; assembly: GCA_030490775.1. Lineage (NCBI taxonomy): Eukaryota > Fungi > Ascomycota > Dipodascomycetes > Dipodascales > Trichomonascaceae > Starmerella > Starmerella etchellsii. The sequence goes on from JAMSGL010000030.1 coordinate 17,014, forward strand.
GGAGAGCTTCCCGTTCGTGGAGATCCTGCGCCCGGTCGAGAAGGTGCTCGTGTGCGGCGACATCGGCATGGGCGGCATGCGCGAGTGGAACGATATCGTCCAGGTGCTCGTGAAGCGTGTTGGCGTGAACCTCGACAGCGAGTCGGACGACGAAGATGATGACGACGACTAGTGTATTTATTAAACCCGGCCCCGCGGCGGAGTGTCAAGGCTACTTATATGTATATTAATTATTTATGCAGTGACAAAGATGAAAAAGTGGAAAGCTGTGGAAACAATTCAATTGCCGGCTACCGGCTACACTTCGAACCCACACGCGGTTGGCCTTAGGCACGCGGTTGGCATGCCTTTGTTGTGGTATGGCGGGCGAGTCGGCCGGGGCAGGGTACGGGCGACACAGCGGCCTCCACTGGCGGCTGGGAGACCGTCTAGCACAGGGTGTGCTTGTCACGTGTGCAAGTCCCTGATTGGTTAGCGCAGGCCCATCAGGGGTCCCAGCGCCCTAGCACCTCTTCTCCTCACACGACACAAAAAATATGCTGAGACAGTTGCAACAGACCCGTGCGCTCGGCCACCTCGGCAAGGTGTCGGCTGCCCACATGGCGGCTGGCCGCATTGCCGGTGTCCGTTTCGCGTCGACCCAGCAGGACCCCCAGACCAAGGCCCAGAGCATCATCGACTCGCTGCCGGGCCACTCGGCGCTCTCGAAGTCGGGCATTCTGCTCACCGGTTTCGCTGGTGCCACGTTCGCCATCGCGAACTCGCTCTACGTCGTGAACGCCGAGTCGATTCTGCTCGCCGTGTTCGGCGCCATCACCGTGATCGGCTCTAAGACCGTTGCCCCGGGCTACCGCGACTGGGCCCAGGGCCACATCCAGCACATCACCAAGACGCTCAACTCTGCCCGCGAGGAGCACGTCGGTGCCGTGCAGGACCGCATCGACAGCGTGAACCAGCTCAGCGAGATCGTCCCGACCACGAAGTCGCTGTTCGCCGTCTCGAAGGAGACCGTCGAGCTCGAGGCCAAGGCCTTCGAGCTCAAGCAGAAGGTCGAGCTCGCGGCGCGCGCCAAGGAGGTGCTCGACTCGTGGGTGCGCTACGAGGCTAGCGTCCGCCAACGCGAGCAGTCCGAGCTCGCCCAGACCGTCATCTCCAAGGTCGAGAAGACGCTCCAGGACCCGAAGATCCAGGACCAGATTTTGAAGCAGGCCGTTGCTGACGTCGAGAAGCTCTTCAAGAGCGCGTAAGTAACCGCCTCTATGTAAAATGACGACAGTGAATAAGTATAGATTCTCTAATGGCGCATTGCCTGCATATCTACATATGTCGTGGTGCCGCTGCAGACAGGTTCTGCATATGGCTTTCTCTTTCTTGTTCAGCTGGCAACGATCATAGATCCTAGTAACGGTAGATCCTAGCAACGGTCGTAGATCCTTGCGAGGGCTGCCGAAATGCCCTCCAATCGCTCTTGGCTTGCCCGCACCTGCTCCTCTTTCTTCTGTAAATCCAGCACGGGCTGCACAATCCCGCCTAGCTTCGCGTACCGGTGGCTCGCCTTGTCGGCGGCCGCCTTGATCCGCTGCATGTCCTCGGGCCGCGGACTCGATGTGGGGATCATAGGGCGGCGGGGTACACAAACGCACACACACTTAAATGAAGGAACGGGCGTGCACTACACACACCCTTTTATAGCAATACTTAAAAAAATAAATAAACGACCGTAGAGCCTTGTAGATATATTGAGTTTCTCCTCTTGCTGAGGATTTAGATTTAGAATTAGTTGTACGGCGAGCGCACAAGACGGCGGTACTCAGGCTTCCACATCTGCGAAAGCACCCACTCGTGACACTCGTCGAACGTATCAGGGATGTTGATCAGCTCGTCACTCGAGTAACTCTCGAAGTCCTCGACCTTGGCAGTGCCCTCGGCCTTGGACTGCAGAACGACGGCGGTCGCAATGCGCGCGGAGATCGCGCGGATGTCCTCGATGCTTGGCAGAAGCGGCGCCTCGGAGTTGCGCAGAACGGGGGACTGCGCGGCCAGCTCCTCGACAGCAGCCGCGATCTGATCCTTTGTGATCTTCGTGGCGCGCGCAAGCACAGCACCGAGACCAATGCCAGGGAAAATGAACATGTTGTTATTTTCAGAGATAAGGCGGCCATTCACCGGCTCGAAGGGCGAACCCGTGGCCACAAGAACCTTGCCGTCGGTCCACTTGATTAGGTCGGCCGGCTTGGCCTCGTGCAAACGCGTGGGGTTCGACAGCGGCAAAATGATCGGGTGGCTAACGCGAGACGCCATCTCCTTAACGGCCTCCTCGGTGAAGGCGCCGGCCTGGGTGGAGCAGCCGATCAAAACGTGCGGCTCCACCTTCCTGATAACCTCGGTGAGGTTCGTCGGGTCGACGCCCTTGAAGTCCGCGGCCGACTTCGCGAACGGCGCCTGGAACGGCGTTACCTTATCGCTGTCAAGCTCGTCGGTGATAAGACCGAAACGGTCCATGAGGTACACCTTCGAACGGGCCTCCTCGGGCTTCATGGACTCGCCCTCCACGAGGTAGTCCACAATCTGAGTGGCAATGCCCATGCCGGCGCTGCCGGCACCGTAGATCAGGATACTCGTGTCCTTCAAGCTCGAGCGCGTGACGTGGAGCGCCGACTTGATCGTGGCCATGGTCACGGCACCGGTGCCCTGGATATCGTCATTGAAACAGGCGAGCTGGTCCTGGTACTTGTCAAGCAACCGGAACGCGTTGCCAGCGCCGAAGTCCTCGAAGTGCAGCACAGCGTCCGGGTACAACTTCGACACAGCCCGAACGAAACGGTGCACGTAGTTGTCGTACTCCTCGCCACGGACACGCTCGTGACGGTTGCCCATGTAAAGCGGGTCGTTCAAGAGACCCTCGTTGTCGGTACCGCAATCGAGGACCACGGGGATCACACGGTCCGGGTGAATACCGCCGCAGGCGGTCATGAGCGCAAGCTTCGCGGTACAGATGCCAATACCACCGACACCCTGGTCGCCGATACCGAGAATGCCCTCGGCATCAGTAACCACGATGTAGTCGATCGTCTCCTTACGGCCCCAGTGCTGCAGACCGGGCTCGATCAGGTCGGGGCGGTTGATGTTCAAGTAGCAGCCACCGGGACGGCGGAACAGGTGCGAGTACTGCGCAATGGCGTCGCCCTGGGTGGGCGTGTAGATGATGCTCATCATCTCCTTCAGGTGCTGGGTGATCATAGCGTAGTACAGGACCTGGTTCTGATCGCGCATACTCTGGCAGAACGAGTTCTTAAGCAGCTTCGACGGCAGCATTTTGTACTGGCCATACGCACGGTCGACCTGCTCCTCGAGCGTGTTCACCTCGCCAGGAAGCAAGGTCTCGAGGCCGAACCGGCGACGCTCGGCCGCGGTGAAGGCAGAACCTTTGTTGAGACTGGCATTGTTCAGCAGCTGCAAGCCTTCCATGCGAGTGTACTGCACGGGCTCGCGCGTCAGCGCCGTACGGCGACTGCCAGTAGTCGCACTATCGTGAACCTCTCGGGATGCCATCGGAAACGTTCTAACTCTTGATCGGCGGGCCAGTAGGACACACTTGTTTTTAAGTTGCATGCACACCCCGGATTAATAAATCGTGAAGTAAAAAAAAGAAACGTCACACGCTGCGGGAATCGGCCCAGACGGGTCTTTTCACTTATAAGGGTTTCTTTGTGAGGGTTATCGCTCCCACTGGGAATGGGCGTTTTCTCATGCCGGAATAACGACAAGGACAAAAAAAGAAAAAAAAAACTTTGATCAAATTGAGCGCTACTTTATCGATTTACAATGCCTAAAAAGACGTGAAACCAAAGTCAAAAGACTAATTATTCTTCTCTTAGTGATTATTATGCAAAGTTTTAATATTTAATGCCTCTAATTTTTGAGCCTCGGTTGATCTCGGCGGAAAACCCCTTGGTGCTAAACCCAAACATAATGGCTAGGTTTGCGCTTCTTCTGGGTTAGGCAATGGTTTGCACACCGTAACGTGGTTGGGGTCGCTGTAAAACGGGCGATATGCGTTTTACAGGGGCCCGTCAAAGGCGGGACAGGCGGCACGTTCGCGCCAGAAGCTCTGATGAGGCACTCGCCCACATTCGCGTCCACACATATGCAACACCGCAACTGATCTCACCTCTCCTTTTCTTTACCATTTTGCTGCCTGGCACGCGGCGGGGCGACCTCGGCGTTCTCGCATCAGGTGATAAGGATCAGAGGACCCAATGCCGTTTGCCCTATTCCTGCTTATTTCAACGTTCTCTCACGTGTCTATGATACAGAACCCTTTTTCGACCCTTCCCCACATATCCGTTGTCGGACATCCGTGTTACCGTTCACGGCTCGACTATTTATGGCTCGGCTCCTAATTTATAGACTCGCTTATACATATATAGGTTATTCTTCACATACCTTCCAATCCGATCATGACGGGCATTGCAGCTTCGCTCGTGACCGCTCAATTCTTAAACTTTTTTTTAATTGCTTTTACTTTTCGCACTAGAATCATTATCGCACTCACAACTTGACAAAATGACGCGGGTTCTTATTGACTCTTGCTGGTATTGTCCCCATGTCAACGGCATTGTCTTATCGTCTTCTCGGCTTCTACCGTTGTGAAGCCGCAGGTCCTACCAAGCCCAACGACACGCGTCAGCCATGTAGACCACGCGCCAGCCATAAACCCCACCCTGATCCCAAAACCACAAGCACTGCCAACACCATTATCACTAGATGCGCAAGCATCTGCCGTACCACCTCGGGCTGATTATTCCGTGTGCACTAATTATTGCGAATGGCTTAACCACCTACTTCTCTGTCATTCTCTTTGGCTCAGAACGGTCCCGCAAAGTGTTCTTGGTGGCGTACGTTGCCGTATGGGTGTCCTACGGCCTCGCCATCTTTGTCAAACCGGGGTACACTGACGGCTCGCAGCACCACGATGGCATGTATGTGGAGTGCACGAAGTGCCACAAACCAAAGCCGGAGAGAGCTCACCACTGCCGCGTGTGCCGGCGCTGTGTTCTGCAAATGGACCACCACTGCCCGTGGACTGAGAACTGCGTGGGTCACAACAACATGGGCCACTTCATGCGGTTCCTCGTCTCGGCAGCGCTACTGAATGCATATGGAGTCTACCGAACGGCTGCATTCCTGATCTACCTATTCCAGCACTGGCGATTCCGGCATCGGATCCTGCCGAACAATACCCGTATTTGGCTCGCATCTTTGGGATTGGTTGGTGACTTTTTTGTCATGCTCACTTTAAGTGTTTTGGTCCTGCGCGTACTCATGGACTGTTTCCAAGGTCAAACTCAAATCGAGAATTGGGAGCGGGACCGTGTGCGGACACTCCATCGCAAGCGACTCGCGCCCAAAACAGAATTCCCTTTCGATGTGGGACTCGTCAGCAATTTAGAAACCTTCTTTGGTGGATTTCCATATGACTGGCTCCTGCCGTGGGGGAAGGCCAAAGGAAATGGGCATTCTTTCCCCAAGTTGTTCCCAACTACTGAGCGCTGGCCGCCTAAGGACTCAGCCGAGGTCCAGGGACACGAATACTACCGCGCTGATCGGTGGATTAATTTTGATGGCGAGACACTCCATGATTTTGGCGTCGATGAGGGCACAGCCGATCCCGATAACATCCCACTTAGTGAGTTCCGTCGTCGCGCCTAAGTTATTTTTTTATTTTCTTTTGTACATACATAATGAATACTGATGTGATAATGATCTACAATACATACGGTAGCTCTTCTGGCAATATAAAATAAGACTTTGAATAGTTTGGTTTATTTTTTCTCAGGCTAGCTTCCCCGGGGATATACAACACTCACCGGTTGATGATCAAGTCGGGGCTGTGCCGCCAGCATGGCCGGGGTCGGGCCCTCGTCGTCAACCTCCATCGCATCCTCCGCCTGAATGGTCTCAGTCTCGACCTCGTTGAGAGCCTCCTCGGCTCCACTGAGGACCTCCTTCCAGCGCTCGGTGCGCTTCTTGCGCGCATCGGCATTACCGGATTGCTTGCCGATGTTAAGCGAGTAGTCGCTGGTGCCGGGTTCGAAGAATAGCTTGTAAGAGTTGAAGGCAACTCGTGCTTGCAGATTCTCCGCCAATACCTCGAACTTGAACCCATCGATATGCTCCGGGAGAACCCGCTGGAGCACAGGGGCTCTGATTTGATCGAGCGGCACACCCTCAGTCGGAAGGCTCATCGTGTAGCTAGTGACGTAGTAATCCCACTTTTGCTGGTCATTCATCGCACCCTTCAGAGTGACGTCGAACGGTCCCAGGTTTTGGAAGCTAAGCTTCTGGGTCTCAGGGTACCAGGCAATACGGAACATCGGGTCGGCCGAGTCCGAGGAGTAATCGCTCAGACCGCTGCCTGAGGTGCCGTTGAATGCCTGCTTCGCCCGCATGCGCAGCTCGATCTGCGTCCTCAGATCAGTCTCATCTAAGCACCGGTCTTTTTCCCAAGCAAGGATGCTTGATACAGATCCCTGGTCCACCACAACTGCATGCAACTGCTTGACCAAAGACTGCAGCGCTTTGTCGATGGTGTAAAGCTTGTAGGCACGGTTCCGGTACGCCTGACGAAGGGCTTCCTCAAACAGCTGCGGCTCCACGTCATCCTCAATCAACCGATGACACAACCTCAAAGTCTGCCCATAAACATCTTTGGGTTCGAAGCGGAGTCCCACTTGCTCAAGATGCGTGTCATAGAGCCCCAACTCGACAGCGAACGGCGTGCGGCGACTCTCACCGAGGGTCGTGCTAACAATGTGCTCTACACTCTTAACTTCACAAAGACGACCATATAGGATTTCAAAGATGCGCATAAACAGATAGATTGGTGTGGATCCAAATAAGTTGTAATGGTCACGACGCTGCGGTTTCGTATCCAAGGGCGAAGTACGATCAAGATGCAGCCAATTTGAGGAAAGCTCATCATCAGTTCCATCTTGTGCAGGCCCACCCTGGGCATCCGATGAAGCCTGCTTGTCGTTAGACTCAGCTGCTCCGTTCTCCTTGGTGTCGACGTCCATCTCGTTTTCGTCCTTCACCGTCCCCTTATCAGCCTTTCCATTTTCCGAACTGACAAACACGCTGGTTAGGCCCCGCGTGGAAATCGCACCCTTGTGGAAAAACTCATTTATGAACACGCCCAGGAACCGCTTGCACAAACTCTTGTCGTGAGCGCTCATAGTGGGGCGGAAATCGATGTATTTCACGATCAAACCGTGCAAGTCGTCCAACACGGCGTAATCAGCCACGCGGTAGTCGAGCTGCGATTTCGGTGTCGGTAGGGGAGGCGCATTAGTCGCGGCAAGCTTGCGCTTGGCAGTCTGCTCAGCCTTGACCGCCATAATTTCTGCAAGCAAGGCTCGAGGTGTGAGCCGCTTACGATCGGCCTGCTTGAAGGTGAGACCCAAATGATCCAACGACTTGTAGTAGGCTTTACGTTCGGCCTCGCGCCATACTTTGTTCCATTCACGATGCGCGCGACGCCACTCCTCATCCTTTTGCTTGAGGCGTCGCAGCACAATCGGCAAAGCGGCACCCGGGTTCTCGTGAAGCGCGTTAATCACGTCCTCGCCGTTTCTCTTGTCGTAAATCTTGCGAATGACTTTCTGGTAGATTTTGGACCCGAATCCCAACCCTTCGGGCAACCGGAATTCGGCAAGCTCAACGGCGCTCATGCTGCTCATTCTATTGGCAATGGCTTCAAGAACCTGGATAGTGCGCTGGTTTGCACCAATGTAATGGTCATACTCGTGACGTTCTTCCTCAACGCGGAACATGATTTCTTCGTATTGGTTTTTGCGGTGTGCGACAAATCCAGAGTCCTCCGACGCCCAAATCGGGTGACCAACCCATTCATCGTTGAATACTTCGTATCCTAGTTCATCACGACCCGATGTCGGCATGTACCGCTCGGTCTTTGGTAGCAAGCGGTAGCTCCGACCATAAGACCTGCACTGAGACAAGTCAACCAGATGCTTACGCATCGTGATGTTTTCAATGTGCAGCGGTCCACCCTTATAGCCAACGAACCGTTTGAACCAGTCGAGCAGTTCGGGCTGAGGGGTCAAGAACGGCTCTACTTCGCTTACCAACGCATCCACATCAATGATTTGCTGCGTGAATAAGTTCAGCACCTTGAGGAACTCATGGTAAGTATATTTGGGCAACATTTTCTTGACCTTGTCGAAGAACGCAATAGCCTCGCTGACACTTGCGGAAGACCTGTTGAGAGGTTTGGCAGGGGGCACAAACTCCTCCTGTTGACGCCGCGGCTCACCCAGAGGGGCCGGGCCACCGCGCATGTTAGAAACCGGCGGTGTGGGTGGCGGTTGGTTAGCGTTGTTTGCCGCAACTGCTACAGCTGCCACAGAACCAGTTGGTTGCTGGGGTCCGAAATTGCCCATCGGGGGTCCAGCAGCAAGCTCATTTTCCTCCGCACCACTTGTGTCCGGCAAGAAGTTTTTGAAACCCGCCAGTAGCTCCGGCGCACCTTTAAATAGGCGTCTCACCTGCTCATACACATCAGAGATTTGCAACTGCTCGCGCTGGTACGTCTGCAAGATCTCTAAGAAGTGTTTGTAGATCTCCGGCTGGTTGCTGAAGTGGTTCTTGATCTGGTTGACATACGATATAGCTTGGCTGAATTCGACAGGACCCATACGGTTTTGATCCTCTTCTTCGTAATGCTGCTGCTGCAGGTGCTGCTGGACATGCAGGTGGGCATTGGCGTTGGTTTGCTGGCGTTGCAAGTGAACTTGCTGCGCATGCTGAACCTGTTGCTGGACAGCAGATGGTCCTGCCATGGGCTGCATTTGAGGAAGAGACGCCTGCAGAGGCTGCGGCGTCTGCATCGGCTGCATTTGCGGTAAGTGGTGGCTTTGCATTTGCTGGTTCTGGATTTGCGGATTCTGGATTTGTGACTGCTGCAATTGCGGTGTCTGCTGCGGCGTGCCAACCTGCGGCGTTCCGCTGAGCGCTTGGGGCACCGTTTGCGACCCCATGGGAGTCACAACACGCACTGGGTTGGGATCGTTGGGGTCGGTAGAGCATACAATCGAGTATCCCGGTGGCAAAAACGTGTTGAATCCCTGAATGAGGTTGGCGTGGCCGCGGAAGAGACTCGAAACGCGATCGATCACGCCTGGGGTGTCAATGGCCTGCGATTTGAAGTCCTTCATAATATCGAGGAAGTGATTGTACACATCAGGCTGATTGCTGAAATGATACTTCACTAGCTCCAAGTAGGCAAGTGCATCCTTCACATTCAATGGACGGAAATCGCCATTTGGCGCCAGTCCCGGTATCGCCTGTGCTTGGGTCGCAGGACTAGAGTGGTGCGAAGGAACCTGCTGGGGCTGCGGCTGCGACGCCTGAGGCGCGGGCGGGGCCGGCGCGGGTGCGGGCGCGGGTGCGGGTGCGGGTGCAGGTGCGGGCTGGTTTGACTGTCCCATGTATCCCATCTGGGGATACTGCGCGTATTGATACATCGGCATGTACCCCATTGGGAGTTGGTGCGGGCTCATTGAAGGATAGTGCGGGGGCTGTGGCGTTTGCTGCTGCTGTTGTGGCGTGTGCTGAGCCTGAGGCACTTGTGGACCAACCGGAGCTTGTGACATTTGGGGTGTCTGGACTGGCTGGGGCTGGCTTGGCTGCTGCGAAGCCTGTTGAGGCTGAGCAGATTGGATAGCAGGAGGTGTAGATTCCTGAGCAGGAGCGTGCTGCGCGGGCGCGGCTTGCTGAGGCGGTGCTTGCTGCTGAGGCGGCGCAGACGGGACGCCCTGCTGTTGGGCAGTTTCCTGAGTCTGGGAGGCCTGTGGTACTTGAGGCGCCTGCGCGGGCTCTGGCTGCTGAGGTTGCTGGTTGTGTTGTTGCTGCTGAGCTAGCTGCCCTTGCTGATCTTGTTGTTCCTGCTGAGGCTGGGGCTGTTGTCCCTGGTCCTGAGCACCTGTGAACTGGTTCATTTGTGGCAGCTGCTGCGGTTTCTCGTTGAACTGGCCCAACGCGTATCCTGAGCTGATGCTCGGTAGCGTGACCTGGGGCTGCGTGGAGTCAGCCTCATGGTGTTCGGGCTTTGGCTCCTTTTCATGCAGCAGCATCGGCAGCGAGGAGTTCTGCGAGAAGCTTGGGCTCTGTTCTGCTGGTGGAGCCGGCTGCGACTGCTGTGCCGGCTGGGGCTGCTCGTGCTCTGGAGCTGGCTGAGGCTGCTGAGGCTGCTGAGGCTGTTGAACTGGCTGAGCGGCCTCAGGCGTCGGAGGTTTGTTGGCCTCGGCCGGTGGGGCAGTTGAGACCAGCGGGGCAGTTTCAGCAGAATTAGTTGAAGGCTCCGGCACAGGCTTTTGCTCGACTTGCTCGGGTTGAGAGGTCTGCGGCTCTGTTGGGGTGTGGTTCGCACTCGGCTGGCTCGCCGAACCCGTTTCGGGGACCTTATCGGTCGGATTCTCCTGGGGAGCACTCATGACCAACGGCAGTACCGGACACTATGGTATATTCGCCGCTCTTGGATGCGAGTTATGCGCGCGGTTCAAACCAATTTGGGAGTGCCCGTTTATTAAGTGTGGAGAGAGGCAGATGTCTGTGGGTTGTGTTGGTCTTAGAAGAAAGCTGCCCGAAGGGCAGGGCAGGGAGTCCGGGCAAGGCACACACACAGATTTGTAGGGTCGGACAGGTGATATCCAGATACGGAGTGGGTGCCAAAGTGTTTGACTACAGAGAAACTAAGCTATGTTATTTTGTAAAAGAATCAACCTGTGAATTTATTCATTAGCTGGGAGTCGTGGTCATTGACGTTTGTTTACAGTGAACTGAACTGACCAGGTACGAATTCCGTTTTCGAGGCCAAATCGGATTTATTCCTCGTATTCGGTTTGTAAATGCTGATTTTACAGCGATTTGAAGACCTCTATTAGCCACAATGATGCTCAATTTAGCCACGGATTGGTTCATCGCGATAACTCAGCGCTGGACAAGCGTTCTTAGCGTTTCTTGCGGACCCTCTGACCCTAGTATTTGGCATGAACGCGCCCGACCGTTTCGAGCTGTTTCTCCTGCCGGACGGCGTGCCGAAGGTGGCGGTCTCGGCCGACCAGCGCATGCCGAACGCTGCGTTCATCAAGTTCGAGCGAGAGGACCACACGCTGGGCAACATGCTGACGGCGCAGCTCCAGCAGGACCCCCGCGTGCTCTACGCCGCTTACAAGGTCGAGCACCCGCTGTTTGCGAACTTCGTGATGCGTGTCCAGACTGAGGACGGCTACAGTCCCCGCGAGGCGCTGCGGAATGCCTGCCAGTCGCTGATCGGGCAGCTGAAGACCATCAACCAGAAATTCAAGACCGAGTACGGCCTGAAGTCGATGCTCGGCGACAGCTGAACAGAGTGAGCAAATAAACCTTTGCGCGAACAGCGCCCGCTTGGGGCGGAGTTCAAGAGCGGGGTTCAAGATCCCCGTGGCCCGAGCCACCCGCAGCAAATTCTGCAAGAAGGAATCGCGCGAGGATTCGCCAAAGAAAAAGAGAAGAAAAAGGCGGGTAATTCCGCAGATACCTGTACACTATCCTTATTTATAATGTAACTAATGCTTTCATGGTTTCTTTGGGGTGGGACTATTTTGCGCACTCATTAGTGGTTGGGTTACATGCGTATGACCGGGCCCATCGAAGCGCAGATCCGCCGTAAACTGGCCACGCTGAAGCCGAGTGTTCTGGACATCGCGAACGACAGTGCCATGCACGCGCACCACGCGGGTATGCGCGGCTCGCAGAACACGATTGAGAGCCACTTCCGGCTGAACATCGTGAGCGAGCAGTTCGCCAACAAGTCGAAGCCAATGCGCCACCGCATGGTCTACCAGCTGCTCGCCGAAGAGATGAGCATGCCCAACGGCGTGCATGCTGTGCAGATGACGGCGCGGACGCCTGAGGAGGCGGCTAAACGTGCCGAGCAGAAATAGATTAGTTGTTAGCAATAGATCACTTGTATTTAGATTTTCCAAAGCGATTCTGCTTCTCTTAGCATGCGCGTTCCGCCATGACAAGCTGGACTATTCTGATTTTGGTCTTTTATTAGTTAAATAATTATGCAAGCCTAAATACATTTCTTCTCCCGAATTTAAGCCTTGGCGACGGCCTTGCGGACGTTGAACGAACGCTGCTTCTTGAGGGCAGCGACCTGGAAACGCTCGAAGTCCGTGAGCTGGCGGCGGCGCTCGCGGCGGGCAATGCCCTTAGCCCACGAGGACTGGGCCCAGGTGCCGTTCACGTTGGCAGCAGCCCACTTCTTGGCGACGGTGCCGTGAGTGGAGCCACGGGGCAGCTTGGAGATCACGATAGGGGTGAGAGTGGCGTGAGCCAAGGTGATGCCCTGACGAGCGACCTCGGGGCCATCGACAAGGGCCCGCTTGTGGTCAATGATCTCGACAATAGCAGCGAGCTTGCCGGCGTCCTGGCCCTTGTTGATAAGGACGACACGGCCAACCTCGACGAGTCTCCAGTTGATGCTCTTCACAACAGTCTCGGACGACATTTTTCAGTTTAGTTTCGGGATGGAGAACGGGATGGTGTTTTCGTCACTAGGGTATCCACTACAGCGAGCACCGGGGCGAGGGCGTGAGTGCACTAACGCTGAAGAACTACACTATACCGTCGAAACTAGTTTGAGTGGTCATGTGTTTGAAAGCCCTACTGACTAATACATTCGGTGTCGGCGAGCCGTGGCTGCTGTTGGAGGCCCGCAGCCATATTTCATCTCAATTTTTTTTGCCGGTTTTTGGTTGCTAAACTACTCAGTTAACATTAATTAGATGTTATTTTATCCAATCCGGGTTCCCCGGGTGGGCCTTTAATGACTTAGGTATATATAACCCCCCTCCAGCCAGCCAGCACCTCAGGTTTAAATTTCCCGATGATGCTTGTAATTTGCGATTGAAGCCGCTGGCTGGTGATACCAAATTTTGACTGAGGGTCCTTACTGATCTATGCTTAAATAAATAAATTAGAAATAGTGTGATGCGAGATTAGGCAGTTTCTTTGGCCGGAGCCGCGGAGCGTGCGGTAGGGGGACCAGTTGGGGCCATCGAGATTGCCGAAGGTATAGAAGGCGTTTTCCATTTAGACGGTTCGCGGACATGCTTCCAAGCAAACTCGGCGATCGGCAATGCGACCTTCTGGCTGGCGTCCATGGCCCACATAACGTCTAGATGTGAGTACCCCGGAAGATTCACGATGCTGGTTTTCGGCTTAGCATCCGGCTCGAAATTATGGATGCGGTTGATGAGCCGGTCCGGAAGCACGAGATTATCGCGCCCGCAGGCGTAAATTTCGAGCGGCGGGAACCGGTGGTCGAACCATTTAGAGTCCTCGCTGGCGAAGACGCATTTTCTGTGGGCGAAGCCGCCCTCTCCGAGCCACCAGAACATAAGCTTCGCGCTCACGTACACGGGAGCGAAGACGAAGTTGCGATCCCGGTAGTGCCGGTCCCAGAGCTTGTCGTCCCAACCGAGCATGTAGTTGAATACGATGTACGCCACAAATGTAAAGAGTTTCAGCGGCAGCATCGGCCGCATCGAGCCCATCATGCCGATAAATGCGTGGTACCCCATGAAAGTGTGGTACACCTGTTTGGGGACCCGCAGTAGCCTTAGGAACCACCGGTCAACCAGTGGCCCCGCGTAGACGGCCGGCGCAAGGGCACAGAAACTCGACATTGAGAGTCCCAGATCAGGAATGCCACCGTGCTCCTCAACGGCCAGTGCCCGAAAGGTCTGGGTCGTTCCCTGGGAGTGCGCGGTGACCGCAATCTGGTCGGTGTGGGCTACCCGTTTTACGTACTCAACCATGGCCGGTACGTCCTTCGTGGCGAGCTCGTGCATTTCCCAGTCCCACAGCTTGGCGCTGAAGTCGTTTTTGATGGTGAGGTGCTTAGGCCGGAAGCCGCCGCGGTTGTTCCCGAGCCAGACGTCGTAGCCGAGGCGGGCAAGGACGAGCGCAATGGCGTCGGGTCCTGCGGTGCAGTAGGCCGAGCTCGACTGCATCAAGCCGGGGATCAGCAAAATCGGGTACCGCGGCTTCTCGTCGAGCTCGCTTCCCGGGGCGACGATCCGCTGGCAGTCCAGCACGTACTCGTCCTGAGTGATCACTTCGTGGTGCTCGAGACCGTAGCCCTGCAGATTGAGGTAGTACTCGAGGTCGAACGTGAGCTTCCGCTCGGGCCGCGGCAGTATCTGGAAGGGTCCGGCCGGTTTCGCGGACGTGAGCGCGTGATGGAACAGGGCAATGAGAAAGAGCGTGGTGATGTAGACGAAGCCGCAGAAGGACGAGATAACAGCACACACGCTGTGTTTGACGTGGTCCATCGTAGAACGCTGACCGCAGACTGCTGCTGCGTGGTTCCGGGCCGGGGATCCAGGTATTTCGCGTTGTTGTCAGTGGCTAGGGTACCAGACTAAAATAGCCGGCCGTGTGCCAGCCCTCTATGGAACCTGGAACCTGCGAGAGAGTGGTGGCAGAATCAATCAATGGCTAAGACGTATCAAAAAAAAATTCTTAGCAAAAAATTCAGTGTATGGACTAAGAGTGGGCTTGTGGATCCGGGTGCCTGTGGGCCTGGGCCCGAGTCTAGCAATGAATAAGCTTTATCTAGAGCCAAATTTTGTATTACCAGTGATACTTTGTCGACACCATTGCATTGCGACAACGTCTTTCCCAAGTGCTGTATACACGGAGATCCTTTCCTGGTGAATCATGATTATCCATAATAGTTGGTGGCCGGAGCGGGTAGGGTAAACTTTTCAATGAGCTTCCGGGCGATCAGAGCATACGCTACGCAGTCCGCTGGCGTGCGTCTCCAGGACAGCGTGCTCTCTGTGCTTGCACCGCGAGCGCCGGATGTGGTCGAGATTTTCACCCAGCAGAAGCAGGGTGACCGCGAGGCCACCGTCGAGAAGCTCGAGAACGCGCTGCTGCGCGCCCAGCTGAACCGACACAACCGCAAGCTTGTGTTCAGCAAACGCTCCACAAACCGGTGGGCGCACGAGGACGCCCCGACATTTAACATGGAGCTCGGCTACTCCCACAAAGAGATCAGGCTCGATCCGCGCAGCCCCGTGGTGCCCCTGTCCACGCGCGATCTGCGCACGATTTCGTGGACGCCGCAGACCCCGGAGGAGGTCCGTGAGAGCACCGATCTTTTGATTGAGTTTCTAAAGACTTACCAGCGCATCCCCGGTGCGGCTGGCCAGTTGGTCGTGGACAACAAGGTCGTGGACCCCACTTTGTTTGTTGGGTTGCTGCGCCGGGCAGCGAACCACGGCATTTTCGAGGAGGTTTACCAAAAGCTGCAGACCAAGCTCGGCGACCAGCTCACTGCTGGCTTCTTTACAGAGGCTCTTCGTATCTACGCCCTCAGAGTGCCCTATTTGTCGTCGCGGTCCAAATCGGTGCTCCGCAAAATGCATGAAAAGGCTGCGCCGGCTTCTGGGCAGACCGATTCTGGTGCGCGCGATCTGCTCTACGCCTACGGCCTGGCCCAGTACGCCGAAAAATTCGGCGCCAAGAATGTTGGCCCGCAGCTCGAGGAGGCGCTCAAGCACCTCCAGCAGGACGTCGTGCCACAGTTGCAGTCCTCGCCGCGCCGGAGCCTGAAGCATCTCACGGTGAGCGATCTCGTGCTCGGGCACGAGGCTGTGAAGATTGCGAACCTGCCGGAATTCGCTCCTTTGGAGCAAACCATGGCCGAAATTCTCCAGCGCGTGCAAGGCGAGAAGCCAGTCGAGACCGCGTACGTTGTTGACATTTCGGATCGTCCTCAGGCCGAGGCCAGCGAAACTGGCGAGGCCGAAACTGGCGAGGCCGGTGAGGCAAATGAGGCCAGCGAGTAATTAGCCAGCAAGAATTGATCGGCGGCCAATTTGTACATAAGATTTGGAATCAAATAAGGAAAAAGAATTAGAGACAAATAATAAGATACACAATTAGTTTTTGGCACGGCTCCGGCCGCGCTATCAAATGGGCGTTCGGGGGGTGTGAGATGACGCAAAATCACATGAACCCCAGATATTTCACCTCCGATCTGCACCGAGACTAAGTAAACAAATGTCCACAAACATCACCTGGCACCCGGGTCTCACCCACGAGGAGCGCGCTCAGTACACGAAGCAGAAGGGCTTGACCATCTGGTTCACTGGTTTGAGCGCCAGCGGCAAGTCCACTGTGGCCACTGCCCTGGAGCAGGTCCTGCTCCAGAAGGGCGTCAACAGCTACCGTCTGGACGGTGACAACGTCCGGTTCGGGCTCAACAAGAACCTCGGGTTCAGTGAGCAGGACCGCGTTGAGAACATCCGCCGCATTGGCGAGGTCGCGAAGCTCTTCGCCGACTCGACGGCCGTGGCCATCACGTCGTTCATCTCGCCGTACAAGGCCGACCGCGACCAGGCGCGCGAGCTGCACAAGCAGTCCGGTCTCCCGTTCGTTGAGGTGTTTGTTGACGTGCCTGTGGAGGTTGCTGAGCAGCGCGATCCGAAGGGTCTGTACAAAAAGGCGCGCGCCGGCGAGATCAAGGAGTTCACGGGCATCAGCGCCCCTTACGAGCGTCCTGAGCACGCCGAGGTCACTCTCACTCACAACCAGACGGTCGAGGAGGGCGTTCAGGCTGTTGTTGACTATCTCACCGAGCAGAAATACATCTAATATATACACTCATAGAACATGCTCATTATTTCTCCCACTCATTATTTCTCCCAATGCATTTGAAATATGTGCTAATGCTTTAAGCCCGCTATCGCTTCAAGCTATCCAGTCGAGCCTCCAGGTCCTCGCCGATCTCCGGCTCTGCTTCCTTGATCCCGGAGGGGGCCGCACCCAATTGGTTGTTGAGGTCGATTCCAATCTCGTCGAACACTTTCGACACGATTTCGTCGCTCTCTTCCTCAGCCTCGTCCTCGCCCATGCCATCTTCAATGGCGTCGTCCATCATTTCTTGACGCTGGTCCATCATATCGGTCTCGCGCTCGAATTCCATGGCAATCTTAGACAGCTGCGGTAAGTTCATTTGGCGGTTCATTGATCCGAGCACTTTGGAAGCCCCTTGCATGCTTTGGGTCATTTGCTGGTTCCCACGAACTGTTTGGATCCGGAGCGAGATTGCCTGCAATTGAGTCTTCATGGAGTAAAATTTCTGGATATAGTTCCGTGTGCGCACAATGTCCTTGGCCATCACTTTGGCCGAGGACGTGTGGCCCTGCTGAGCGGCCTTGCGCACGTCGGCGATCAGTTTCTTCTCCTGGGTCTCCAGCCGGGTCCGCTCCCGGTCCAGCTCACGCTGGGTCCGTTCAAGCGCCCGCTGGTGCTTGCGCAGCCGCTCCTGCGGCGTCATGCGCTTGCCAAACACCCACTCGACGTACTGCATGCGAGCTCGCGTGAATGGCTTGTGGCGATAAGCTTTACTAAGCGGGAGAGGGGCTGCGATAAGTGCGACAGCACTTTTCAGGCTCGTATCAGACAATAAACGAGTTTTTGCTAGCTAAAGAGTTTATATGCAAATTATCTCTCTTTCACACATTCGTCAGCAGTTCCAAATGGGATCTGGGCGGGCTGCCACCAATATCGTGACTTTACCGTGACAGTGGTGGTTGCAAAATTTGGGTAGGGTGGTGGGGGAAGCGGGGTCGGCAGGACACAGCTCGTTAGGTAGGCGCAGCAATGTCCCAGAGAGCATGGGGCTCACACACGAATCACTTGGTGCTGATGCTGCATAATTTATATAGCTTTATTAGAAAATGACTTCAAAGATCATCCGCGATGGCACCCGTGCCACTGCCGGCCGGCAATCGACCTAGAGACATTGTTTGGCCATTAATTCAGGCTCGTTTTTGCTCCACACTCCCCCAACCCAGAGTTTCTAGATATCTGTTGTCGGGAGTCTGCCGAATGGGACTTTCCTCGTGATGCCCGTTGCCATCAAGGCGATTCTTTACTTTTTCATTCTGAGTGGGCTCTGCCCCCTCCCTTTGCGATAACGCGGGTGTCAAGCATCCTCGCTGCATGAGCCCGCTAGGAACGACAACGTCAATGCATTACCCTCTTCCACCCTAGATCCTGGAGCCCTTTGCTTGCAGATCTGAGCCTCCTCCCCCTCAAGCAGGTATGTGACCGCGCATGGAAGTGAGCTGCTGCTGCGTTCTTTCATATTGGTGTTAAATAAGACTTCCTTTTGAGAAATTCTTGCGATTCTGCTCAGATTCTGGACCCAGGACCCGTGCTGTGGATACAAGACTTACCCCGCAATTCTGACCCTTCTCAATGCCTGCAGGTGATTAGCGTCTACAAGACTAGAATTTTCGAGGTCTCCTTACCTATATTTCACTCTATTTATTCTCCGGTGTCCCAGTGTAACCTATTGAACCCCCCTTCCCAGCACACATAAACACTAGCCCAGACCCTGCTCGCGTACGGCTTGCAACCTAGTCCGCCGTGTCCACCCATCTAAACCTGTCCCCTCCGAACCTACCGACAACCACCGACCGCACACCACACAGGCAGAGACGTCCGTGTTGATACTCTAACCGGCTCCAGTTGTCACCCTTTGTACAGTTTGTACAGGTACAGGTTCCCACTTAATTTAGGATTCGGTGTCCAATCCATAAGAACGCTCTCTCACAGACTACGCCGCATTCTTCTCTAGAGCTAGATGAGCGAGATCCGCCAGCAAGTACAACGCGGCGACAACGATGAGCCATTCGAGCTGCGGTACCAGCAGCAGCAAATGATCGGTAATGGGTCATTCGGCACGGTTTTCCAGGCGAAGCTGTTGCCCGGCGGCGAGCAAGTTGCTATCAAGCGCGTGCTGCAGGACCAGCGTTTCAAGAACCGAGAGCTCGAGATTATGCGACACGTCCGGCACGTCAATATCGTGAATCTCTACGCTTACTTTTTCTCCAAAGAAAACGACGACGTCTACCTCAGTCTGGTCCAGGAGTACATGCCCGGAACCGTCGAGTCAGAGGTTGTATGGTTCGCCCGCATGCGGCAGGTCATGCCTCCTCTGCTCGTGAAAGTGTTCACTTACCAGCTGTTTCGGTCGCTTGCCTACATCCACTCCCTGGGCATCTGCCACCGCGACATCAAACCCAGCAATCTGCTGCTAGACTGGCGTACCGGCGTGCTCAAGCTGTGCGACTTCGGAAGCGCGAAGGCACTCAACCCAGCCGAGCGAAACGTCTCATATATCTGCTCCCGGTACTACCGGGCGCCAGAACTCATCTTCGGTGCAACAAACTACACGACGAAAATCGACGTCTGGAGCGGCGTCTGCGTCATGGCCGAGCTCATGCTCGGCAAGCCACTGTTCCCGGGCGGCAACGGCATTGACCAACTCGTGGAAATCATCAAGGTCTTAGGCACGCCAACGCGGGAGCAGATCCGGGCCATGAACCCGCAACATAGCCTAGAGCACCGGTTCCCGCAGATCCGACCCAACCCATTAAACCGCGTGTTCCGTAGGGGCACCCCGGATGCACTAGACCTCCTTAAAGCCATTCTCGAGTACTCGCCAGAGACGCGTCCCACGAGTCTCGAGACGCTTGCGTTCCCGTACTTCGACGAGCTACGACAACCCGGTGTGCGCATCCCCAACTGGCGCAACCCCATGGAGCCGGATCTTCCGTTGCCGCCACTGTTCAACTTTGACGAGTCTGAGTTTCAAGGAAGAGCTGATCTCAAGGACAAAATTTTGCCCAAGGCCTTCGAGCAAGGTGAAGCTTTTTGATGAAGAAATGGAATGAATGTGGTGCTACAGAGCGCTTCACGGTGTTGGTTGGTTTAGTTTGGTTTTGATTCTTTTATTTTGTTTGTTCGAGGCACGAGTATATCTCGAAGGACTGGAATCCTCACGCCTCAGAGAATCTGTTAGGAATAGCATAGTACATACGCATGGGCACATCCTACATACTTTGTACCTAGTACTGAGATGGTTCTTATTTTAGTCTATATATCAAAAACCATGGTTTTCCCCAACGAAGGCGCAACAACATTTTCGAAGCCTCCGTTTCTGGCCAGTTCAAGCAGTTTCTTGGGCGGTTCGCTGAACGGCTCTTCGCTCATCACGAACGTGCCCCAGTGAACACCAACCATGTTCTTTGCACCAAGGTCACGCATCGTCTCTAAGCTCTCATGGGGCGCCATGTGCTGGGCGCGCAGGTGCCAGCGAGGAATGTACGCTCCACACGGGACCATAGCAACCGAGCACCGGTCACCATAAACCTTGGCAATGGCTTTAAACATGTCAGGAGTATAGCCCGTATCGCCTCCGTGGAAAAACACGGGCTTTCCGTGTCTCAGAATTAGGAAGGAGCACCACAAGGTCGTGTTCGAGTCGTACAGCGCGCGACCGGACCAGTGCATAGCCGGCGTGCACGCGACCTCGTAGCCCTCTTTCGGATCCACTTGCGGCAAAGGAATCCGGTCCCACCACGTCATTTCCACGAACTTGGCTTCAGAAGGCAGGTGTTTGCCAACGCCTTGGGGGACAATCCACATGGTGCCCTTGCGGGTCAACTCGGCAGCGGCTGCCAAATCCAGGTGGTCCTGGTGATCATGGGAAACCAAAATCACATTGGGCTGTGGAATTTCTAGCGCAGAAACTGGTGCCGGAACCAGTCTTTGCGGGCCCACGTTTTT
The DNA here is from genome assembly GCA_030490775.1 of Starmerella etchellsii. Classification (NCBI taxonomy): domain Eukaryota; kingdom Fungi; phylum Ascomycota; class Dipodascomycetes; order Dipodascales; family Trichomonascaceae; genus Starmerella; species Starmerella etchellsii. The sequence goes on from JAMSGL010000030.1 coordinate 37,738, forward strand.
ACTAACGACGTAGTCGGCAAACATTGGATCAGTGAGAATGTTGACATTCCCCGGAAGCTGGGCCAGCGCGCAGCTCTGGCCAAACCAGGTAAGAGCCATTTTAGATGAGCTCGCGTACTTCTGAACGAACTCGGGCGCCCAATTGGGCACCCAGCTGGCGTGGATCTGGGCCTGGAAATCCGGCTCGTATATTGGCAGGGCACGGCGCAGGACTTCGCGGTCCACGGGGACATCCCCTGCCGGGTGCAAAGCGAAAAGCTCAGAAATGCGGCGGAAGCCGAACTCGAAGAGTGTTTGGTGGCGGTACTCTTCAAATGGGTTCACGTACCGGCCCAAAATGCGGATCGGAGCGAACCGGCGCTCCAGGTCCGGCTCCTCGCGCTTCCGGCGAGCAATCTCGAGACCAGCTCGATACTGTACGGCTGCAGTGTAGGTGCCATAGCCCACGGCTACTACACCCAGCGTCTTGCCGGCGCGACGAATTATTGGCCGCATAAAAATAAACAAGGCCCTTGCCCACCCTCCACTGTACCAGTTAAGTATCACTCATAGTTGCAACGCCAAGGTCGCCCCACCCCGCGCAGCGGTGGTTATTCTGGTTGATCAAAATTTTTGCCAATTTTTTGTTGTGAGCGACATAGAATCCTTTAATTTAAGACAAGACATGTTGGGCTAAAGTTGAATTCTGCGTCTTTAGATGTCCGTTTGTTCTTACTTACGGCGGTGACGGCCCTTATGTTCGGTCACACGTGGAACCTGTGAACTTGGCTACAAGCCCCTAAACGTCACTGAAAAAATTGATTCTAAAAATTTAATGTCATCACAGGAGTCAGATGAATCTGAATAGTGTACTCAAATCATTACCCCCACGTGTGGTAGTTCTGGTCAAGGGTGAAGTTAATTTCTTGGGTGGATAAGGTGATCCCTCCACGTGTGGTGGGTTCCCGCTGGGCCTCAAGCGCGGGGCCGACCGAGTTTCGAGCACATGGCTATGATAAGGGTCAGGTTTAATGCGAAGTGTAGGGTAGTAACGCACGTATACGTCTGTCTGACGCGGTAACGTCGTACCCTGGACAGCTTCATATAAAGTAGCTATTTGCCGCCGATTATAATCTCCAGGACAATCAGCAGATTACAAGTTAACTCTAGCTTACATGGGTTTTTTCAACAAAGCCTTGACGTTTGCTGAGCGCGGCAGTGCGGAGGAGGCCGTTCATCAGCTTGAGCATAACGACGACCCTACCGGCCGGGAAATCCAGAAGGCCGAGCAGGAGATCCCGGCTCACCACGACCGTGTGATTGATAGATCTTGGGGTGCTCGTATGGGCATTTTCTGCTCTGGTGCCGCGTTGATGACCGGCGGTTACTTCAACTCATTGATGTCACCCGTAAACTTGGTGTTCAATGCTAAGTACCCCGAAACTTATACGTCTACCATGTCTACGCGTGTCTCAAATGCTCTTTTGATCGGTGAAATCATTGGCATGTTATTCGTCGGTCTCACCTGCGACTTCATGGGTCGCAAGTGGGCAATGATTACCACAACTATGTGCATTATTATCGGTGGGATTCTCGCGACGGCAGCCCATGGTACGACAACAGCGGGTATGTTCTGGATGATTGTCGTCATGCGAGGTGTTATTGGCTTCGGCACTGGTGGTGAGTACCCAGCGTCAAGTACGACTGCAGCCGAATCTGCAAATGAAAGTGTCAAGCACCGAGGAAGAATCTTTATTCTCGTCACCAACTTGCCGCTTTCGCTCGGAACTCCATTCTGCTACACCGTCTTTTTGATTGTCTGGTGCGCTGCCGGTGGTGCGGACCACTACAGCACCATCTGGCGAGTGTGTTTCGGCATTGGTTGCATCTGGCCCGTGTTTATTTTCATCTTCCGTTGGAAGACCCAGAAATCAGTCATTTTCTCAAAGTCACGATTCATGAACTGGAGTCTGCCCTGGCACCGAGTTGTGATGTTCTACTGGAAGCGATTGGTTGGCACCTGTTTGGCCTGGGCTATCTACGACTTCATCACTTTCCCCAACGGTATCTTCTCGGGCCTCATTATTGAGGATGTTGTTGGTAATGGTGATATTAAGAAGACTGCTGAGTGGCAGCTTTTGCTTGGCTGGATTGCCATCCCGGGTGTCATTATCGGTGCATTTTTGTGCGACATCATTGGTCGTAAATGGACTCTCATTGCTGGCTTTGCCGGGTATCTTATTTTTGGTCTTGTTATTGGCTGTGCCTTCGATCAGATCAGTAACATCACTGCATTGTTTGTCGTGTTCTACGGTCTTTTCAACAGCTGCGGTAATATGGGCCCAGGTGATATGATGGGTATCCTCTCCACCGAGTTGTACGCGACACCGGTTCGTGGCACTCTCTATGGATTCTCGGCCGCGTGCGGCAAGGCTGGTGCCGCGATTGGCACCCAGGTGTTTAGACAGATCCAGAACAACTTGGGTAAGAGATGGACCTTCATTATCTCCGCCATTGTCGGCTGCTCCGGCATCTTGGTGACACTTCTTTTCATTCCCAACCTCAAGGAAGAAGATCTGGGATTCGAGGACCAAGTGTTTATCGCATACTTGCGCAAGCACGGCTACCAAGGCCAGATTGGTGACGATAAGCCGGACGCCTCGGACAGCGACAATGGTTCTGTAGACGACAAGAAGGACCATATGGTCTCTGTCCGGCCATTGGATCACGAGCGCTCGAGATCCGACAGCGAGGACGGCGGCGGAATCAGCTACGTTCGTTAGTTCCCCACAATAATCTCTTTCCATCAGCGAGAGCTGAGGTAAAGCACAGAAATTTAACAACATAGCATCTTCGTTCTTTTTTCTATTTACAATCACCGATTAACTTAGTTAAGTACCTCCGCAATGACTTCATTCAGAGTCTTTGCCGCATAGTCGACCTCCTTTTCTGTATTGTACAAGGGACTCGGGGCCAATCGGAGCACATTGGGCTTGCGTTCGTCGCCAATGATTCCCTTCTTTGTGAGTCGCTCCACAACTTTCGGCATGAACTCTGGGTCAGTAGACGTGAATTTGATGGAGATCTGCGACCCGTGATCCAGGCCGCGGTCCAAAGCCAGCATCCCCTGCTTGCCGTTGTTTACGTCGGTCATGATATGGAACACCTGCTTGTAGTACGGCGACGCCATCAATTGAGATGCAAGCGATCCAGTCAAGACCTGTCTTCTTTCGGCCAAGCCCTGCACACCACCGGCGGCAGCAAACACATTCAAACTGGCAAGCATGCACGCCGGTCCGAAGAGACAAACGTTGGACTGGGCGAACCCGCGAGCACCTTGAGCGGGCTTGAATGCGAATTCCATATCGAATCTCGTGGCGACATCGACGCCCCACCAGCCGGCGGCCCGCGGCTCGTCCTGCATGGCCGCCGCCGTCTTCTCGTGCACGAACAAGCCACCCATGTTCCCGGGACCGCAATTGAGGTACTTGTACGAGCAGAACACGGCGAAGTCGCACCCCCAGTCATGCAGCCGCAGGGGCACGTTCCCCGATGCGTGTGCCAGATCCCAGCCCGACACGGCACCAACCTCATGAGTTTTCGCAGTGATTCGCGGGATGTCGAAGTATTGTCCCGTGTAGAACTGGATACCTGGAAGCAGTACGAGCGCAAGGCTGTCTTTGTGTTGCTCAATGGCTTGCAAAATCTGCTCAGTCGTGATCAGATCCGAGTGCTCCGGCGGGTCCAGCAGCACCAGGGCATCCTCAATGGCATACCCTTGCAGTTTGACCTGGTTCTGGAATGCGTAGATGTCGGACGGGAATGCTTTGCGCTCGCATAGCAGTTTGTACCGGCCTGCCGTCGGCCGGTAAAAGGCTTGGAGTAGAGCATTGAGGTTCGCCGTGAGGGTGCCAGTGAACGAGATCTCGCTCTTCTTTGCACCAAAAACCAAATCAGCAAGCTTCGCGGCAACAGCCTCGTCATTCGTGACCCACGGGTCCCGGCCATCCTGGCGCGAATGATGCCCTTCTACGCCCTGGCCAGCCCAGGCAGCCAGCTCCGCGTCGACGTTGTCTTTAGCCTCCAGTGGCATCAGCCCAAGGGAGTTGCCGCACAGGTACGTGACGGGCTCGGCGCTGTCGCCAAGCCCCATCGACCGGAAGGTCGGAATCGCGAATTGTTCCCGAGTCATGAATACCCTAGACAAAGCCCCCACGGACGATGTGTATATATATATATATATATATATATATGGATGCAGAGCTAATGGTAGAGAACCAGAACACCAATCATTTGCGGTGAACATAATTTCTGTGGTATGTGACCAGGTTTTGCATAGCTGGCCCAGTATGGTCTGTCTTAACACCTAGTGACCCGGTTTGAAACTGCTGGCAGCCCCACAAACAGAAGGATTCTCGCTCATTATCGAAAAAAATTGAACAGCGCTATTCACTGAATGGGTGCTGATGGAACCCGTGTCTCATTTGGTAACAAATCATTGCCTTGATTGTCCGGTGTGGCATTGGCCCTACACAAGGAGAAAACACTTATTTACTACAGCTTGGAAACTCAAAATTGCAATCACTATTTCTACCAAGATCCACCAGCCGATTTGCCGCGCTGCTATCGCGGGGTGGTGGCGGCCTCATAACCCACGGTGGTGGGCGTAGGGCACCACCAGCATGTTTCTTACACGCAGTGAATACGACCGCGGCGTGTCGACTTTCTCGCCCGAAGGCCGGCTCTTTCAGGTAGAGTACTCGCTGGAGGCCATCAAGCTGGGCTCGACGGCCGTCGGTATCAAGACGAAGGATGGCGTGCTGCTCGGCGTGGAGAAGCGGGTGACCTCCAAGCTGCTCGAGAGCAGCAGCATCGAGAAGATCGAGGAGATTGAGTCGCACATTGGCTGCGCCAATTCGGGCTTGACCGCCGACGCACGCTTGATGATTGACCACGCCCGCGTCGAGGCGACGTCGCACGCCTTCAGCTACGACGAGCCGATTAGCGTCGAGACCGTTACCCAAAGCGTTTGTGACCTCGCGTTGCGGTTCGGCGAGAGCGGCGAGGGCCAGGAGCGCGTTATGTCGCGCCCCTTTGGCGTTGCCCTCCTCATCGCTGGCTGGGACGACCGGCTCGGACCCCAGCTCTACCACACGGAGCCGACGGGCACATTCTACCGCTACGAGGCCAAGGCCATCGGCTCGGGCAGCGAGGGTGCCCAAACAGAGCTCCAGCAGAAGTATCATTCGAGCATGACGCTCGACGAGGCCGAGGCCCTGCTGTTGCGCGTGCTCAAGCAGGTCATGGAGGAGAAGCTCGAGGCGAAGAACATCCAGCTGGCCCGCGTCACCAAGGACGGCTACCGCCGCTACACAGACGAAGAGCTTGAAGCCGCTGTGGCACGCATGCCGGAGGAAGAGCCCGCTGCTGCATAGATAGAAGGTTGTATGTATACTGAGGTGTTTTTTAGTAGAGATTAATTTCGTTATTCGTAGCGCAGTAATAAATAAGTATGTTCAGTCGACCAGGTGCTCGTATTCCTGGTGCTCCTTGACCTTCTGGTGGAAGAACTTCTCGAGCTTGGTCGCGTTTTTGTAGTAGGTTGTGGTGTCGCTGTTGTACTTCCGGCAGTTGTCGAAAATCAGGTGGGCGTCGTACAAAAAGGACTCGAAAGAGTCGTACTGGTCCTTCTCCAGCTTCTGCTCCATCGTTCCGAGGTCCATGGGCTCGGCAATGAGGTCGTAGTAGTCGGGAACATCCTCTTTGCTGACCGGCGCCATGAACGGCCACGCCGAAGGGTGACCCTGTAACTCCCCGAGGATCTGCTGCATGACGCCAAACTCGCCCCGACGCTTCGGTTTGCGTGCTAAAGCATCGAGCACAGCCGTCCAGCCCGTTTCTTTGATGCCAGGAATCTCAAGAGGATCCATCCCTTTAAAGTCTTTGAGCGTGCCGTCCTTCTCTTTGTCCTTAAAGATTTGCAGTCCGGGCCGGCGCACCTGCTTTGCAACCGCGAATTGCCGCTGCCGTTTGTGCACCTGCTCGTTGATCGCCGCATTGTGGAGCAACATGATCTTCGGGCCGTCAAGGTACCGGATCTTCGGCACCATTGTGCACTGCATTAGGGTGCCACCTTCGTAGTCTTTGATGTAGCCCATCCACTGCTCTTTTGGTAGGGAAATGGTCTTGGTGAAGCCTTGCTTTTTGAAGTATCCAATCGCGTAATTGTCTGCGTATGTCAAAAAGTGCATGATCTGGCTCGTGTTCTTCACGTAGTCCTTGAAATGGTTCATCATGTGGGCACCGTAGCCTCGCACCTGCTCTGATGAAGAAATGGCACAAAAGACAATTTCCGCGAACTTGTGCGACTCGAAGGGGCGGTAGGCAATGCCGCCGACGACGGTCATCGGTTTCTTGATCACAGCAATAGACACATGGTTCTTATCATAAACAAGCCGAGAAATGTACTCGCGTGGCATTTTGGGCAGCTGCTTTTGGAAAATGTTCTTGAGACCCGTCAGGATCAGGAAACTCTCTTTCGAGCCGTTATTGTGCACAACGCGGAACTCTATTCGCCCCTCGCGCTCTTCCACCGCACCAGCCCGCTCCTTGTACGTGTATGTGTCGCCCATGAATTCAAAACTCGTTTCCAGTCGCGTCGGATCCTCTTCTGCCGCGTGCTCCTCGTTCTCGTCGGCCTCTTCTCCATCCTCGGTTTTGACGCGGCTCTCGCCGGCAAGATCCTTCTCTACATTCTCCTCCGCAGCCTCTTCAAGCTTCTCATCAAACGCGTTCTCGAGTTTTACTGCATCCTCCTGCTCGGACTGCTCGTCGTCATCAACGACCTTCTTTCTCTGCATCGTGTGGCCGGCAACCCAAAACCCAGCCGTCAATAATTCCACCACCCTCTCCACACACCACGCATAAGCCAAACACAAACCACACCCAAATATGATGGTAATATAATGATGATGATGAAGTACATATATAGATATGTATCCGGATATCTATCTATCCTTCTATAAATAAGTATTTGGCTAAGATTACTCGAGCCCTTCAGAATCCATTTCGAGGTCCTCGTCCAAATCCAGCTGCTCGGTTTTTCTCTGCAGATCTCCTAAACCACTGAGTTCTGTGATGTATTTCTCGTCAGTTAGCGCTGCCTTCACGAATTCCCAGCCGTGCTGCTTCCAGGCATCCAGAACAGCTGTTCCGCATGCTGAACAGTTCGGGAAGGCTGGGCCCCATACTTTCGCGATTTCCTGGGTACTCAGAAACCCCCGCAGCTGATGCGGGACCGGCCCAAGAACAGTTTGTTCAAGATAAGGTGCCCCGCCGCGTTCGCTGCATTGGCACAAAGTGGCCATGAGCTCGACCGCATGGCCTCCAGCGATCATGGCACAGCCAGGTCGGGTCACAGTGCACATTTGGTCAAGCGTCTGACGAGACATACTGTCCCCGGGGGCCACGACGTCGTTACAGAAGTAGCATCCTAAGTTGTGACCAACTCCATGGCGCATCACAACATATGAATCAAGACCAAGCGCGACGTTCACCACAGTCTTCTTCAAAGCCTGGGTGATCACCGTGGGAAGCCACCGTGACTCTCTGCTATCCATGAGAAGAAACACGAAATCAGCATCGCTGATAAGCTCCACCAACTGGTCGTACTCAGACTTCTGTCGCTGCTCGGCGGCTATGGGGTGGCCCAACATAGGAATTTCTAACGATACACCATGGGCGTTGACACCAGGGAAAATCTGCTTGAGGGATTTTGCTGCTGTCTCGGCTTTTGGGGCGTGCTCGACGCAGTCTTCGTGTACATATAAAGGTTGCCGAACTGGATTGGAGTAGGATACCTTGCCATTGTCAACAAATGTGATACTCCGCACACCCCATGCCATCAAACCACGAGCGATATACGACCCCAGGGTTCCTGCCCCGAGAAGTAAACATTTGGACGAGGAGATTGCATCCAAATCAATCTGTGGCGCCGCCCGCCATTTCATGAGTTTCAAGTTGAGATCAACTGCCTGGTTTGCCAATTCATGGGGGTCCATCAAACTGGAAACGTCACTCATTTTCGGCGTTAGTCGGTTCTGAGCATTGCGTTCCCAGCCTTGCGCACCATCGCCTTGCCATTGAGCGGAAGTAAGCGATCCTAGGCTAAGCGATATCCAGAAACTACCACTTGGTCTATGTATGAGCACCTTGGCGTTTTCAAAACCGTGGTGAATGAGCAGAGCAGCGACATTCCGCAAGTGCCAAGGAAGCAGATCCTTCTGGCTCCCAAAATCAGCCACGGAAAGACAAACTTGGCCCTTTATATGAGAAAGGTTCTTAAGAGGAACCAGTTTTCCATCATCCACAATGCACACAGGTGAGACCTTATCGCCACTCAGTCTCTGCAACAGCATGGGGTCGACGGGCTCATCCAGTACTGATGCCTGGGAAGTCCACGCCAGTGCAGGGAACATTAACCAGTAATAAAACTTGTACTTTTTGAGATCCGAGAAGGATAAGAAGAGGAAATATGCGAGTAAATTCGGGTTTTCCAATACAGACCCATCTTTGATTTGGCAACCTAGCCGGCCGGCCTCCGATTTGAGGAGAGCTATCTTGTCCAGATCCTTGAACTCTTCAATTGTGTTTAAATTGAGCAATTCACCAGGTATCGCATTCTCTGTTGGCTCGGAAAAGCTACCACTGCTCAGGTGAAACGCTGGTGGACGGTCGGCGACCGCTGGAGCGTTCACAAACCCAGATATGGACGCACGCGCATCCGATAGTTTCGCTTTTTCGAGCTTATACTTTGAGAGCTCAGCAAAGAAGGGGATGTCAACAAATGAATGGACTGGGGCGAACTGCATCTAGGTGCTGCTGAACGTGGGGAGATGATGATGGGTGTTACCTAATTGGGATATCTACGAAGGATGACTACAAAGGCGGCTGCAAGATTTCAAAGTGTTGCTGATCTCTTTGCAATTCAATCGAAAAATAAAACACGTGCAGCAATATGTTGAATGTAACTATTTTCTTTTATCTCAACAAGTATTTTTTTTTTTATGAATTCCAATTTAATATGTAAGCTGTGGGGCGATTGAGATCACATTACATAAAGTGAGTCATCTGCAATTGACTTCAAATTGCACGTTTTGTAGACAGCGAATAGTGGTGGCGAACTATGACGACTTCACGCCTAAAATAAATTCCGATAACAGCTTGGTGGTGCCCTTGTTACACTACCCTAGCCCGAATACATTTGGGGAATCGCTGATCAGCTCCAGCATGCTAGTTTGAAATATTTTACCGCCTATCCAAGATCTTAGAACTTTCAGATTTGACTCATTCAGTAGTTACTCTGTGAGGTGTTGGGTAAGAACGCCTATCGTCTATACTGTGTTCATATGGACGGAACGTCTGCCGTAGAGCGCCCCGAACTACCGCCTGGATTCGAATGGATCCGACAGATCATAGATAAGGCGAAAATTGGACCACTAAAAGTTTCAGATCTCTATTTAACTCCTCGAGAGAAGCGGATCTGGCAGACTTATCAGATCTTTCGTACCAATGTTCCTTTGTATGGAACTCGGTATGCAGAATTACGTTGCTTGATTCGCTTGTTTCTCAGAGAAATTATCAGTGACGTTCTCTTATGGACGGCTGTTGCCGCATTTTCATTTGCCTACATTTTTGGATTGAGGTTGTTGCTACTGCGATATGACCCTGGGATTGCATATCTTGCTGCTAGCACACTAGTGATGGCCCTTGGCGTATTTTTGAAACAAATGGCAACACTATATGAAGCATACGTGAACTCACGATGGCGGGAACAGGCTGCGGCCATCCTCAAGCTAGCGGTGTTCGAAAAGGCTACCAAACTTTCGAATAATCCTGAACAGTCTTACGATCAATTCGCTGTGCCAGAGCTTCTTCTGCAGGATGTGGATCGTTTAATTACCGCAGTCGCTCCTATGCCATTGTGTGTCGGCATTTCCCTTTTAGTGTTTTCCTCTTGGGGTGTTTACTACGATTTCGCTGGTGCTGCATCCGTTTTGCTCGGTTTCGTTGTCATGTTATTTATAGGCCTATTGGTGCTTTCAGTAGTTGTTGGGCTTAAAGACCGTCAGGCAGTAAAAGCGGCTGATTTCCGAATGGGTCTGTTGCGGGAGCTGCTGAAGAATATCAACATTGTGAAATACTATGGTTGGGAGCAGGCTTTAGCGAATTTGATAGAGCGCTACCGCTTTTTGGAACGTAGGATCAGGACATTCACCAAGCTCATGCGTATCTGTATCAATGCAATCTATCGTAACATTGAGTACCTGGGTACCGCAGTCACTTTTTGTTTAGGCCTCGGATTCGGTAAGAGATTCACTGTTGATCAGGCTTTACCACTATCCGAGGTTCTGAATGTGGTAAATATACCTCTTTATTCAGTCTCAGCACTACTGGCAACTTTTGACAAGTTATTGGTGTCTCTGCAACGACTCAATACTTTTTTCATTGCTTCCGAGTCGGAGCCAGTGTGGAGTTTGTTGCCCACAGACTCAGAATATGCTCTGGTAGTCAGTCATGGATATTTACCGAGATCTAGGTCTGATCCTGATCCAGTACTCAAGGATCTCAATTTGCAGATTCGAAAGGGCACAATGGTTGCTATTGCGGGACGTGTAGGAAGTGGAAAATCCACAGTCATGAATGCACTGAAAGGTGTGCTTGATTTGAAGGGTCAGACTGTTGCTAAGGATCCTACACTCCGGCTTATAAGCGTAATGAAGTCCTGGAGTTACAGAGGCACGGTGAGAGAGAACATCATTTTTGGCAGTCAATGGGACTCTCTTCACTATGACAAGGTTGTTAAATTGTGCTGTTTGGACAAAGATTTTGAACAGTTCTCGGATGGCGACTTGAGTGAGATAGGCGATGGGGCATACACTATTAGTGGTGGCCAGCGAGCTCGAATTTCTCTCGCGCGATGTCTCTATGCGAATCCTGATATTTATTTAGTGGATAATACGCTCTCGTCAGTTGACGGTCGTGTCGCCCAGGACATCTTTGAGGGACTAAGGCAAGTCGTAGAACAATCAGAAGGGCGCAAAACAGTAGTTTTCACCACTAATAATTTGAGACTTTTGCGGAAAGCCGATCAGATTCTATTTCTAAAGGGAGATGGCTCTTATTTGGAAGGAAATCTGGACGCCTTGCTTAAAGACAAAGACTTTGACGAGAAATTCCGATCGGGCACAGGCGCCCCAGATTTGGAAGATAGTGACGGAAGCGAGAGCAGTGGTAGTGAGGATGGTTTTGAATATGACATTGATTATTCTATACCAATGGATGAAGGCTATCCGTTGGTAGATTGCTTAGAGACACCTTTGCTCGACTCTGATCGTTTGACCAGCCGAAAGTCTGTCCGTGCCAGCATTGAAGATGAAAGAAACGAAAGTGGGCAGCTTTTCTCACTTATAGATGAAGAAGCTGATGTTAAGGAGTTGTCCATGTGCGAAAGCCTTCATCTAATTTTGCGCTGGATGGCCCAAATGTCCATGTGGTGGCTGCTGCTTGCACTGTCTTCGATTTCCTTGTACTCGGCTTCCGTAATTGGACCCTATATGGTGCTTATTAGAATGTTCGAGTCAGGAAATATTGACGTCCAACGAGACTGGGCAGTGATGTATTTGATGATTGTTGTTGTGCAAATCCTGTTTGACATTCTGAAGCGATTTGTTTGGATGTTTGTGAGCAGCAAAATATCGGCACTGATACACCGTCAAACCATTTTGAGTATATTCCGTGCACCGATGTCGTACTACGAGTCTGTACCCTTAGGAAAATTACTGAATCGATTAGGAAATGACATCAATTCCGTCGATTCACGCTTTGAGTTTCCAGTACTGTTCTTGATTCAATGCCTCAGCGAATCTATTATTCAAGTCGTTGTGTTGATGTATTTGGATCTGAAGGTCGGGCTTATTTTGATCGCTGGTCTCTTGTTAATTATCCTTGGGACACGATTGTCTACTACCACAGTTTTAACACGAATTTATGGTCTCAATGATTCAGTAGCAGCGAAGGTGGCCGCAAAGCTAATGGAAAAAGTAAACGCGTTACCCCTTATCGTAGACTATGGTATGGTGGACCCAGCTTTGCAGCGCATCTCTGAGCAGTTAGATGATCAAATCATGAGTAATGTTTCACACACTGGTGTGATGACATACCTGGAGGCCCGCGGGATCATGGCAGCATTCCTAGTAGCTCTTGCTGGTCAATTAGAAGTAAGCTTCAATCCGAGCATGAGTCCGGTTGTTGCCGGTGTTTGCACTTTGTTGATATGGCGACTGTTGAAATTGTTCAATTCCGTGATCCGAAATCAGGACCAAATTGTATTTTTGGCCCGCAGTGTAGACAGACTGGATGATTTGATCTGCCGAATCCCTCAAGAACCATACCAGCAGCCTAAATGGCGTTCAGAGCCAAAATGGCATCCTAAAAGAGGATCCATTGAGTTCAAGAATGTTACGTTCCGCTATAGGCCCACTCTACCATTTGTCTTGACTAATTTCGATTTGAGTGTGGCAGGAGGCGAAAAGTTGGGAATTTGTGGCCGCACTGGATCGGGGAAGACGACATTGGTCAATGCAATATTCAGGTTCGCTGACCCAATTCGCGGTGAAGTGTGCATTGATGGCAGGAACATTGCATCAATTCCACTACCTGATCTGCGGGCATCCTTATCAATTATACCTCAACAAAACATCCTCTTTCGGGGAACAATTCGGTCCAACATCGATCCATTAAGCGTTACCTCCGATGAAGATTTGTGGGACGCACTCAGACGCAGTGGATTCCTGGATGCAACGTCACACTATGTGAATCTTGATTCTCAAGTAGAAAGTTACGGGGACAACTTTTCTCGAGGCGAGCAGCAGATGATTGGTCTCGCAAGAGCAATTGTTCGCAAGACCAAGATCCTATTACTTGACGAGGCCACGGCTGCTGTGGATCTCGAAACGGATAAGCAGATACAGCAGACAATCAAGAACGAGTTTGCCGACTGCACAGTAGTTTCTATTGCACACAGAATCCAGACCATTATCCACTATGACCGAGTCATGGCTGTGGATTACGGCAAAGTCTGTGAGATTGGCGAACCTTACGAGCTTTATAAACGCCGAGGACTGTTTTGGCAAATGTGCGAAGATGGCGGAATCGAAGAGGATGATTTTGAAAATAGCGAATTCTGATAATATAAAATTTGCATGGATAGTACCTTACTTGTTTACATCTTATCACTATTGGCTGGGTTTACTTATTGGACTTGTTAGTTACACAATTCGATTAACCACTTCAGCAAAAGCACCACCTTAATTAATAGTTATAGCACCTGTATATAATCAGAGAATGCTCTAATAACAATCGATTTATGATGAATCCTGCCGTCCATAATATTTCATTATAGGCTGATTCTTATAGCAGACGATCACATGCATGATCACGTTCTGCCAATTGCATGCCATACAATTAGTAACATGCTCCGTGTGTCGTTCATAAGCCTTCGTGGAAGCGCTGAAAAAGAAATGTTTATAGCTCAATAAAATATAGAGTTTTCTCTAGCCCAGAACTGCTTTGAATTTCCTTATCTGATATCCCACATTGTTCGCTACCCATCGGTTACCCCACGCGAACCCACACCGCACCGCAGCTATCACCGCCCTGTCACCGCTGCCCATATCAAACATGCTGCCCCGGACTTGGCCACGTTTGCACCGGCGTCGGAGCGCAGAAAATGTGCACGAGTCTACATCTGCACCTGGTGCGGCTCCGGAAATCCCCCATTCGGCCGAGTTCCTTGACGACCATCTCCCGGTCGAGTACTTTCGTCAGGACGTCGTACGGCTTGTCCACCAGCTGCGTATCCCCGGCTGGTCGCATGTGACCCTTGACATGGCTTCAGATCTTGACATGGGCCGCATTGACTGTGCGTTGACGAACAGCGTATACTATGTAAAGGCTCCGCCGTACATCAAGGAGATGCTTCGCCGGGAGAATCCCCACCTTCGGCCGGTGAACCTGCTGTTGCGCGTTTATGGTCCAAATGTTGACATGCTCATTGATCGTGAGAAGGAGCTTAAGACTGTTGCTGAGCTGACGAAACACAACATTGGGCCACGGCTGTTTGGTACCTTTCAAAATGGGAGGTTCGAACAATTCTTGAATGCGAAGGGCCTGACGCGCCACGACATGCGGCAGCCGGAGACCAGCATACAAATTGCTAAAAGAATGAGCGATCTGCACCAGAATGTGCCGCTCTCGGCTGAAGACCTGGCTCTGGGGCCTGTGATTTGGCAGTACCTTGACAAGTGGATTCCGGCTGCCCGTGAGCAATTGCGGAAAATTGAGACGAAGATGCCCGGCACCACAAACAGAGTTGTTCAGCGGGACTCCTTTGAGGAGTTGGTGAGAGCCATTTCGCGATATAAAGAGTATGTCACTCAGAAGCACCCGGTGATCACTGATTCGACTGATCGCACCGAAGTGGATCGCCTGGTTTTCTGTCATAATGACACGCAGTATGGTAACATGCTTCGCCTGGAGCCACCCAAAGGCTCTCCTTTGCTCCAGCCTCAGCATGAGCACCGCCAGCTCGTTGTGATCGATTTTGAGTACTCTGGTCCGAATCCGCGAGCCCTCGATATTGCCAATCATTTCTGCGAGTGGATGTATGACTACACGCACCCGACTATGTCGCACCATATTTGGCTCGACCGATATCCCAACGAGGAGGAGCAGCGACGCTTTATCACGAGCTATGTCGAGCAATGTAATACCGTGTTCGACGAGCAGCGTATGGATCAACAGATTGAGCAGCTAATTGCCGAAGTAGTCGACTGGCGGCCGGCCGTCAGTGCTTTCTGGGGAATGTGGGGTATCGTCCAGTTCCCTGTGGAAACCGACTCAAAGCTGCGCGAGGAATATTTGGAAAAGAATCCCCAGTACGAGCTTTCAACATCACCTGAGAAGCCGATGGAGATTGTTGAGACAGAGCAGGAAGACTCTTTTGACTACCTTTCATACTCGCGCGAAAAGCTCGGTCTGTTCTGGTCTGACTGTGAGGCTCTTAATATTTATTAAGCGATCGATCCGATCGATTCGATCGATAGACACTATTTCACCTATGCAATGTTTTTGCACATATCTATATAATACTATTTGCTAACTTCGTATTTGTTCATTTACTTGCAGTCTATTTAAAGAAGCATCTTGCGAGGGTCCTCGATGAGCTCCTTAACAGTGCGCAAGAAGCTGACGGCTTCACGGCCGTCGACAATGCGGTGATCGTAAGTGAGTGCAAGGTACATCATCGGGCGGGCCTCGATCTTGCCGTTGACCACGACCGGGCGGTCCTTCACACCATGCAGACCGAGAACAGCGCACTGCGGGATGTTGATGATCGGGGTACCGTAAAGACTGCCGAACACACCACCATTGGAGATGGTGAAGGTACCGCCAGCCATGTCCTCGAGAGTGAGGTTGCCATCACGGGCCTTGTGACTGAGGTTCACGATTTCTTGCTCGATGCCCAGTACGTCGAGGCTCTCGGCGTTGCGCACGACAGGAGTGACCAGGCCCTTAGGGGTGGCGACAGCGACCGAAATGTCCACGTAGTCGCGGTAAATGATCTCCTTATCGACAATGCTGGCGTTAACGGCCGGGAACTCCTTCATGGCGAGGGTGCTGGCCCGCGAGAACAGGCCCATGAAGCCGAACTTGATGCCCTTCTTCTTGATGATCTCATCCTTGTAGAGCTTGCGCATGTTCAGCACAGCGCTCATATCCACCTCGTTGAACGTGGTCAGCGAGGCGGCCGTGTTCTGCGACTCCTTCAGGCGCTCAGCGATCCGCTGGCGCATGCGGTTCATCTTGACCGGAGTCTCGGTGCGGCTGAAGGCCGCTCTGGGAGCTTCCTCAGCAGCCTCCTTCTTGGGGGCCTCCTTCTTGGGAGCATCCTTCTTGGGGGCCTCCTCCTTCTGAGGGGCCGGGGCAGCCGCCTCGGCAGCAGGGGCGGGAGCCTCCTCCTTGGCCGGGGCAGCCGGCTTGGGGGCCTCAGCAGGAGCGTCGCCGGGGGCGATCTTCAGCAGATCCTGGCCAACCTCGACGGTTTCGTCGGGCTTGGCAAGCAGATCGGTGATAACACCGGAGATCGGTGCGTTCACAGCGACATCGACCTTATCGGTCTCAATCGATGCGATCTCCTCGTCCTGCTTGACGTACTCACCGGCCTGCTTCATGAACTCCTTGAGAGTGCCCTCAGTGATGCTCTCAGCCATCTCAGGGACCTTCACGACCTGAGGCTCGCCAGTAACAGTGGGGCCCGAGGAAGACGGGGCGGGACTCTCCTCCTTGGGAGCCTCCTTGGGGGCCTCCTTCGGGGTCTCCTTCGGGGCCGCCGCCTTGGCCTCACCAGGCTCGATCTTCAACAAGTCCTGGCCGACCTCGACGTTGTCGTCGGGCTTAGCGAGGAACTCGGTGATAGTACCCGACACGGGAGCATTGACAGCGATGTCAACCTTGTCCGTCTCGATGGTGGCCACTTCCTCGTCCTGCTGCACGAAGTCACCAACCTGCTTTGTGAACTCCTTCAGGGTTCCCTCGGTGATACTCTCGGCCATCTCGGGGACCTTGACAACGTCGGCATAGGTGCGCACGAAACGCGGCACGGCAATAGGCGCGATCATGCGCGGGGCCGAAGTGCGGGTGGCGTGGTTAGCAGCCGGACGCTGCAGACTCGAGAGAGCCCGCGACGAGGCAATAGTGGCGGCACGCGCCGGCATGGAAGAATGCGCGGCGGCTTTGGCGGCCAGCGCCGAACGTCTAAATGAAGTACGCAGCATTTCCGATGTGTTGGGTTTTTACTGTACTGGGTATTATTTCCGCTCACACCTAAGCAGCTGGTAATGGTAAGTGCAACCAATTAGGACCCCGCATTTTTGCAACCGTTGGAAAAGGCTTAGTCATGTGGGGTCACGTGTATCCTCCAAGAAACCACTGAGACCTGGTGAATGCAGCAATTATTTCGGAAAGATATGAATTTGCAAGACTTGTCCTTGTAATTATCATATGTGGCATTTGATATCTCGTTATTCCTATTCACCAGCTTTTTTTCGCGATTGGCGCTCAGGGACGACGCTTTCCGTAACCAAAAAAGTCATTTGAGCTCACTAGGTACTCCAATGTATACTTTGTAACAATTTCTGATGGACAGCTTTTAAATAGACTCAATATTTAGCTAGTAAGTCTTCATATTAGTGGCTCTAGGTGGTCCATAACATACAGGTCACTCGAAATGCCCAATTTTGGATCACCCTTGATTTCGGCACTCAAATGACATTCAAAAGAGCTAAGATATTCATAAAATAAATTATAAGCCATATTCAGGCTCAAAGGACAGACGATGTTTATCTTTATCCCAACCCTATGTTTACCACTTCCTAATTGGGAGGGAGGACGCCCTACTTGCGGCTCTCAAAAACAAGGATTACAAGCTCCCATCTTACACCGTACACACCACGAAAATATCAACAGACTGAAGATCGTGGATCACTTACGAGGACTAGACGGTCCCAATTCCAAATGAGCCATAACCCCACGCTCTCTTTCTCGTTCCTTTCGGATCATGATCCGTACTATGCGAAGACAAACTATGCCAAGGCAGCATACCCGCAGCAATCCTACCAGCCAGTGTATCAAAAGGGCTCTTCAATGTCGCAGTCAATGGCACCACAAGGATATCAGCTGCCGCAACATTTTGCCGTGCCGCCTCCATTTGCTGGATCCGATGTGGACGACGCCGAGGTGCCACAAACCGATTTTGATCCATTTTACTCTGACATTGCTCCTCTTGACTCTGAGCTTGACCCAGCGTATCTGGGAATCTCCGAGCCTTTTCCGAGTAGAAGTCGACAGCCCGCTATGATGCTTGAGTCGGAGCCAGCAAATTTCATGCCAGCTATGAACGCATCCAAATTTGCTACCGACCTCCCGTCCGATCCACCATTCGTTTCAGAGCCAGGACCTTATGACCCTGCTGGAAACCAATTCGACGAGTTGCCTTCTTCCCCACCATCTTCCCCAGAAAAACCGGCGGCTCGACAGCGACCCCAGGAAGCTCTTCCGTCACTACAGCTCCCATTTGAAACGCTGCCTAGCCGAGGTGCTCCCCAGTATGACCCATTGGGAATCAGCCATTCGTTCCACCGGCCCCGTCCATCGATCATATCGGCCGCTAATCTCCAGCACCAGCTTCCGCCAACAACTCAGCCAGGGGTTCGGTCGGATTTCCGATCTCCAACAATGGACCCTCCAACTCTCAATTACCCGGTCTCTCCATATTTACAGAAAAACCGCCAGATTCCCGCCTCAGCTCCTGATTACGACCTTCCAGGACTCCTACCACCAAAATTTCCGTCCAGCACAGTTGTTCCAAATCTTAGTCCCACACTTAGTGATGCGTCACTGTCACCAGATGTCGCTTCACCTGAGCACGTCTCAGAATTTTCATGGCAACCCATTCTAACACTTCCACGATCTGACCAGAGCGAGGCAATTATCGAGCAGCAGCGGAAGCCGAAGCTGAAAAGACGGTCAAGATTACCAGATGGTGTGGTAGACGAGTACGTTGGTACCACAGAGGAAGAGCACGTTTACGTGTGTTTGTACCCGAACTGTCACAGACTATTCAAGCGTACCTATAACTTGCGCTCGCACATTCAAACCCACTTGTGCGACCGTCCTTACACCTGTGCATTGTGCAATGCGAATTTTGTGAGGCCTCATGATTTACGGCGCCACGAACGGTGTCACTCGCTCGCGAAACCATTCGTCTGCCCTTGTGGCAAGGGTTTCAACCGCCAGGATGCAATGCAGCGACACCGGCTGCGTGACATCTGCGCTGGCGGAATTTCGACAGGTGCTCCAAAGTCACCAAAACCGAGAGGACGCCCAAAGGGTAGACGAAATACTCCGAACGCGAGCCCGGAGCTGAGCACTCCAGCAGCACAGTCCCCGGCTCAATTCGAGGGTCTTCCGGCGAAACTCGGTCAATCTCCCCAACTGGATCCGCAGTGTACCCCACACCTGAATCCACCGCGAAAATCACCACAATTGGGAGCCACTTCCATTGATACCTCATTGGCTGTGCCCCAGTAATAATTTATTGCATACTCTTCTATACTCAGCATCTATTTGTGTACGAATTTGTTTTAATGTCTACATACACATATGAACTAATACGGAATACCATTTGTAACTCTCTGGAACTCGTCGTAAACCTTGGTAAAGTTCGACTCGTAACTCTTTTTAATCAAACCACGCATGAACTTAGCTGCCTGTGCTTCAGTTTTGTCTAAAGCAAACCGAGAACGCAAGTTTTCCATGGTTTGAGGCTTGAAACAAGGCAGACCACTCGCCAACATGGGCTCGACGATGCGGCAAATATCATCGGCATACACGCGCGAAGCTAAGAATGCCCGAATGCACAGCTCCTCGAACCATTTGTACGGCATGCTTGTGTTGCCTCCCATGACATTTACCATCTCCTTCGTGAGTTTAAAAGGTGCCGCTTCGAATCTCACTCCGCCAGGTGAGATGTCAAAGCAGAAGCCGAAATCGATATGAACAAGGTGGCCCTCATCATCGTACATGATGTTGCCATTGTGTCGATCCTTGAATTGAATCAGATAGGAAATCACAGAGTACGCCGCCATCGACTTGACAAAGTTAAGTCGAGCCTTCTGGAAATTGATACTGTTAGGTCCGCCATGCTTAGAACGGTACCATTGATCCAGTCCGTTCACGAACTCCCGTCCCAGCATATCGCGGGAAGTAGAGTTGGGAAGCACATCGATGACACCTCGGCCAGCCTCGGTGGCGGTCACCTTATACGGGAACACATACACGTCAAGACCGCAGAAGTTGAAGATGCTACGGAACACGCTGATAATCTGCAAAGCTAGCACATCCTGGCGGCAGTCGTCACCAACCTTGAAAATTGCACCTTGCATCACGGTCCTCGTCGTCTTCTTCAACTCTAGCAAGTTATCACCCTCAAAGTCCTGAACGTCAGTGCGAATCTTGAACTTTGCCAAGAAAGGTGCCTTCGCATGCGACTGTAGAGGTTTACCGCTGGTCCGATCAATGTCGAGCACCACGCCATCAGGGTGCGACGGCAAGTATACACCCTCGGGGACGTTTATCTGGCGAATCTCTTCGTCGATCTTCTCTTTCTTCTCGGCCTTCGACTTTTTGATGAAGGGCTTAAGCTTGCCGGAGATTGATGTAACTTCTCCAAAGAAGGCAAACTCAGTGTCGTAGTACTTCTTTTCCTCAGGATCGAACGAGGATACCATGCGCTCCAGCACGGCCTCCAATTTTGGCTTCAGAGGACTCTCTACAGTTGCATCATCATCCATGTACATGTTTGCTTTCATGTTCCAAATGATTTGATGCGCGAACTTTGGTGAGTATTTTCCGGCCTCCAAAATATACTCCTGAACATACCCTTTATCGTCAAAGTGCAGTTGCTGCACAATCTGGGGCACATAGAAGAATGCCTTTGCAATGTCATGCGTCTGCAATGAACGCAAGGCATATTGGGTCACCGTATTATCATAGCAGAAGGGCGGCACCAGCAAATTAATTGATTCTATAGGGCTGGTCTGGTGCCAATAAAGGAGGACATGACTGACCTTATCCAGCTTTATAGGGCCATCTTTATGCAAAACATGATGCTCTGAGTGCTCGTGAATGCCAAGATAGATGTGAAGGGCTGGCGAATAGTTGTAAACCGCTAACGGATTCGCGCGGATTATTGGTTCAATCTCTTTGAACACATTGGGAGCTCTGAGACGCCATCCCGACAATAGGCTCACGGCAAGATGGGGATCAACATTCCAGGCTGTGCGCAAATGCACTGAGTCGAGGGAACTATCCTTTGCCAAGATCGAGCGACCAGATAATGTCCGATTGTCAACGCTTCCAGGCCCCAAAGGCTCATACCAGGCAGCAATCTTCTCAAATTCTTGACTAAGAAGCTGATAGAGTAGATTGATCTCTGGACTACTATCTATCTCACTTCTGAGGTACCGTGCGAATTTTGTCATATACCTCAAAGTCCGTCGTTGTGTGAGAAGATTAGACCCAAATGACCACTGAGGGCTTGGCTGGATATACCAATCGAGGGCGGCTCGGACAATAAGTGACTTCAACCGCTTGGCATGAAGCTTGTTAACAGGTCTATATGCCTGCCTTTCAGTCAGTTCAAGGAAACGAAGAACTTCGACACTAAAAACAAGCACCTCAAGTCGCAGGTTGCGGGCAAGCGAATGTTTAGATGCATTCCCAGTGATCAGAGCAATTAGCCATTCCTCACTAAGCCGAGCAAAAAGCGGCAAAAAGGCTGATGACATTAACACGGAGTTATACATGCAGCTGCGCAAAAAGCCATCAATCAGGCGTGAGTGAGGGGCAATTTGACGTCGCATAAGTTCATCTTCGCGATCCATCACCTTTTTGTTTGTTGGTGCATACTCCATCTCCGTCCAGAGAGGCTGAAGAGTGTCATTTTCATTGGAAAATAGACCTCGGTGGTTCTTGGCACTCAAAATGCTGCGCTCAACGATTTTCGTAACAACCGCACTGCGCAAATCCGGGTGGTATCCAAGAATATGGTACCAGAATGTGATACCCGCGGTAAAAGCCTGCTCAGTGAAAATACGGAACGGTGCCGCTACACTCTCTTGAACGATACGAAGCAGCGATCCCGACTCTTGAGCAACAAAAGGCCCAGTCTTGGCATAGGCAGCCTGTAGCTCATCTTCAGTTCGCGCACTTTGAAGCAGAGTAAGTATCTCACTAGCCCGCGCCGACACAGTATCAACTTCGCTATCTTTTTCCTGATTGGCTTCATATCTTGATAGAAGTATGCAATGGGCAACAAAGTCGTCGCTTGCATCTTCGGAGCTCAAAAACTCTAGAGCGGACCGCCTTCCACGACCCAGCGCACTCTTTCTGTTCAAATAATTGTACATTTTGGACCGAAGATCGGCTGAAAGTACACTATTGACCATCGCAAGCCAGTCATTGACATTCTTCTCGAACTCGCGGCAGCACTCTTGTCGGATTAATGCATTGTCGCTAAGCTCGAGTCTAATTCCTGATTTGGGCGATTCAAACACAGCTCGAGGTGAGTATTCGTCCTCAGCAGCGTTTTTCGTGCTATCGCCAAGAAGCGTTAAACAGTCAAACATTGCATACAAGCTTGTCGGCTGACACAAACTAGACGGGATATCTTGAACAAGTTTGGTGGTCATGTGTTTGGCAACGTCTCGTACAGTGTCCACACGATGGCAAGATAAGGCGATCAGCTCTTTGAGGTTTTGAGAAATGTGAACCAAACCATCTTCCGGTACGTATCCCCAATTGGCAATGTACTTGGTGACAAGTAAGTTGGTGATCCGCAACATGTGGGCATTCGCCTCACCCCCAGAATTGACTTCGGCATCAGCAAAGTAGTGGGGCAGCCGGGAAATCACACCGGTTTGACAGCAAAGCTCCTCGAGCATGAGTGCAGCACTCAGAAACAGAGTCGGAATTGTCGAGGCTTGTGTAAGTTTGATACCTCGTTTCGCAAGTACATTCTGTTGCGTCTGGATTATACCATTTGGCGCACCACGACACAAAACAGCGTTGATCTTCAGGTCACTTTCCACATGATTCGCTGACTCTTCACTTACTAAAGGCGGAGAATTGCGAGCGAACAGGCAGAGATAGTGCAAATCCTCACCTTTGAATGATTCTGAATGATATCCAAGAGCCGCGAGGTTGAACCATGCATTGCGTTGTTTGTTGAGCCAATGCCAGGGGCCTTCTGATTCGGGCTCTGAGTCTTTGGCTTTCTTCTGTTCGGAAGCAATGGCGACTGGCATTATGAGGTTGCGCACGGTTTTGCCATCATTCATGATGATTAGATCGAGTAAATGAGAAAGCAAAACTGTGACGTGAGCACCGCTTTTGGCTAGCGAAACACGAGCCGCTTTCACTGCCTTAGCAATAGCCGGAGATTCCGAAGATTGCTCAGTCCGTAAAATCTGTTGAAGCAAAGCGGGAAATTTGGATGGAGAGATATTGGAACCCAAAAGACCCCAAGTCTCCACGATTCTAGCATCCACTTCGTCATTGATAGTACCTTTCTTTTGATCAAGCACAGCTACCGCCAGCTCTACTAGCTCAGGACTCTGCAAGCTGGTAATAATCCCGATAAGAATTGAGAGCAAAGACCCAACAAACTCCAAGGCTCTATTCTCACCCCCCTCAGCCTGCATTTCGTATTCACCAGGGCTTAATAAGTTTGTGACGGTGTAAACGAGTTTGGTGCGACTGGATTCAGTCCGGAAATTCTCCGAGAACACGGGCATGAATTCCTTAATCGCAAAGGCACTGGAATGAGGCGGTAAGCTCGTCAAATACTGCAGTAGCAACTCGAAATAGTCAGCAAGGTGCTGCTCGTTCTTCCCAAGTAGTTTTGCTGTTAGTCGAGACAGAGTTCCTGCGAGCTGCGGGTTCTCTGGCATGGTCTCCGTGATGGTGGTTTTCACGAGCTCCCAAATTTCAATTGGTGAAAACTTGGGCAAGTCAGCCTCTATAATGCGATAAACAGCGTCAATTGCTTGTTCGACCAACGGTGTGACCTCTTGAGCGTGGTATTCGTAAGAATCACCGAGTTGATCCAACTGGGCTTTGGCGAACTCCAAAGTTGCGGCGGGATTTTCGGAGTGGTTTACCTCGGCATGTATTTGCACGACTTGTAACGCCGCCAGAATCATATTCATGACGCCAGTGGTGTCCGTGTCGAAGGCACGGTCTATTTCAAGCGATTTCTGAGCATTTTCATAGAATTCAGGCACGCAGAAGCTCATAAATTGGGGAATTTGCGTATTTTCTATCACATCCGGGTTTTTAGCACTAGAAATACCCTCAAGGCAACCGGTCAATGCGAAAAACAGATGGCTTAATAGAGGAAAGTCGACAGTCTCTTGAGCATTCCAGAGACGGTCAAACTCAGTGAAAAAATTGTTGATCACTTGCTTGTTGCCGGTGCGGGAGAAATGAACCGCTAAGTTGCGGGACACTTCTAAAGTCAAGTTGATTCTGGAGAAATCTGTGGTCTTGAAATTGGCTTTGCCTGCAACTCGCAGCCGGTGGCTATTGATGAAAAAGGACTCGAGCTTGCTATCGTCGCATGTCAAAGCACCGCCGTCGCGACCAGCGGCTTCAGCGAGTGCCAGTAAGTTCTCGGCCTCCCAGGAATCCAGCACATGTTCCTCGCTTTCTGCTGGCTCACTCACATGTGAAAGAAGTCTATTATTGTCATTTTTTGCGTCGATGGCCGCGATACGGCGCAGAGCATCGAGCCGCAAGCTGCTTCTCTCGCCGAAGTCCATTGATACGCGCTGGCAACCCTATTCCTGATCTGAGCATATCAAACATCCCATCAGAGAACAAGAGGATGCCACGCGTTTAAGTGGCGTCAATGTATGCCATGATTGAATTGCAGGTCGCTACTGGCTAACATAGTTTGGATCATTGCGTTGAAGGGAAATATTAGTCTATAGCTCATGGCATATGAGCCTAGAAAAATCAAAGATTATGATGAATGTCAGGTTTTATACGAGAAATCAGCAACTATAATGTGAAATTAAAAGATAACTATTGCTTCCTGAACTAAGTGTCAATCGCGGATGTACAGAAATTGTGTTTGACTCGCGTCACTGATTTTATACACGGGTTCGAGATTTCAATTTTATTTCGGGTAAGGGCAACGATTGGAAATCTTTCAGATAAAAAATAATGTGCGGAATTCTCGGACTTCTGTTAGCGAGCTCTGACTCGCACGCCGCTCCCGAATTGCTCGAGGGGTGCCACTATCTGCAGCACCGTGGTCAGGATGCTTGTGGTATCATGACTTGTGAGCCCCGTGGTCGCGTGTATCAGTGCAAAGGTAACGGCATGGTCCGGGATGTGTTTACGCCCAGCCGGACGGCCAACCTCTTCGGCAATATGGGAATTGCGCATTTGCGCTACCCGACAGCCGGAACCTCGGCCAATTCGGAGGCCCAGCCGTTCTACGTGAACTCGCCGTATGGCATTTCTCTCTCCCACAACGGCAACCTGACGAACGCTGAGTACCTCCGCGAGTACCTTGACGAGGTCGTTCACCGACATATCAATACTGAGTCTGACTCGGAGCTGCTACTGAATGTTTTCGCTGCTCAATTGCAGGCTTTCAATAAGCGCCGAGTCAATGTCGACGATCTCGTGAGTGCTTTGCGCGGCGTGTACGAGCTTGTTGAGGGTGGTTTCGCTTGTACGGCTATGATCGCAGGCTATGGCATCATCGGGTTCCGTGACTCGCATGGCATTCGTCCGCTTGTGTACGGCGAGCGATTGAGTGAGAATGGCATGGACTACATGTTTGCCAGTGAAAACATTGCCCTCGAGTCGCGCGGATTCACTAATATTCGCGACGTGCTGCCTGGTCAAGCTGTAATTGTTACGAAGGATAGCCAGGCCCGTCCGGTGGCTGCCCAGGTGGTGCCGCCGCGGGACTACTCCCCTTGCATTTTCGAATACGTGTATTTTGCGCGTCCTGACTCGGTTATTGACGGAGTCAGTGTATATCGGTCCCGTATTGAGATGGGAACCTCACTTGGTCGCCAGATTCGCCAGAACCTGGGCGGCACGAACAAGAATGTGGCAAATGAGATCGACGTCGTGATCCCTGTTCCGGACACTTCCAATCCCAGTGCGCTCGCGACAGCCACCGAGCTGGCTCTTCCGTACCGCGAGGGATTTGTGAAGAACCGGTACGTGGGCCGCACGTTCATTATGCCGAGTCAGAGCGAGCGTCGCTCGTCGGTCCGCCGGAAACTCAACGCAAACAAGTCCGAGTTCCAGGGCAAGCGCGTTCTGCTCGTTGACGACAGCATTGTCCGGGGCACGACTTCATTTGAGATTGTGCAAATGGCGCGCGAGGCCGGCGCCAAAAAGGTTTACCTGGCCAGTTGCTCGCCGCCGATCCGCTACAATCACATCTATGGCATCGATCTTGCCGACTCGAAGGCGTTGGTTGCGCACAACCGCGCCATTTCTGACATCCAGAATACCCTGGGTTGCGACGGCTTGTTTTACCAGCGCACCGAGGACCTTATCGCTGCCTGCAACAACGCGGCGCTCGGGCCTTTGCAATTGACCGGGTTTGAAATCGGAGTTTTCAACGGTAAGTACGTCACCGGCGTTTCCCAAGAAGACCTGGCCCGTCTCGACAAGCTTCGGCATCACCAGGGTGAAGGCCCGGCCAAGTCGGAGTCGGAACTGAACGTCTTTAACGAGGTCGCTTAAAAGCAACGCGAAACAAAAGATTTTTTTTCATAATAAAATAATACATAATAAAAAAACTATTTATGCTAGGCCATAATCAGCTGACGAGGACCTACGGATGCCGCGTGATGCGTTTGTGTTCCATCAGGTCCGGTCCCGACATCTCGAGGCCACAGGTCCCACACAGCAGTATGTGATTGTGCCCCTGCTTCTTCCGGCTCGCCTTGGCTTTGGCCTTGCCAACCTTCTTCTTCGGTTCGTCCAGGTTGAGCTCGGTCAACGCCTCTGTAGGGGGCAGCAAATTTGTTGTTTGCGCACCTGGGGCAGCTCGCTGCGACTGGGATGCCGAGGGCTTTTGGCGCGGTTTTCGCGGATCTCGCTGTTGAAGCAGCAGCACGGCCCGCCGCACTGCCGCGTTGAACTCCCGCTTCGAGGCCTCGCGCACTTTTTTGTTTTCTTGCTCGAACTTTCGCGCTGTTTGCTTGCTTTGGTGTTGGTTTGGATATATGTCTTCCCATCTGTATGTTTTCACGGTTGTGAAGTTCTGCCAGCCCGCGTAGAAATGCTTAGCCTTCGACCAACTATCGTTGGCGCCGCCAAACGGCTGGGCCAGAGCTGCCGAGGGAGTGTCCAATTCCTGCTCAAAGGCCGACTCCTGCTCCTCTTGCTTGAGCTTCTCGAAGTATGCATGAACGGCGCCGAAATCGAGCTGGCCGCCACTGTCAATTTGCCGCGTCAATTCATCGGTCAATGACCGCACAGTTGAGGCCGACGTGTAATTCCCATCATACGAGGTATAGTTAGAGGTCAATCGGCGCTGGTCGTAGGAGCGGCGCTCGTCCGCGTTGCTTAGTAGATCATAGGCGGCCTGAACTTTGGCGAATAGAGCCGTGGCAGCTTCCTCCTGTTGGAAGTTGCGGTCAGGATGCAATTCCAAGGCCTTCTTGCGATAGGCCTGCTTCAATTCCGACTGCTCAGCGCTGGAATCTACTCCAAGCAGATCGTACAGACTGCCTCTGCCAAGTTTGCTGGCGGAAGCGCCCATTGTTATAATTATTTATTTTTTTCAGAATAAATGAACCTAACCCCTGTACAGGCTGATTTACACAGGCGTGCGAAGCTATTCTTACACGACGCTAGGCTTTCTGGACGGATATTTAGCTGATAAAGTAAAAACAAAATTGAGAATATTTTCATTGGTTGCTTGGATCTCGCTCTGTGCTATTATTTGGCTTGCGTTAATTACTTGCCCGCGCTTCCATGAATCAAAAGTCATGTTTTGATATATATTATATTGACCTCAATTGAGCTTTACTTCAATTGCGCTCTTAGGAGAGTACAAATTATCAGGTTTCGTTTGATACGGGAACACAAATTTGACGATAGTTTTCGTGTATAGCTTATGTTTAGGTGCGTATCACGTTACCCTTTGGATCCAGAACCCAGTTCAAGCGTAGCCGGTTGCGTCGACCAGAAAAAAATGAGCGATGTCCCGAACTCGCTAAAAACTAGCTCTTCAAAGGGCAGGCAGAAGCCGCAGGTACCCGATGCCTCGTGGTTCGGTAGCATTGCCTCGCGGATCCGAAATTTTTTGGGGAGAAATGATGAAGAAGAGAGGAAGGCGATCGAACGCCAGTCCGATGTTGCGTGGCGTGACAGTCTGCATAAGTTTGCCGAGGCCCGGAAGACTGAAGCAAATCATGATCAACATTCACATATCGACAATTCGCTCTCGGGTCTTTTTGGCCCGAGCGAGGTTGAAAGAAGTGAGATCGATGTCGACGAGAGCGATGTCGACGAGAGTAAGGTCGACAAAAGTGAGGTCGACGAAAGTGAAAAAGAAGATGAGATCGAGAACCTAGATGCCCTTTACGAAGAAGAATATGACCACGATGCTGAGAATGAGTATGATCAAGATCTGGAACACGAGTTCGATGATGTCTCTGGCGAGCAGGATGATCAACGCCAAGAAAATGAAGAGATCGAAATCGATGGTCTGGATGAAATTGATCATAACAATGATGACTATGATGAGGACGCTGTCGACTACGCCAATGATGTTCATGTTACCGATGATGTTGAGAACAATACGCAGGCTGCTGACGATGATCATATGGAGATCGACATTGACATGGCAGATGATGACGCCTATGCTATCAACGAAAATGGCTCTGATAGCTCATTACCACCGGTCAATTTGAGTGATCACCCTTGCGAGGAATTCAGCAGCGATGCTTCTGTTGAGGAGTCTCATGGCAATGAACTCTTGGAGAAACCAGCCCCGAGCGCCCCCGCTGACGTCGCCATGGTCGTCGAATCGGTGGATCATGCAAACAAAGAGTCTGTGGCATCTGACGCTAAGTCGGTCGAGACCTCGATAAACTCTGTACAGCCGGCGCAAGCTCTCCCACATAAAGATTCCAAACAGACACCCGGACCTTCGGCCAACAATTCCTTGAAAGATAGCGCCAAAATTGAAAAGCCACATTCTGGAACTGCGGTTCCAGCGTTCGGGCAAAATAAGGCAAAGCTTGTTGGGTTCACCTTTGGCCCTGGTGATTCGACAGACTTGTGGCATTCGACTGAAGCCACCGAACTGCCGAGAAAGGATTCCGAAACCATTGATGATACCCATGTACAAAACCAACTTACTCAGAAGTTGGCGGAAAAGGAGAGAATCCGACCCGACCTTGAATCTAAGCAAAATTCGCCTTCAGACTCGCATGAACATTTGCATAATCCTCGCTGGAACTTGTTCAGCGTGGGCTTCTCTGTGACCCCAGAAACTGAGCAATCCACTGCTTCCCCGTCTTTTGAGCAGGATTCATCTGCGTCCATGTTTTTTGCAGAAGAATTCAATAAGCTTGCTGAGATAGATCACAGCATGTTCACTGAAAAGGCACATCGGTATGTCTCCGAGTCGCCCTTGTTTAGTGGCAGAGCGCCAGCTCCGAAGCCACCGGTCCACGATAGTATGCCGCCGCCGCCTCCCAAGGAAAACGTTGAAGAATTAATCCAAAAGCATGTGGGTGCAGCGCAGTCACTGTTTGCTGGTTCCTCATTGTTTGGTGGTAAGCGTAAGCGTGAATCGGAGAGTGATGTTGACACTGGCGAAGCCGAGACTGAATCAAAAGTATCTGAATCAGAAAGAGAGACTAGTCGAGAATCTTCCCCTGAAGCCCGAGAAGCTCCCCGTTCCCGGCCTTCGTCTCGGTCGAAAACCATTCCAGGCCGCCATCGACCAATGACACGATCGGCACTAAGAGCTCTGGAAGCTGAAAAGAATGGAGAACAAAAAGAAGAGATCAAGGAACCGCCACGGAAGCGGCGTCTCCGGAAAAGATCATAGATCCCCATATCATATGTATAAGATATTGTAATCTATATATCAATACCACATTTTTAATCTTTCATTCGTCTCGGCACTATCACATAGCAGCATTATGCGTGTGGAGCACCACAGTTCTAACAATAGATAGATGGGATAACCTAAGCAAAACCAATGTGCCTCGCGGTATAATTCCTAACCCCCTCTTGGTTTGACACG
Source organism: Starmerella etchellsii (assembly GCA_030490775.1). Classification (NCBI taxonomy): domain Eukaryota; kingdom Fungi; phylum Ascomycota; class Dipodascomycetes; order Dipodascales; family Trichomonascaceae; genus Starmerella; species Starmerella etchellsii. Next base: position 67,700 of record JAMSGL010000030.1, read on the forward strand.
AGCATAGATCCGCGAGAAAATGTGATCGAGCAAGGCTGCATAGAGTGATAATTGATGTCTTATTGATTTTCAGTAACAATTCTTGTATAGTTGCTAAGATTATACATATAGTGTGATTTTTGAGAACATATATGTATAAAACCTCGCTACATACACGGGCGGTGTTCAATAAGGGTTTAAAGAGCCGCAAACATGACATAGAAGTCTCCAGCCGCAAGTGGTGAGAGCATTGCAATAAATATACAATATTAGTGTGTATGATCTCACTGATCCAGAAAAAAAAAAAAAAGGAAAAGGAAAAGGAAAAGGAAAAAATGAGTGTGCGTCGAGGGAGATTACAGGTCAGTCTCTAATCCCTTGCACGGCAGTATGTGCATCGAATTTCTCATTATGCATACTGAGTGTGGGTAAGGTATGACCTTGCCATACCCTGAAAAAGTCGGCTATACGCCGGTAATTGTGGACATCGCTGAAGGTGCATTGATCATTTCTGATTTTAGCGGTTGGGCCAAAACAACACGAAATAATAATTCCCCATAGTTGGTCCAACACGTCTAATCCTTACCTCTCTCGCCACCCAATAACGTCTTATTCGAAAACCAATTAAGTGGCTTAGCGGGACTCTGATCAGTTCCGACTTCGTATGGACAACGCTAACACTCAAGGCAATGCTTCGACCCCATTAGCACATTCCAGCAATTCGTTTGGTCAGACGACTTCGGGGCCTCAGGTTTCGTCGTTCACTGGCTCGTTTGATGAGACCTCAAGTGCAGATCCTTCGAGCTACAATTATATCTCCAGTTTCCTTAGTAGTCGGCAGAGTGCTACCGTGACCGGAAGCTCCGATCAAAGCCCAAGCGCAGGTCCTACATCTTCTGTGGGCACCAGCTCGCCAACGGGCTCTTCTCGCGGGTCTGCAGATACTTCCGCTGCCAGCTCCAGTGCTGCTGCTAGCTCCGGTTTCGCTAGCTCGGAAGCCCGATCTTCCGCTGACAGCAGTTCGGCAGCGTCGTCATCCGCACCTATCACGAGTTCTGCGAACCCAAGCTCTGCTCCGGCTTCGAGCAGCGGCCCAGCCTCTAGCTCGGCAGCTTCGAGCTCAGTCGACTCCAGCTCGGCCAGTTCTAGTGCTGCCAGCTCGAGTGCGGCCAGCTCGAGTGCGGCTAGCTCTAGTGCGGCTAGCTCGAACTCGGCAGCTCCCAGTTCAGCGAGCTCCTCTATACCCTCAAGCTCTGCAGGCTCGAGCTCAAATCCTGCATCCAGCTCATCAGCATCCTCATCTTCACGTTCTTTTGCATCCTCATCCTCATCTGCTGCATCCTCATCATCGCGCTCGCATTCCTCTCGTTCATCAAAAACATCTAGCAGACAGACTTCCTCTCAGGATCCTGTCCAAACCTATCATATCACTCAGACCGTCAGCGGCTCCGTGGTCACCCAGGTACAGACGTCTACACTCGACCCCACCAGCACTTCCTCTTCGGCTCTCGCTCAGTCCACTAATGCAATCTCAAACGCGGGCCAGAATAATGCCCAACACGGATTGAGTACCGGTGGAAAGGTAGCTGTTGGTGTTGCTGTACCTCTGGGTGTTATCGCAGTCGCTGCTGTGGGAGTTGCCGCTTTCATTCTGTGGCGGCGCCGTAAGCGGCGGGAAAGCTCGCCCGAGGTATCAATCCCGACCACGGCACCGAATTCCGCCAGTACTGAAAGCGAATTCGAGAGCTCCGGCCACAATTCGGTCAATAGGAAGCGCAGAACTGCCAGTGAGGCTCATAACATGTTCTAATTTTAATTGTATTTACGTATTTAATGCGCTTGAATATATTCTATAGAACACATTCTTATCAAGTACTGCACTATGCACGTTGCCTCAGGCCCTCCTTCGTTCTCTGCAGGGGTTCGTCAAGATTGGGGTATGCTATTGCGATCAGAACCCATCGAACCAGCATAAGCCATGGACACCTCGCATAGGTGCAAGCTAAGTAAGAGATCTGGATGTAAGCCAATTAAGCTCTTGCAACATTACCTGCTGAATAAAAAAAATAAATATAATTCAACAAGCGTCATCAGCTGTCACTACACGATTCTGGAAAACCCTCGAAGCACCAACGGTTTTCACGTGATTTGCTCTTCCCCTACCCATCCCTCGCATATAAGATCCGACCACCCGGATCAGTTGGCAAATCATGTCACAATTGCGAAGCTTGCGCATGCTTGCGCGGCCAATGGCTGCGCGACCGTTTACTTCCCGTGCGCTCTCAGCGCGCGCTTTCTCGCGAATTGCTGCTCAAAAGTTTCCCAGCAATCAAATAGCGAGAACTTTCAATAGCGACTTGGCTCCGTTCACTCGTTCGTTCGGAACCACACCGGCCCGTCGACAGCTCAATATGGGCCAGAATCCGGAGGAGCAGCTGCCGCCGCTCGAACGATTCGGTACTGATCTCACACAATTGGCCCGAGAAGGCAAATTGGATCCGGTAATTGGTCGGGACGAGGAAATCAAGCGAACGATTCAGATCCTGAGCCGCCGCACGAAGAACAACCCGAGTTTGATCGGCAAAGCCGGCACAGGTAAAACCGCCATCATGGAGGGTTTGGCCCAGCAGATCGCGAGGGGACTCGTGCCCGAGTCGATCAAAAATAAGCGCGTCGTGAGTTTGGACCTGGGCTCGCTAATCAGCGGTGCCAAATTCCGCGGTGAGTTTGAAGAGAGACTGAAGGGCGTGCTTGATGCGATTGATAAGGAGCAGGGCGCTGTGATTCTGTTCATTGATGAGTTGCATATACTGCTTGGATTGGGCAAATCTGAGGGCAGCGTTGATGCGTCGAACTTGATCAAGCCCGCTCTGGCGCGCGGAAAGCTCCAGTGCTGCGGTGCCACGACTCTCGAAGAGTACCGCAAATACATCGAGAAGGATGCCGCGCTCGCTCGCCGGTTCCAGCCTGTGTTTGTTCAGGAACCCACGGTCGAGAACGCGATCTCGATTCTGCGTGGATTAAAGGACAAGTACGAGGTCCATCATGGTGTGCGCATCAGCGACCAGGCGCTCGTCACAGCTGCCGTGTACTCGAACCGCTACATAACTGATCGGTTCTTGCCGGACAAGGCGATCGATCTCGTAGACGAGGCATGCTCAGCCCTGAGACTGCAGCATGAATCTAAGCCGGACGCCCTGGAGGCCGTCGATCATGCCATTACGACCATGCAGATCGAGCTGGAGTCTCTAAAGAAGGATGACGATCCTGTGTCGAATGATCGCCGCCAGGTGATTCAGGACAAGCTCGCCCAGAAGCAGGATGAGTCCGCGAGACTCAACGAAGTCTGGACCAAGGAGCGCGATGCGATCAATGCTGCTAAGGAGGCGAAGGAGGCGTTGGAGAACGCAAAGACTGAGCTCGAGATTGCTCGGAACACTGCCGACTTCGCCACGGCCTCGCGACTGCAATACTCTGCTATTCCCGAGCTTGAGCGAAAGCTTCCCAAGCCGGGGTCGTCTGATTCGGCTGACGAGTCGCGCATGTTGCACGAGATGGTCACGAGCAATGACATTGCCCGGGTCGTTGGCCGTATGACTGGAATCCCGACCAACACACTTATGCAAGGTGAGAAGGATAAGCTACTGCGTATGAACAATGCGCTGAACGAGCGCGTTGTTGGCCAAGAGGAGGCTATTGATGCGGTTACCCAGGCTGTCCAGATGCAGCGGGCTGGTCTCACCAACGAGAAGCGCCCCGTCGGTAGCTTCATGTTTTTGGGCCCGACTGGTACGGGTAAGACCGAGCTGACGAAGGCGTTGGCGAACTTTTTGTTTGATGACGAGAAGACTATCATTCGATTCGACATGTCAGAGTTCCAGGAGAAGCACTCTCTTGCCCGTTTGATTGGAGCCCCGCCGGGCTACGTCGGATTCGAGGAGAGTGGTGAGCTCACCGAGGCCGTGCGCCGCAAGCCGTACGCAGTTGTGCTCTTCGATGAGCTCGAGAAGGCGCACCCCGACATTTCCAAGCTTCTTCTTCAGGTGCTGGACGAGGGCACGTTGACGGACGGCCAGGGCCGCAAGGTCGATTTCAAGAACACGATCATTGTGTTGACATCGAACATCGGCCAGGAGATCCTGGTTACAGATGAGACTGCTGACGAGAGCGGCAAGATCTCTCCTGAAGTCCGCGGCAAGGTCGTTGACCAGCTCAACAACTACTACCCGCCCGAGTTCATCAACCGGTTGGATGAGATTGTCGTGTTCAACCGGCTGTCGCGCGAGAACCTGCGCCACATTCTCGACCTGCGTCTTGAGGAGGTCCAGGCCCGCATTTCCAACCGGCAAATCAAGCTCGATGTGTCGCCCGAGGCAAAGGAGTGGCTCTCTGACAAGGGCTATGACCGTCTCTATGGTGCTCGCCCCCTGAACCGGTTGATCCAGAAGGAGCTTCTGAAGCCAATGTCTTTGCTGTTTTTGGATGGTAAGGTGCTCAACGGCGACACTGTTGGTGTGGCCGTCAAGGACGGACGCTTGGATGTACACAAGCAGTGAGCCCCCACATCTGCCGCCGGCATGTATATATTATGCATTTGTAAATAATTTCTAACGATGATTATGGTGAGTTAACACGTTGACGTGTATTTGCTTCGCCTAGTTAGTTGCCGTCTTCGGTTAGTTGCCGTTTTCGGTAGTTACCGTCTTCGTCTTCGGTAGTTGCCGTCTTCGGCTCTTACTCGGCCTTAGACTCTTCCTCTGCCTTCGCGGCTTCTGCCTTCGCGGCTTCTGCCGTGAGTCCCATTCTTGTTGTGACATACTTCTGTGCCGTGACGCCGAAGGCCAGGTTCAGCGCATCTTCGACCCACCCAAAGACCCATTCGCGCGGGTCAAACGCAGCATCCTTGAAGCTGCTCGCGTCGTCGAGCCACTGTGCCCATTCCTCGGGCATGCCTTGGGACGGAGTGGAGATCTCGATGTTGTGCTCCTGGTCGAGCAGGTGCACGATGAAGAACAGTTTGCCGCCGGATCCTGTGAGCTGGTCGCTCGCCTCGGCCGGCGTGATGACGGGTTGGATAGCCACGTATATTTCAGAGACGCGGATGTTCGGGTGCACGGGCTCGTCGCCACCTTCCTCGTTTGCAGAGCCCTCGGTCGTTTCCGTGGTCTCTTGCTTTTGAGGGCGCGGGATTCCCTCGACGTTTGCTCTTGCGAGCTTGGCTGCATCGGCTAGGCTGCACCGCGCGGCGTTCAAGTCCCGGTTGACATCGTGGTCCGAGCCAACTCGGTGGCGCTCTTTGCCCTTTTGAACAACGAGATTGAGGTCTCCGCCTCCCTCTACCTGATCCATGACGTAGTCAAACACCTCGTAGAGAAGCTTGTCGACGGTTGGGTAGCCCACCATATCGTGGAATATGTGGATGCGGAGCTGCTCGTGGCGCGCTATGGGTGGGATGATGATGTTGAACACGGAAGTGAGCCGGTTTTGCCAGCCGCTGAGTGAGAACTGGGCCTGATTTTCCTCCCGCATGTTGGCCTCGGCCTGCCGGGCCTGCTTGACGGTTTCGGTGACGGCATCTTGGAGCTGGTTCGACGCGTTAAGCGCTGTTGACCACAGTCCTCCCTTGTTGCGGCTCCACCACGAGCTCAGCGAGGCAACGGGGTCGATTTCAATGCCGCTGGACTCGGCCTCGTCCGCCGAGGCCGCTTCTCCTTTCTCTCCAGCAGGCTCAGGCTCAGAGGGCACTTCTTTTTCGCTTGTCGCCGCTGTCGCCTCTACTTTGGGTGGTGTCTTCGCGTCCTTCTGGCTTCCTTTACTTTCGCCCTTCTTGTCTAGCTCATCAAGGAACCCGAGTATGTCATTTCCGGCCTTCTTCGTTTCCTTGCGCTTCGTGCTCGACTTCTTCGGCTTGCTTTTCTGGCCCTGCTTGACGTCCAGCGAGTCCAGGAGATCCTTGACGTTGTCGCTCATTGCTGCTGTTGACCTAGCCCCCTGAAGACTATATGTGCAACATCGATCCCGCATCCCAGAGGTTTAAGGCTTTATGTACCGATTATAAATAGTTGCAATGCGACTTATTGCCTTGGATTTGCCCAAATCAAATATCTTTACAGGTTGTGCAAGGAGGATAGGCTGTGTAGTACAATATCATCCTTGATCCGCTTTGGTGGCTGTCTCTATGGTATATTCGTTATACTCGTCTCTAAGGTATATTCGGGCTCTTCTTCGAATTGATGCTTATTTGTGCTGATTTAGCTCAGAGTGGACATCAATTATTTCTTTTCTTGATATTCTCAATTGGCGATTGGACGAGGTGGGTTTAGTGGTAAACCAGGTAATTACCCACCACAGCCTAAGTTGATACAGATCAAGTACTACTTTGAACAACCGATTCTACGACTCAATTGAAACCAGCATTGAACTCAATTGCGAGAAATATGGGCATTCGAGACTATACTTTACATTTTATATGGATACCGCAGAAATTAGATGGCATAAGCGCTTGAACGTTCAAAGCTACGTAGATCAGATTTGGAGGAAGAGAGGGTAGAACGCGCCTAGTGCGCAGGAACACATATATAAGGAGTGGTTTCATTTATGATCATTATAAATAGGTTATAAAATAACTTAGGCGGAGAACTTGGAGAGGGCGTGCGAGCCGTCCATGACGGAGTGCTTAGCAAGCTCACCGGGGAGGACGAGACGGACGGCAGTCTGGATCTCACGCGAAGAGATGGTCGACTTCTTGTTGTAAGCAGCGAGCTTGGAGGCCTCGGTGGCGATGCGCTCGAACAAGTCGTTGACGTAAGAGTTCATGATGCTCATGGCGTTGGTGGAGATACCAGTGTCCGGGTGGGCCTCCTTCAACACACGGTAGATGTACGAAGAGTAGGTCTCCTTCCGGCCCTTGCTGCGCTTCTTCTTGTCGCTCGAGGACGAGGTGGTCTTCTTGCCAGCCTTCTTGTCGGTGGCGGGGGCCTTGCCGGCAGGGGCCTTAGCGGCGGGGGACTTCGAGGCTTTAGCAGGCATCTTTTATTTAATTAGTCGTTGATGGAAACTCAAATCCACCGGGGTGCTTCGGACACCCTTATTATATATGTCGCGGTCGGGTGGGAGTGATGAAGGGCAAGGGCGGGATTGACGAACTGGTAGGCTAGGGTAGGATCACTGGTGCGCATCATCATGCCCGCAATGGCGCATCACGGGATTGGGCGGTGCGCAACATCACGGAAGTCCCAACGCCACCGCCATAGGGCATGACAGTTCGCACACAAAATTACGATCACTAGGACAAACTCCCAACCTTACTGTGCCAGAACGCACACCCTTGCCGAGCTCCGGCCTAAGCGTGCGCGCACCGACACACCCTAAGGCGGGAGGCGTCGATCAGCACCCGTGCTGATGCGCACACACACCCCACATGCCCTATCCCCACATCACATCACTAAAATCAGTTCCGATCGGAAATGCGGATATATAAACACGCGTGGCGCCCACCCTGACGGAGTTGATTCGTACACAACACAAATAATATACAACAATGTCTGGTGGTAAATCTGGTGGCAAGGCTACTGAAGTCGGTTTGAAGGGCACCCAGTCCCGTTCCACGCGTGCCGGTCTCGTCTTCCCGGTCGGTCGTGTGCACCGTTTCCTCAAGAAGGGCAACTACGCCCAGCGTATCGGTTCCGGTGCCCCGGTCTACCTCGCCGGTGTGCTCGAGTACTTGACGGCTGAGATTCTCGATATGGCCGCTGATGCTGCTCGTGCCTACCGCAAGACCCGTATCATCCCCCGTCACATCGCCCTCGCCGTCCGCAAGGATGACGAGCTCAACCAGCTCCTCGGCCACGTTATCATCAAGCAGGGTGGTGTCATCCCCGACCCCATTCCCCGCAAGACTGACTCTAAGAAGAAGAAGTCGAAGGCCAGCCAGGAGCTGTAAATTAGTTAATTTATTATTATTTAAATATAACATGAGCAATGAAATAATCTCTCTATTTGGTGTTGATGAGTCCATTGTTGTTTGATGGAGTGCTGCTACAAATTGTTGCACCTGTGAATGAAGCCGGGGGGGGGGGGGGGGGGGGAATTTCCTCAGGTTCTCCCCTTTTTTTTTGAAACCCCATTTTTTTTTTTTCTTT